>WUAM01000321.1:1215891-1228100 GCA_024336885.1 Actenoides hombroni
AAAAAAAAAATGAGAAAAAAAAAAAAAAAAGATTTGGACATAGAGACAATAAATATTTATATGAACCTCAAAATCAGAATATGATTCCCTTCTAGGCAACTGATATTTCATAAATCCCAACACTAATCGGCATATCAGAACTGTTTTATAGTTCCTTAACAAAGTAATTCCTAACTTTCAAACAAATCCAGTATCTTGAAATTTTACCTTGCCTTCCTTGGTGTAAGCAAGCACTTTATCTTCTTCTTTCGGATGAAAAAGGAGAGTTTCTACAAAGAAAGTAATGGGTTGCTTCTGGAAAGTGGCTCCTTCATCCGTGCTTATGAAAAGGCTTTGGTCACGGTCATTATGGGAAGAACTTACAAGAATTATCTAAAAGACAAAAATAACAACATTCAGAAGACTGTTTTCTCTGTGACAGACAATACACATTTCCTTGAGTAAATGTCAGATTTTGTACTTACCTTACCTATCAAAAATTTGTGGACAAGAAACTCCAAAGCATCTAAGAGACAAGGACTGCAAGATCCTGTTAATCTTCCCTGATTAAATCTGTGAATGTCAAATTCTGTAACTTCTCTTGAAAAAATCACACCAAATTGATCACGCTCCTCATCTCAACTCAAAATGACTGCTATAGATTTTGGTCCTTGTGGAAAACTCACGAGGCCACACAAGAAAACCACAAGACTAACCAAAAAAGAATTAATACTAGTAATAACTCATTTTTATATGTCCATATACATATATCACTCTATCTAGTGAGGTTGCTTTTGTAAATGCTAAATGCAAAAATAATTGCTGTTGTAGTTATATCAGACGAATGACCCAGGAGAAAGAACTAGTTTATAACATCTCTCCATTGCTTCACCATTCTCCTCCTGCTGACAAGTTTTGGATGAAAAGACAATTCATTTTGACGCAGAAAAATATGCCAACCATTTATTTGCATTTCCTTCTCAGGTCCAAATATCTTCACTCAAACATAATGATAGGTTGAGCTGTCTCCTCATGTGAACTTCATGTCAGGCTTCTGGCAACAAAGAAGTTCTCCCCACACACTTTAATCAGATGTTCAACTTTTTCAACTTCACCTTTTGCAGTTGGCCAGAGTGTTACAGTGTGGTTCTAAACATGCCAATGTGAGGATTCATTTTTGTTGTCTTTCCAGATCAAACAGGCCCACTTTGCATTCAGAAAGGTGCCTTTATCAACTGATAGACTACAAACAAAACATGGATTTTCAAAGCTCAGCTGGGCTCTTTTTGGCTCACACTTCAAAACAATAAAAAAAAAATCCTCAGTTAAAAATGTATTTAGAATATTCAGCATATGATACAGAAGACACCACAGAATATTGATCACTGTCATACAGTGACTATAAATTGCTTACAGAAATAAATGGCAATGAGTTATGCAAACAGAATTACAATAATGTTAATACAGGGAAGGAAATATATTAGACCAAACAGTACAACTTTTTTGCAGCCACTGAAGTTAAAACTTTGAAATTTCTAATGAATTACACAGATATGACAGCTGGACTGGGCTTTTACTGCAATTGTTCTTGGGGGAAAAACTATAAATAGAACATTTATAGATGCTCTAATTTGACAGGTTACTTAAGCATGTGCACTTGCACTTGAAGCAGATAAACAACTGCGCTAATTTCTGTATAGCTTTCATATAACTAAAATGGGGCAAAAGATGATGTACATTCTTGAAAAAGGGAGAATTGCACATAATTCAGGGTCCATGGTTCACTGCTGAAACCCCATACTCAAGTGTGTATTAAGCCAATTCTACTTCTATTCACTGTGTGACTAGGTGATTAAGAAGAGCAAGATAATAGCCCATAACCTTGCTATGATCTTGTATTTTTTTAATTATATACTTTCCCCAAGAGCAGGAAAGTGTCTTTTTTATTGGAAAGGCCCCGTAAATGACACCTTCATAAATACCATCTCTTATTCACAGAATCACAGTATGGTAGGGGTTGGAAGGGACCTCTGGAGATCACCTAGTCCACCCCCTGACAAAGCAGGATCACCTAGGGCATGTTGCAAAGGACCACATGCAGGTGGATGTTGAAAGTCTCCATAGGAGACACTACAACCTCTCTAGGCAGCCTATTTCAGTGCTCCATCACCTTCAAAATAAATTCCTACTATATCCAAAGGCTTCCTGTCTCCTGGTAAAATCTTAAACAGTATCTGTCCAATTTACTGCTATATACACTCCAAGTACACTGCTGGTAGCCTAGATATAGCATTCAAAGATTCTTGTGACACGCTTATTTGGTAGGTGTTGTCTGTAGAGGGCACAGCAGATTGTGGCTGTCACATGCTGCCCTGTCCCTTCTCTTGCATCACAAGGTGGAGTGAAGAAGCATTTATGCCCAGCATGGAGTTTTGTACTTTCCTTGCCACACTACCATATGTAACTCGGGCTCAAAATATCTAGTCGTTCGTGGAAATAAATTAATTCACACTATCTGCACGCTGAAGAAGCTATATAGTGCTCATTCCTGTTGGTTCCCAACAAGGTCCTAGTCTGGTAAACTCCACAAGCAAGGCTGCAGACTGAGCTTCACAATTCCTGAAGGAGTTTGTGTCCAGGCGTGTCCTCACATTTTAACGTGCGCATGCACAAGGCTGGTCCTGAGACCCATGCTTAGTTGGCAGTGTGTTGAAGTCCTTCCATGCTACATCACTAGAAGCAGTATGGTAGTAATTTTGTATAGAAAACTTAAGATCTTTAGATACAGTCTTCTAGTCCAAATAACACTTTTGGTAAATATCATTAGCTTCATTCTCTCCTGTTAATGTTTTAAAAAATGTATACAACTAAGACAATAAATCAGTATGGCATATACTTCAGGAAAGGCACAAACTGCACTTAGAGGATGGTAATCTCCAGACTTCAGCTCTATTGTCTTGATTTCTTTTTTTCTGGCTGAACAAATCTTACATTTCCAAAATACCAAACTATTGGCTTCAAAATAATAAAGGAATGAGATTTATAAATTTGGGAGTGGTTTTTGTGGGTAATGAGCCTTGAGTATAGGCACACCTAAGTTTCATAATGAGAACCCAAGAACAGTTTGCAGAGAACACCATTCCTGAAACTGAAGTAATAAGAAAAATGCTAGCTATAATGAAATGCAAACACACTGTGATATTTGATAACGCTGTCCTTCAAAAATATAACCTACCTTTCAGTTGGTTCTTTCAGAAAAAAAAAAAAAGCCTAAAAACTGTAGACATCCAAGAACATATATCAGAGTCACTAACTATAATTTTATTCACACATACTTCATGATCCATTTAATGAAATATTTTTGAATTTCACTCAGTATCCAATTTATATTTCAGTAGTTTAAACTGATCATTATGTGCCAGGCATACAGATTTGCTTCCACAACTAACTGGTTGCTCAGACTTGCCTGCTGGCTAACATTACTTAGTAAGGAAAATATTCCAGAGCAAATATTGTACCCACATTAAATGCTTTCCATAACAAGTTTTATTTACTTTGCAAGTGGAACAAATAGCAAAATCTTCCTGCTAGCAACTGATGAAGGGATGCAGCTGGGATATACTATCTGGAGAGCTGACTAACAGTGATTGCTGAGGAGTTTAACTCAACCAATCGTGTGAATAATTGCGTATCCAAAAACCCGAGCAGATTTTAATCACATCCAAGTTTCGCTTAAGCTTCTTTTAAACACCTTTCTAGAGAGCATTTCTTCCTCCTGGGAGACTAGTATTTTTTTAGTAAATCTAGTAAATTTATATTATGCAGTTTAACCTAACTTCTTCATCTCTCATCAGCTAAATAAACCACAATAACACACGTATACCTTCACAACAGATGCAAATATACAACTTCCAACAGTTAAGCAGAGGTAAAAGAACATTTCAACTAAATAAACTATCCCATGTATTGGAAAAAAAATGAGTAAAAATAGGATATATTATAGATTCAATAGTGAGGAAAGCAAAAAAGATTTCTAATAAAAATGAGAAATACTACACCATGCCGACATATGAAATAAAGCATTCCACAAATAAAGAAAAGTTATGCTTTTCCCATCCCCCCCCCCCTCATTTCAGGAAAAGCTTGTGAGGCAGGAGGTAACATAAAAGCCAAATAAATCTGAAAATAACATAATTAAATCAATTTATTTAATCTCTCTTTCAGAACTGATCGGCCAATGTGTATATCTAACTATTCCCTCTATTGAGTGGAATCACAATCTGAAGCCCAAAGGATAAAAAGACTCTGACAGCTTAGGCGTACAGTGGTTGGCGTATCATACTTCTTCTTCCACTATTACCATGAAGACTTGGAATAATCATAGTGATTACTAGGGAGTCTTAACTGTAGATTTGGCAGCAATTCAAAGCTATGCTGTAATTTCAAGTGGCAATAAACACAGGATATTAACATGCATCATTTGCACTGTGTCTGAAATATAACCCCCCCTCCCCTCAGTTTAGGTCCAATCAAAACGTAAACTCAAGATAAATTTGATCTTAATCAGCACTTTCTCTAAAACAAGGCAATCTTCTAACACATTACAATTGCGCTGTCTCTTTCAGCTTCAGCAACTGATCTTAATTTTAATTCTATCTTTTATTTTCCATTCCATTTCTCTAGTATTAAAAAGGGGGGGGGGAGAGGAATAAAAGTCAAAATGCCCATCACAAACAAATTTCTAGACTCACAGCATCTGACTTGCCACATGAGAATTTGGCAGAAAGTGGTGAGAGAGATGAGACACATCATTTTTTAATTCTATGATCCTGCATATGGTCAGAAATCAAGACACCTCATATTCCTCAGCACTCTAAACTGACCTTGAAGGAAGAAACCTCCTTTGGGTTGAGTAAGAAATCAAAATACAGAAACTCTGAATTGAAGCACACAGCAGCCATGTACTGAGACACCAACCACACCCAGGCAGCACTTACACCTCTTAAGTCACCTCCAGTAGACTGAGCTCCCACTGGACATAGAGGATTTAGCTAAGGGGATTCAATCCCAAAGAATGCTGGGCTCACTCCAGCAAAAACCTCAATGATCCCAACTTAGGAGGCATCCCCACTAAGGTCAAAACAATTTCCACTAAGAACATGTAACATTAACACCTAGATGAAGGTTCTTAGCTTAACTGGAAACAAGGCTGATGAGCCCAGGGCAGCACCAAACTCCTAATGATACCATCATGTAAACCTGCATGGCTACATGTGTTTTGAAGATAAATACGCTTTGTGGCAGTTCTGCCAATCTCGAGACAGTGTTCATAGAGCTTCACAGCACTGCAGTCACACCCTGAGCATTTTTCAGATTAGGTAACTAACTCATCTATATTTCTTGGGTTTATGACTTAAATTATTTATGTGTTACTAGAGATGTTTGGCTGATAAAGAAATTACTCTAGCTCCTGGTCCAAATTGTAAATGACACGTTGCTTCTCAGATGGCACACAAAATGGACTGACAAATTATTTTTATCCTGAATGGTATGAAAGACTTGATAACTAAAGAGGGGCAAAGCTGCAGAGTGAAACACAGTCCATTTACTCTCATAGTGTGTCCTGGTTTGAGCTAGAACAGAATGAATTCTGTCCAGGGATTTTAATTTTCAGCTCAGCCTCTTCCAAGCAAGTGCACTTTCTGAGGTTAAGGGCATAGTTTTGCAGACAGTGTCTGTTTCTAGTAGTGATAACGCTCAATGTTTGTAGTTACTGCCAAGTATTGGTGTGTGCAGAAAGGCTCTAGTTTGTACTTGTCCTTGTACAGACCAAGGTCACTGCTAAATCCTGTGTACTACACTGGGGGGGTGCAGACAGTAAAAGGCCACACCTGCAGGGAGAATTGGACAGGACAGGTGACCCTAAACTGGTCAACAAGGTATTCCATCCTGTATACATCATATACAGTACAAAGCTGAGGGATCACAAGGGTCAGGTTCTCTTCTTCAATGGCCAGCACACAAGAGGGACTCTGTCCGATCTGCCATTGATCCCAATCTGTGCATTGCTGAATCCAATTCCATAATCCAGCTCCTGAAACTGGTTCCCATCTGCCACTGAGTCCCATCTGGGACTTGCCCAGTGCCTGCTCCACAGCATCAGTGGTGATGGTGATATAACTGCCACTAAGGGGGACTGGGTTCAATATTGGCTTTGTAGATATTTGTATATGTTCCATGTTATTTTATTATTTTCATAAAACCTGTTTAGTTCTATTCCAACCCATAAGTCTCTTTCCCTTACTCCCTTTCTCTTCCCCTTTGAAAAGGAAGATGGATTAATAGCATCTGTCATTTGTCTAGTGGCTGGCCCAGCCACTAACTTTTGACAATATGATAAACCCAATATGTAATGACTAAACTCAGAGTAATTCCAAGCAGAGAGTAAAATCAAATGTCTTCCAGATAGTAGTGAAATCTTGATGATTTTCCCTGGAAATTGCACCCAAAAATCACTCCTCACAAATGTTACTTCTTAGTGAATCTAATCGCTAATGAATGACTGAAAATTAGCAGGAGCCAGAAAATCAGGTTCTATGTGCAACTGAATTGCATAAACGCACACTGATGGAATACATATCTACCTGAACATACATACATCCCAGAATAGTATATTACTTTACACAGTAAGCATTCACAGCTCATCTTCCTCTAGAACTCCTAGTTAGTGTCTCTTGAAGACTGCTTTTCAAGCTATCACACAGATGTATTTCAAAATGCATGCAAAACTAGTCTCTACAAGGACTGCCACATGGGAAGGGAAGGTGGGAATGTTAAGGATGGCTCCTGAGAAATATCCACTACACTGATCACATAATCTCAGGACACAATTAAAGGCCCTCTGAAGCAATCCTGGTAGGGATAAAGGAAAGCATGTATTACAGTTCTGTCTCCCTTGTCTTGTGGTCAGGTCATTAATCATTTGGAATACCACAATTGAAGCTGTAATATTATTTATCTAGCACCAGCAACATCTTATGAACTTTAGGATGTGGAGTGAATATTAAGAGGTTAGGATCTTAAAATGATCTGGTTACCAACTGCAGCATTTGGTAACACATGAGACATGCTGAAGAGGGAATGAACACCTGAGTTAGCACTTTAATAGAAAAATGTGTTCAGAACAACCAGATGGAGAACAACTGGCTCACACCGCAACTAGGCAAGACTGGAATGATATAATCTGATCATAAAATGAATTAGTTTTGAAATAGTTGGCTTGTCTCTAGGGCAGTCACTACAGTGGAAGCAAGTTCAAGAGTGGTTACATATCATAATAATGAATGCCCATACAGAAACAGATACAAAAGTTCTGACTGATGTTGATGAACAACCTGAAAAAGCTGCCATGTTGTACTTGCTGCCAACCCATATATATTTAAGTCTGTCAGATCTCTATAACCGAACACCTCAAAGATGCTGACTATGCCAACTCTCTAGGGATTGCCAACTCTCTAGGGATTACCAACTACAGCTCAATTTTTCAGTCTTCTTATTCAGAGCAGTGTTGGGTAGGAAAAACAAGCTGATCATTATCTCTTCCTCAATAGGAAGAAATCTCATCTATCTATAACTTGCTGCAACCAAAAAATTGTTGCTACTTGACTAGCATGACAGGTCAAATTTTCATGAGGAATGCTCTGTTCAAAAATATTTCAGAGTTGTTACTCGTGATGCCAGTCCAACAATTCTAAAAAAAAAAATGGCACATATTAAGCAAATTTGGTATTCTTGCAATATACTGAAAGAGGTGTGTGAATATGCCAAAGGTCACAGCAGAGGGAGAAGAGAAATGCTACTCAAGATCTTCATAGACCATCTTTTCTTTAATAGCTAATTTTTCTAGTGTTATTTGCACCTATCTTGCAGAGCTAACACACACATGAATTTATCTTCCGCAAAATATGTTGGTACTGTTGTGAGCAAGTAGCTAATTAATAAGGAATATCTTCAATATATCCAGTGGGTGTCTTGGCACAGGCTGAACTTACACTGAGAGAAACAGAAGCTTTATTAGGTACCTAAGGCTGAAATAAAAGAACCTAAATGCTATTTGTTACAGATACTACTTTTTTGTCTCTGTTTAAAATGAAAACAGAAGAGTCCTTTGGTCTTCCTGCAACGTCCAATGTTAGCCTGGCTATTAATAATTCTTCAGCAAAAGTGATGATTTAATGCACCCCTTGTCCCTACATCTAAAAATACCAAAACTTAATGTTGAGATGTTCTGTGGGATGATCATCATATTGATATCTTGGCATATTCAAATAGTTCAATTTAAAACTATACGCTCCAGTATACCAGGTACTAAATCAGATAGTCTTTCCCAGTATGCTCTAAATCAGCATTTTGAGTGGGGAACAGCACTGGAGGAGGCATAGCACCAATTCTTGCTACAGCAGGGGAATGCTCTCTAACCAGGTTTTATATTGTCCCTAAAATAAGGACATTTTGTATGTCTTGGAGAAAAAGGAGAGTTGCACTGCACAACAGAAAATGGCAAGTTTCACTCTCTCACCAACATCTCCACAAATACTAGTGTTTCCCAAACAGAACAGGAACACACTGATCTTTTTAGCTTTAGCATTCACAGATTCCTCCAATTCAAGAAGTTATTCTCCAGACCTCCAATAACCCTGCAAATATTTTCTGTCTGAAGACATCACAGAGCAAAAATATAAAACAATGGTTCCCAAACAGGATAATGAAAACACAACAAATAACTGTGTGTTGATCTAATTTAATGGAGAAACAGGTCAAACAGTTCCTAGTCACCAGCCATTAATTTGTCAGCAGCAAAAACTGCACTAAGCTTGAAGAGAAATTACATAGACAGTAATTAGAGGACAGAGAGGGAAAAAAAGGCAGTTGAGGTCAATAAAAATATCAGTCATACGGGATTGACCAAGTCCTCATCATCTTTTGTAATAGGTAAACAATTGTCTGCCTTAAAAATACTACAGGTGTGCCTTTTGGTCTTTTATTGTGAAACTCAGTTATATTATAAGGTTGCATAAGAATTTTCTGGGGAAACCAGAAAAGAAAGCTCTCAAAACATTACTCTGGGGAATCTCATTTTGCACAAACTGTTCCCTCCAATCCCAGATAATCAAGAGATTGCTGGTGTTCTCACAAGCAAAGGCCTTCCCATAGCATTCCCAGGATATCCTCAATGCCAGCTGAGGCATCAACTTCAAACATCTCTATTGCTCTCCAAATTATATACAGCACTTCTTATGGAGATCAACGTACTTAACTCCTGTCACAAGTCATGAAGAATAAGTAGCATTTTCTAAACTTGGAGATGTACCTGAGTATACATCTGCAAGCACACACAGGTTCATGCAACCAGATAGGCAGCAGCTGTCTGAAATCACTGAGAGCTTTGAAAGGCTCCAGTGATTGGGATAGGTTCCCAGAGACTGGAAAACAATAATCACGCCCATCTCAGCATCATCTACAAAGTCTCTCAGGTAATTCTCACACTGTATTTTGAATTTGTCTGTTCCCATATCTAGAAGGGTAGCTGGCACTATGAAGTGAGTTGTTAAAGTTTCCACCCTCCCAGAAACACCTGCTTCCTTTTTAGAACTGTAGGCACTGTCCTTAATGGAGGTCTGGGTATAGTTGAAGATTGAACAGCTCTTCTCTCCTAAACCACAAGGGAAAATACAAACCTGGGGGAATGAGCTCTGTTGAGTAAGTGTTTCATACGTAAGGCACAACTGATTATGTGGTTTTGAAGGGGAAAGTGGAAGGGGGAGAAGAAAAGGAGGCATATCAGCAGAAGCAAGAGCTAGAAAACCAGTAATTATTTTTCACTTGAATTTGGCCATCTCTCCATTATGTAGGCTACAAAGCTTAATTATAAAAGCTCTTGCTATTGAAATATTTCCCCTTATCTTTGATATCCAGTCCAAATGGACTGGAAAAAAGCCCTTGAAAAGCAGAAAGGAAATGTCTTTTAAAGTAATTTTTGGTCCCATTAGGGCGAATCTCATTAATAGAAAAAGGACTTCACTGAAGAATGGAGCTTTTATATTCAGAAGCATACAGCACTGCTGTGCCTGATTCTAGCAGCACTGGAGATAATAAACCTTTCTCCATCAGGGATTAGATTTTTGCAGTTGTAAAGTACCCATTTTATATTGAGGTAGGGTTTTAGTAAATGCACATGTCTGGCACTTACTGCACTAGTTTTCTGCAGGTATACTTGGGATGAGTGTTGATTGGAGCTTTTGAAAGATGATGTATAAAACAATTTTTTTTTTCCTCCTGAAAAGCATCATTTTGCCATAACTGAAATGCATTGCTGAAAATGTACATCAGAAGATTTACCAGTATGATTCCTAAGGCCCATGAGGGAATTAGAGGGAGAGGGTTCCACTTTATGCACGTAGATAGAAAATATTTGTTGGGACAGAGACACTGACTTTATGAATCAGTTGTCAGAGCACTCACGTGTCGTTGCTTGAACAAGCCTTGGTATCTTCCCAGTTGAGTGCTGTGATTACTAAACCTTAAGCAATTCTGTAGATAATTCTCATATATATGAGAGAGAAAAGGCTGCACATCATCAAAACCAAGACAGAAATAGAAACTGTGTTCATTTGTGCATTTGCTAGATTGGCAAGATATAGAGGCATGGGTTATTCTTCCTACGTTTGTTTCCAAGCATGCTACTCTTGCTCTTTTTCAGTACATTTGAAGGAAAAGTTGAAAAACGAATAGGAAGGTAAATGAATGAATGCACAAACATTTCTACAAATCCCCTTGCTCTCAGTTTTACTAACATTTAATCCTCATGAAAAGTTATAATGAATCCAGAGGATTTTTTTTTTTTTTAAACTTAATACTTTACTGAAAACGAGAAGTTAGAAAGTTCATATCCCAGCGGTATGTTTACAGGCAGAGAAGGCAGTTAGGAAGATTTCAGGAGATTTCTCTCTTAGCAAGAAAACTGCTAGAGAGTCAGCTATGAATTATGACTGATACTGAGAAACAAAATCTAGGTGATATAATAATTTTTCCTTCTGAGACAGACAGCTACAGAGAGTTCTAAAAACATCTGACTGAGGTTAATCTTGGGGTATTACTTCTGTTCTCAGTCAGCAGGAACTTTGCAAACTGACCATTTTTCAGAACCTGAGACTGACCCCATCTAAAGCAGAACCCAAACAAAACATTGGTTTTACCACTGGCAATAGCACTTAAAAGTAACTAGTTACAGTAGTTCTTGAGGCTGTTATAAAAATATCCTCTGAAACTTTCTATATATCATAGTTTCTTTACATTTCACATTAATACCAACAACATGGGAATAAAAATACGTATGTACTCACAGGTGGTGTTAAACAGGAAATGGAGGAAGTAGAAAACCAGAGAAAGGCAGGAATGGGAACAAAATATTAAAGAAGCATTGGCAGAAACAACTTCTTTTCAACAAAGAAAGGAGGAAAAGACCTTTCTGACATTCTCTTCATAATTTTCATATTGTTCATTTTGATTTCATTAGCAGAACATACCAGATACCATACAAATCACTGGATTGTCTCAATTATGTTGGAAGTTAATGTGGGGCTACTGGAAGCAGCCCCATTGTTGTGATTCAATCCCATCTGGCAACTGAACCGCACACAGTCACTCAGTCCCCCCTCAGTGGGATGGGGGAGAGAAAAGTCAAACTAAGAAAACTTGTGGGTTGAGATAAAGACAGTTCACTATGTAAAGCTAAAACTACGCAAAGCAAAACAAGGAATTTATTCACCACTTCCCATCGGCAGGCAGGTGTTCAGCCATCTCCAAGACAGCGGGGCTCCATCACACATAGCAGTTACTTGGGAAGACAAACACTGTTAACTCCAAACATCCTCTCCTTCCTACTTCTCCCCTCAGCTTTATGTGCTGAGCATGATGTTACATGGTATGGCTCCCCAGTATCACCAGTGCCACCCTAAACTCACCCAGTTCCCTCCCAGTACCCTCTCAGTAGCCCCAGATCCCTCCCAGTTCTCCCCCAGTCCCCCTCAGTAGCCCCAGTTCTCTCCCAGCCCCCCCCAGTATCCCCATTTCCCTCCTAGTGCCCCCGCTGTGGCCCCATTTCCCCCCAGTTCCCTCCCAGTGCCCTCCCAGTGTCCCCAGTGCCCTCCCAGTCCCCCCCCAGTATCCCC
>WUAM01000321.1:1228200-1254021 GCA_024336885.1 Actenoides hombroni
GTGTATTAGCCAGGACTTCAAGGCTTGTGTTTGCTCTTCCAGCATGTGCTCTCCAAGCACAGTTTCTCATCTTCATGCAAATGAATTTTAGGAGTAAATAAAAAAGCACCTTCTCCCTCTTTCACTATCCCACCCCCTCCCCCCTGCCTCCCCATCAATGAAGTATTAATGATGAAAACATTAATATCAGTTATTCTTATGAATAAAATCAAAACCTATTAAATGGAATTTTTGAAGTACCATTTTTTTGAAGTACAATTTTTGCAAAGTACCATCCACTTCCAGTGACTGAATAACAAATTTCAACCCTTTACTGTACATTAAGACCACACTACACTGATGCTTCCAGTGGTCTCAGTATCTTATAGTTAACTTTCATGAGGAAGAAACACCTTACAGCTCCAGAGCCAATTTCTGATCTCAGCTATGCAGATGTGTACATTTTTGATTAAATCTACTGGTCAACTGACATGCATATAGACAGCAAACAGAGCACAGACCTGTATGTGATTTGAGCAGGTAGTCTTATATAACCTGGGTTAGACAGAAAGTATAAAAACAATTCATCACAGTTGGGAATTCGGTATCATTCTGGGAGATGCAGTTCCAGTGTTTGCTCAGGTGTCTGCATTAGGATATAGCTCTTTGACTTGGAAGCTGCATCTTTTCACAGTTATTCCTTCTTGTTCTTTCCTTTCAGATGAATGTGTTCTTAATCCTATGTACTTAGTCTCATCTCACAGTTTTCACTCTCCATTGTCTATGCTCCTCAGATCATTTGTTGTTCTAAGGGATAGTCTATGTGGCTACTGGGAGTTATTTGTCCAGTGTAACTTCTAGAATGCCAAAAAGAAGGGAATAAAAAAACCCATACAGGTAGAAAGGGACTTCCAGAGGTCATCTAATCCAACCTCCTCCACCAAGCAAGGCCAGGTAGATCACATAGTACAGGAATATGTCCTCTCATGTTCTGAGTATCTCTAAGGAAGGAGTTCCCAGTCTGGATGCCCTGTTTCATTGTTCAAACACCCTCACCATAAAATTTTGTGTCCTTGTAAGCCACTGGAGTTTCCTGTGTTACAGCTGCTGTCATTGGCTCTAACTCTAGTCCACACGTCTGAGAAGTCTGACTCCAGCTTCACGCACAGCCAGTTTTAGACAGCAGTAAGATCTCCCCTGAACCTTGTTAAGGCTTTACAAGCTCAGCTCCCTCCTTCTCTCCTCATGTCTCTTGTGCCCCAGCTCTTGATCTAGATGCCCCTCCACTGGGCATGTCAATGCCTTACTTGTCCTGAGGAGCCTAAAACTGGAGGACCTATTCCAGATGCAATCTTAAAATTCCCAATTAGAGTGTAAGGATCACTTTCCTGACCTGCTGGCTACACTCTTTCCAGAGTATGCGGTTGTGATTCTTTGCTGCAAAGGCATAGTGCTCTGTCATTGGGATTTCAACAAGGAACCCCAGATCTATCCTGCAAAGCTGCTTTCTAGCCAGTCAGCCCTATTTGTACAGTTGCTGGAGTTATTTTATCCCAGATGGAAGATTTTTTTTTTGTATTTGCCTTTGTTAGACTTCATGTTTCCTACCAGCTCATTCCTCCAGCCTGCACAGTGAATGTGACTCTAAAAGCACCATCCTGAAAAAAAAAAGTGACAATAGAGGCACCTAACAATTACTGTTAACAACAACCACTTAATTGTCCCCTACAAATGCTGCTCACTGTACCGTCCATAGCGAAGGGCAAGAACTGAAGCTGGAAAGACTAGACTGCCCTCTGGATTTTTCAGAGGTTTCTATCTTATTGGAGAAAGCTAGATGCCTATGTAAAGTGGGGGTGATTGCTCTGAGTAGTCCATGCCCCTAACGTTGTCATAAGGCAGGAGATCAGATTCCTAAATTAGAAAGATGAGATTCCACCCTTGATTTTCTAGCATCAGTTATAATTAGGTATGTTTAAATGCTCATCTCTATTCTGGAATACATTCAAACGATCATTTGTGGTCCCCAGATTTATTTCAAAATTTGCTTTATTTTTTTTTTTCCTGTTGGTATTAGCCCTACCAACAACATAATTTACTTCCTAATGTTTATAAAATCCTTTCTAGTATAACCTTCAAGGACACCTTGTCCTTCACCTCTTATGTTTTAATCCATTGCAGCTCTAGACCATAGTTAGCCACTGATAAAAAAATGTAAGAAGATTTCTAGTCTTTTATATCAATTGTATGTGAGATAATGCTCCTAAAAACCTGTAAGCACCATCAAATTAACTGTAATACAATATAACTAACTGGGTGGAGGTTGGGTGGTGCGAGTTAGCCATAAAGAATGAGACAGAAAAAACCCCACAACATGAGATGTAAAAAGCCGCTTTCACATAATTAAAAGTTAATTAAAAACTCTCAGTATAATCTATATCCAGAAAAAATGGCCTTTTGTCATTTCTACAAGTGAGTTTCCTGAAAGCAGCACTCAGCTGAGACTGCAACCCATTCCAGAAAAGTAAATAGAAATCGCGCAATAATCAACAGCCTGTCCCAGATGACATACTAATTTACTAACAGTTCTTGATAATTTATTACAAGTTAAACAGTTCAGTGACAGGCAGAGGGGAAGGAAAGAAAAAGAAAAAAAAAAAAAAGCAGAGCGGGTTATTTACTCTTTTGCCTGACAGCATCTCACAGTCAAATCCACCTCGCTTCATTAGCTTGCTCCTAGGCATTTCTTTGAGAGAATTAATAATGCAGACATGAAAAAGTTTCTAGAGGCTAACTTATTTATTGGTACTGAAAACAAAAAGGCCTATGGGACTTAAATGACATCAAAGATGCTATATTTACAAAACCCCTAAACCACTAAACTCCACCCCTCCAACAAAATAAGCCTCATTCAAGAGGAAAGATTGCCCAGGTAGATGGCTAGTCCTCCCAGATTGCCTCCAAACACACCTCTGTGGTCTGTGAAATAATTCGTCTTTTAGAATTAAACAATACTGCATGTTCATAAAGAAACAAAAGGATCCTAAATCAAAATGTTTCAGAAAGTAATAACCAAAATTGCTGTGAATTTTAGCTATATAAATCAAGGTGGTGATTGGGGATGCAGAAATAATACTGAAGCTAAACAAAGTAGCAAGAGGATCCCATCATCTAAAGTGTAGTCAGTATACCTATAGTCCTACTTAAGTTTTAAAACAGCTTCGGCACATCCATTTCTCTGTCAGCCTTATTAAAAAAAGACTGTCTTCTCTGCTTCACATCTGGACAGTGCCAAGCTCAATCATACCTTTGCTAGTAGGTGCAATCATTGTAAAAGTAAACAAATGCAGCTGCAAAAACCAGACTGGTCACACCAAGTGCTGAAAGCTGCTGAGTGTTTTTTGAACTCAATTCTATTTTTTTTAACCCCTAAATGAGAACTTGCTGATTTTAAGAGAGACATCAAATGTTTATAGCAAATTAATTCAAATGAGCTACACACTGCCCTCATCCACTGTCACATCCAGAAAACAGCTCCATTGATTTTGTTCATTGTACAACTGCTGGTAACACCAGTGGTGTGATTTGCAAACTGCTCAGCATCAGAAATTCCCAACTGTATCATCTTCTTTCGTGCTTTCTGCAGTTTTCAGAAATTTTAAATCCATGCCTACAGAGAACTCCAAGTCTGCTTAGCCTTGTATTCTGCATATTTTTTCCAACGTTTATCACTAGGAAGAGTTTTCAGTATCCTGGAGCTATGAATGTGACTTTGCAAACAATCGTGGCAGTGGGTATTAATGAAAGGTTAGATGTGATTCAGGTTGTTATAATGGCTGCAGCCAGGGAGGAAGAGAGTAAGAGAGAACGATGAAGGTTCATGCCCGAACAAACTATTGTGGCACCATGCTAACTGACAGCAATCACTGCAAGCCACTGAGAAGCTCAATTGTTCACCTGGAAAACAAGCTGTGACTAAGAAACATCAGATTGCCAACAGCTAGTTGAAATAGAATTAAACAAGAAGTTGAGGCTATGTTTTTGGAGTGGCCTTTATCAATACTGGGGAATGGTAAATCCCTGCAAACTCTCAACATCATACCCAACCTGCCAAGCCTCAGGTCAGACCTGCTCATCTGGTTCCCATCTCTCTCTCTCTCTGTGACATTGGGAGACTCTGAGGTCCCTCAGCTAAACAAAGCACAGTTCATCAGTACAAGATTTTATAGAAATCCTACCAGCTAGGGCAGCTGCAGCATGCTGACAATATTTTTCTAACACAAAACAATTGTTGACATCTGTCTTATCCACATTCAAACTTACAAATACTGAGTATGCTTAGTCTTTTATTTTTGAGAGAATTTGTGAGTTCAGACTTAGGTCACAGTTTCTTATGGAGTATGGAACCACATCCACTGTAGAGAAACACTATTCTGTGAACTAGGGCCATATGACTCAACACAGCGCAGATTTGTTTTCCAACTAAAACCAGTTCTAGAATAAAACAATCCCACTGAAAAAAAGTCTGCCTCATATTAAGACATTTCTCAGAAAGATACAAATCAGCTAAATTTTGCAGCCTACTTACATGTTCACATCATAACTCATTAACCAGAGGTGATCTGTTTTTCACCAGTAAAATTAATACAGACAAAATCTTTATATGTCTGTGAGGCTTTGGACACATTCACAGTATACAGATCATGTTACGATATGCATTTCAAGTTTGTATTGTCATTAGGTTCCAAGATGTACCAAGCTCAGGCTAGGAATTTATGTATTTTCTTCTTCCAACTCCCAGATACGTTTTTTGACTCCTCTCTGTTATTCAAGTCTAAGAGAAACTGCAAGTTAATGAATTATCACTGAAGGAAAAAGAGAATAAGCAGTGTAGCTTATAGGTAATTTAAACATTCATATGTTTAAGCATCTCTATCAAAAGTTGCTGTTTAAGTGATTTCTGTGCTTCCCTGTATCTTTATCAGATCTGGGGCCCTCAGGAAAGCATTTGATAGCCTGTAGTTCCCCGTATGTAGCACAATAGCAATGGCTGACGCTGTGATACTCTTAAATTCTCATGTAATGAAGAATGGTTTAGTTTTATGTTAGTATTCAGTTTCCACTTGTCTTTAGAACCTAGGAATGCATTGTATTTTCTTACATCTATTCACAAATCCAGTTTTATTTTTTGGCAAAATAATCAGCTGTGACCTTTTATTAATCCATACTCACTTTTTTAAATAAAAGGGAAAAAAAAAAAACACCTTCAAAAGTTTCATTCACTGAAGAGTACTTTTGGCAATATAGCGATGGTAACAAAACAATTTGCTGTGAATGCTGTAACATAATGCAGGCTGACAAGGTACAGTAACTGTTTCCCAAAGCACTTTGCACTCTGCAAACGTAGATCATGGCTGTAAAAACCACGCAGCCTTTTCTCAGCAGCAGATTTGTGATATAATTACATGCTCACAAAGCCTTCCCCCTCAACACAAGATCCTAAAGCTATGCCAGCTCTACTGTATTTTGAAATGGGTGCCTACAACTTTTCTGCTGAAGGTTACACTCTAGAAAAGGAATGGCAAGAATATTTACCTTGGTCATAGATCAGTATATTATGACAAACTGGTATATTGATAGTTTAAACAAGATTCACAAGGATGTGGCTGTGATGGGCATGCAGCAAAACCAGGCCTTAGAGAGTCAGGATCTCAAGCTGTATTTGAGATTCTCAGCAATTCACTGCAAGACTGGGGGGGATTATTTGCCTCACCTCTCTGTGCTTATAATACCAATTAGCATACTGGACATAATATTTATGTGCATTGTAGGACTCAAATGATGGAATTGAAGTATAAAATATTAAACTGCCCTCTGCTCCAAGTACTTCAGAATATCTCTACTTACACTTCTCAAAAAAACCACATAGGGTGAAACGTAATTACTCCCAATTTTCCATGCTGGCATTTTGACCATTCAATGTAAATCTGCTGCTGTAATGGGCATAATGTAGATCAAAATAGTAACTACTGAACAAGGAAACAAACAGTACAGTGAGGAAAAATAAACATCACCCATGCTGTGAAAAGAAATATCAAAAGCAGATTTTATATAAAGCGTAACCTCCAGCCAGTCACCTTCATATTTCCTTCCAGATATGACAGAGTTAAATATGAAGACCATTAAATCTGCTGAAGTCTAACTAACTAGTCAGCCTAACAGATATGAAACTTTACCCTGATAAATAAAATCCCGAGTTATAAAAATCTGTTTCAGTCGTGTATGCCAGTGTAAAAACTCTGGCTAAAGCTATGAAGTCCACAGGCACAATCTCAGTCTGGAGTTTTATAAAAAGATACATGCTTCTGTACTCTGAAGAATACAAGATCAAGATTGCCCTTTGCAGATGGAAGAGGAGACATGGAGGTTGTTATTGGTTCTTAGTGTTCCCTCAGACCAAATCCCTAGAAAGCTTTGTCTTCTGTGAAGATAAATTTCCCCATTGGGCAAGGGAGTAATATGATAAAGCAGGGCTTCAATATCCATGGAGTCCCACTTCAAACAAACAAATAAATATATAAATGATTTGCAAAAACTACTGAATTATCAGGATATTTGTCTCCCTCACTCTCCAATATCTATCCTGAATTCAACCTATTCAATTCCAAACAGTAAGCATTATGTGTGTACCATAGCATTCCACCTTGAAATTATTATCTTGTAAAAAGACAAATGGCTAAAATGAAGGAAAATCAAGTATGATTCTTACTTCAAAGCAGTACTAGTATTTTCCAGTGAAAGTGGGAATATACACCATGGAAGCAAAATATGGCAGAGAACTACAGCAGTGCAAATCATTCTAAGATTTAAACTATTTGTTTTTATCTACATAGAAAAATGTATTTATTAGAGCAATTTTAAGAACCTTTGAAGAACAGTATTTGGCTGCTTGAAAAATATTGTATCACAGAGCAGCTTTTCTACAAATATTGCAGGAAACCTTACAAGTCCTGCTGCTTTCTAAGTAATCTTGTGGGATATCATCATTACTCACACCACACAGCCAGCTTCTTCCAAGTCATAAACAACTGTAATTAAGGAATGATTGGAAAGTGTCAAAATTTATCTTCAGACTGGACTACCAAAATGATTTTCTTAATCAGCCCGAAAGAATTATAAAAAAAACCCCATTGCCAGTAAAAGAAAAGATTTTTCTTCTCATTTCCTTCTCTATACAGAAATAATTCCATTTTCACCAAACTGGATCTCTATCTGCCTTGTTTTCTGTAACAAATACAGATACAAACTGAACCTCAGTCTTACCTGAGAACAGTACAGGTGCTTTTTTCTGCCTTCACCATCTCTTTACTATCTGTCAGTCTTGCTTACTTGATTACATCCAGAATAGAACTTGCTACATTTTACAGAAATAAACTTTTTTTTTTAACATTCCTATAGTGGCTCTTCGTAGCTCAACCCAGCTCCCTCCTATTCAGACATATTTCTTTATTTTCATTACAACGCTGAATGAACATATATCTCAACATTCAACAAGGAGCAGCATTGTAGGTGACTTGGTTCAATGTGGCTGAATTATTGACGTGACAGTTGTGTCCTGAGTCACTTGTCAAAAGCAATCTCTAGCTCCTACAACCTTCTGCTCCTGCTCTTCCTTTCTCTTCCTGTTCTTGCATCTTTCTTGGTCGCCCTTTGAGGGAGAGTCTTCTATTACACCCCATTTAGCTTGGTCTTTCCCCTGTTAGAAGCAAATCTAACACTCCTGCTCCTCATAGATTTGACTGGTCATCTTATCAGAAATCCCCAACAATTAAAACAGTGTGATCCTGCCCTAGAAGGCTAAAATAAAACAGATTGATCTGAAGGACTTCTGAATACATCTCTGAATCTGTACCAACTGCAGCAGGCCAGAAATGTGAGCACAGAGAAGGGGAGACAGATTCTGACCATCATTTGTAATGTAAAAAAGAAAACAGATGAAGTACAAGAGAAAAATATTACCATTGCTCTCCATGTTGTGAATTGATGAGAAAAACAAAGACTAACTTTCAAAAAAACTTACATTCTATTGAAGCATATAAATAAAGACATGGTTTTCAAAAATGTTAAACATATAGCAAATCCTGTTGGGACCCCATGAGAACACTTTCCAATTATGTCAGAAGACTGTAATCTAAGCTCTTGAAAATCTGATCTTAATCACAGGCACTAAGCGATTTTGATCCTTTCTCCCCTCTCCTACCACCCCCCAAATCCACTCCCAAAAGGATTCTGGAAATGTGAAGTCAGTTGCAGAGCTGGGTATTAATACAGTGCATTTTCTGTTTCACTCAAGCATTTAATACCACCCATTTCTTAGGTTTTTTTAGTATATTTATGGCAGTTAAATACCTGTTCTCTGCATGTGCCATTAATACTAAGCACCTGCAGTCTGGAGACATCACTTCAGAACACCACACTATTCTTATGAGTAACAACTCATCCTTTTCATCAGATGAAGAGAAATAACAGTTTTTGATCTCAAATTACAGCTAATGGAAGAATATTCTGTTTCATAGAATGACCCTGTTACCTTTTGTTAGGGAAGTGTCAAATATGAAAGGCATCATTAAAAAGAGAGAATGAACGAGCAAGACAGAAAAGCCCTTTAAGAAAGTTGGGCTGTCAGGTTTTCTCCAAGGGAAGTAACAGTTCTTTTCACACCACTGTGTGAACTGAATCATATTTGACATTTATTCCAACTCAAACCTACCTAAAAGTTACACAGT
The DNA here is from genome assembly GCA_024336885.1 of Actenoides hombroni. Taxonomy (NCBI): domain Eukaryota; kingdom Metazoa; phylum Chordata; class Aves; order Coraciiformes; family Alcedinidae; genus Actenoides; species Actenoides hombroni. The sequence continues at coordinate 1,236,966 of WUAM01000321.1, forward strand.
CAATCAACATTCATTAGAGTCAAGAGTTAGGATTTATTAAAGTGTTTTTCTCTTCTGAATTTCACCCCCTTTTACAGATCCTCCATCAGTAACTTTCCAACTCAGCATCATACAAGACAGTCAACTTTTTAGTGAGCTCTGTGCATGAAATATCCTCATTTAATATGTTTTATGAAGGTGGTATGTACCCATGAAACTTCAGAGATAAGTGTAATTGAGAGGCAAGTATCACTGTTGATAAGAGAGCTGACACAGATGTGTACCACTGCCCATTACTGGACTGTTCAAGCCTTTGTGATAGCAACCTACTCCTATCAGCTCCTTGCTGTTGTCAAAAAGGCGTAGCATTTGAGATTCCTATCTTGCCTCCCCAATTTTTACCCCTTAAAAAGTTTTGATAAGCTATCACTTATACAGCAGGTTAGGAATTTACAGATCAGACAACAGAATAAACTCAGCTGTGCTCAAATCATGACAGTGTTGGTTGTAGTGCAATGAACTTGGATTGCGGTATGATGGCATTAAGCAGTATTCAAATGTCGGGCATGCTTGAGAAAGTCAAGTAACTGAAAAACCTGAAGGACAGAACCCTTTTTCTCTCCTTCTGTAACAAAAAAAGACAATGAAACCCTGCCAGAAAATCATAAAACATTTTGCTGTGTGCCTTAATATTAACTTTGAGCATCAAACAATGCTCAAAATCTCTCTTAGGAGGCTTCTGTTTGTTGAAGGTATTGATCTAAAAGGCAGACTGCAACCCATTTATAAACAGACAAGTCAGTTATTCATTAAATTATTAACACCAAACAATTTTTAGAAGTATATACCATAAAAACACAGAGCAATTGCTGTATTTTCCCTAACTATGAAAAACCTCACAGATTCATACCTTTTAAGGTTCAAAGAGGCCACTACAACACCCTTTTATGAAAGCAACACTGATGAATCCGCATATGATAGTACTGTAGATCTCCAGCGTCACTTTTGCACTGGCATAATTTTGCTGGCTTGATGGATCTTCCCTTCTCTACTAATTATCTTTTTAATATTATGCTGTCTATACTTATTACATAAAACCACTGTGATGTATAGTAAAATTTCAAAATGGTGCAACTTATTTCCTAGATTAGGGTTCACTCTGCATGTTCTGCTTTTGCTTTAAAAGGTAATTCATCTCACGAAGCAGAACAATCCAAAGATCAAGAGGGGCTGGTGAGAGTCATGCTAACACCATCCTACGCAACATCATAGCAAATGAATCCCCTGTGGGGGGAAGTAGGAATACTTTAGGTCTTATCAGGAGATACTAGGACACCATTAGTAGCCAAGTAACCTCAATGCATCTCTACATTAATGGAATCATACTTCAACTGAAGAAACGCCTGCAGCTGTCAAAAAAGAGCATTACCCACATTAGGAATTGCAAAGGTAGCTGTGGCAAATAAATGGTGCTCCTGAAGTACACTACATTTTTCTGCGTTGGGCCTATTTTTAAGCAATTTTTCAGTGTTATTAATGACACAACAAAATTAAATACTTTGTTTATACCAGACCTGAAATTCTCACTCTAAAACAAACAAACACAAATTCTGCTTCACATAGTTCCTTTCTTTAATCTGTACCTCAAATAATGACCTCTGCACAATCACCCCAAAACATTCTGGCTTTAGAACACCTGGGGGGAAAAAAACATACCACACCAACCACCAACCAACCAACACCAAAACCCAAACCCACAAAACCCACACAGTAAGATGCCTGATACATATGGCTGTCAGTTTGACATTTGAACCATTCACTAAACACCTTATCTTGGTTGAAATTCAAAGATTTTCCATTAATTTTAATGGAATGACTTTGGAATTAAACTAGCATGAGAGCACAACTCACCCCTTAATGACAGTTATTTGCAAAAGGGAAGCTGGTTTATGTAATCAGTCTGAACACCTGCTTCTGTAATCACCTTATGTAGTCAACAGATTACATGATTACTACTGAATATTGTGCAGATACATTCTGAGATAAGAATTTGTTGCCACTTCACATATTTAGTCGAAGTGGCAGGAAAAAAAACCACTGAAGAAATAAAAATAAGATTCTATCTCAGCAGATATTCATAAGAGGATGGAAAAGAAGTATAAAGTTTGGCTGAAGCATATTTTGGGAATAGATTTAAAACCATTAAACCTAATTGTTGAAAAAAATTCCAGAGCAAAATTCATCATTTCACACATAGAAGCTACACACAGGGCCTGAAATCAGCTATCCACATCCTTAACTTTAACATCATTTTAGAATAGCAAGGGAGAAAAAATTTCCAGTGGGCAGGATGTCTCCTCAGACTCACAGTAGGATTTGAAGGACTTGTGTGAATGATGAAAATGAAATGGCCGGTACGTGGCACTAGGGAGTCCACACCTCAAGTACCGGGTTCAGTTCTGGGGACCTCCATACAAAAAAAGACATCGAGGTGCAGGAGCAGGTCCAAAGAACAGCAACTAAGCTGGTGAAAGGCCTAGAGCAGAAGTATTATGAGAAGTGGCTGAGGGAACAGGGGCTATTTAGTTTGCAGAAAAGAAGGCTCAGAGAAGTTCTTAGTCCTCTCTATAACTACCTGAAAGGAGGTTGTAGAAAGGTGAGTGCTGGTCTCTTCTCAGAAGTAATAGGTGGTAAGACAAGAGGAAATGGCCTCAAGTTGTGCTAAGGGACATTAAGGGTGGATATTATGAAAAAATTCTTCACTGAAAGCACTGAGACTGGCAGCACACCATCCCTGGATGTGTTTAAATGTCGTGTAGATGTGGTGCTTAGGGACATAGTTTAGCAGTGGACTTAGTAGAGTTAGGTTAATGGGCGGACTCGATCTTTAATCTCTTCCAACCTAAACAACTCTATGATTGTAAGACACCAAGCTCTTCCTCCAGCAAGTTCTGCTATGAGAATCCACCATTGCATAGAAACACTTGCTAGAAAACCTCATGAAAAGCATAACTTTGGCACGTCCTACAGTGAATTCCTGGGCATTAGTATAATTTTTGTTGCTCTCTTTAATTTCCAATTCTGTTGTAGAAACAATTTCCTGCACAGATCACACTCTTTAATAGCTAGGTAAAATATCTGACATCAGATAAGTCAAATACAGCACCAATTCAAAAACCTTGCAGACAGTGAACTTAACGTTGGACTTGTATAACAATTATTTCAGAAGTAAAGAATTGGGCAGCATAATAACATGCAAAATGCTTCAGCATATTCATAAATAGGCTGGAAAATTAATGCAGAAAAAATAAATCTGCAATCTATTATCCTGAATGTACAGCAGCAATATAGAAAATAAACTAAAATACCTGACTGTATGTAACTCAATTGCAACACTGTTATGAACATTTTCAATAAGATGAACTTTAACACTGAACTCAGTATCCCACATACAATAGAAACCTTTTTAGTATAGGAATATTAGTGTCTTGAAGGTATAGTATGATTCAAATCTTGAAGGTTATATTATGAGCTTCTCTTAGCATTTTGAAATTATCATTGTGTGATCTTTTCAGCCAAATTGCTTAGAGAATTAAGTAAAATGCAAGTGTTGGGGCTTGCTGATTTGTCACAGACAAAAGTTTTGCAGTAGAAAGATTCCTGAAAAACACACTGGTTCTTTTAAGGCTTTTAACAAAATTCCTCTAGTTATAAATAAAACACAAGAGGCTTCTAATCTTCCCTTTTTCAGCTTGGTTATGGACTATGGCATGGAAATATTACTCTTCTGCACCTTTTCTATGCAAAAAACAACAAACAAAAAACCAAAACCAAGCAATTTTCTATCTGGGAACTGAAGTGGTTTTGAAATCATAAACTTGCTAACTATATTATACAAATGGATTTACTGTCAAGCATGCTCTTGAAATATTAAGATGAATGACCATTTCATCAGTAGTGGAGTAATCGTAATTATGAATGACAATTTTTTAAAAGTTACATGCATAATCAATGGTGCAAGTAGATGTAGATATGTCACTGGATAACTACCGAATTTTCATCATTACTATGAACACAGGTTAGAGTTTTGTGCTCACAGAGATCTATACACTCTTATACATACATGTTCCAAAAATATGACTAAAGTCACTGAAGACTGTTACTGAAAAAAACCTATAGTCTTTTGATTTCATACGTTTGGAAGGAAAAACAAGAAATTAAGTTAGAAAGAATAGAAAATCCTAAGATTAAGACTGAATGACAATGCATATTCAATTGTATAGAGATTTGAGGTTCATAAAACAAAACGTATTTCACCTGACAAAAATGGATGCACAAACATCAAGCACAAATACAGCTACAGTATATTTTCCTTAGTATTTACAAGAGAACAACTTGATTTCCTCTATTCCTCTTCCAAAAGCATTTCTAGGTTGATTACTCACCCATGCAACATGGTGTGATGAAACCATGCATCATATCTTGCTGGAAAGGAACACGTCATGTGTCACCATTGCACCTGGTTGACCGAGCACAATTATATCTGTTTGGTCAACCATGCATGTAACTGCTCACATGGCTTGTGCATAATGTTGTATCTGCAGAGTGCTGAGCTATTAGCATCACAGTATCTTTTTTTCCCCTTACCAAGAGAGGCCAGATCTTGATATGCTACCTCAGTACTTCTTCTCTCCATATTTTTATGAATTTCAACTAACTTTAACAGAATTTGTGAGAAGTCAAAATCAGAAAGAAATAATGAAGCACATACAGGTGGATGAAACACATACAGCACACGAGGAGATATCCACGGGATTCAGCACTGCCTTCTTCGTCACTCCAAGGAACACGGAATACCTACTGGTTATCTCAGGCATAGTGTTGCACTTGAGCTGATAGAGCCCTCCAGGATTCATTTGTTTGGTGAACAAGGCACAGAAATAACTGATTCAGAGATGAATAGGCCCACAAAGACATGTTTACTCAGCTCATAATATTCCAGCACTTCTGTCTCAGAGAGATGGACCAGAAGTTCTGGAGCTATAAATGCCAAAATTGACGTTGCTTGTATAACCTTGGCTCAGCTTCTTAGGTATATATTATGAATGGAGTCTTTGAGCATATGTTCCTTTACTTCATGCACATAGTTCCCCATACTTCCCTCATCCACTGGCAAAAGATGTATACCTAATCTTCAAAGGTCATTTGCTGCCCAGTATTAGCAAAAAAAAAAAAAAAAAAAAAAAAAAAAAAAAAAAAGAATTCTCCCAGTTAAGACAATCATGTAACAGATATGTAACAAGAAAAGTCAGTCTAAATTTTACCTAACTAAAGACAGGTAGAGTTATAAGCAAATGAAAAGTCCCATATTAGGAAATTACTAGGCAACTTAAATAACAACCGCAAACACCTGGATCATCTCTTTGACAACACACAGAGCACCATTCCATAGTTTTGGTTATCTGTGCATTTTATTTGCTAATGCTACAGTATCTCTTGGTAATAACATATTGCTATTAATGGGTTATGAAAGGTGTCTGGTATGGTTTGCTTCAAACCCATCCTATCTAGTCTGTACCTGATGTTAACAGATTTGTTTAGGATGCTGTTGCTCAGTGTTTTGTACATGAACCAACCCTTAGCTTCCAGCATATTGCAGGGAAGCCCAGGTAGAGGACTCACTCTGCACCACCAAAATCCTTTACCAATTTCTTCACTTCCACTTAAGGTAAAAGTAGATCTTCAGATAGTCTTCCCAACTTTACAAACTGCAACGTATATCTTATTTCACCCAGACTGGCTTTATTTCAGCCCTATTTTATGTCTTCCTTACTGGCCCTTTTACAGACATGTTAGTGCCAGATCTCATTTTGGTTAGCAAGAACCTGAGTTTAATTTATTGCTATCATGCTGAAAAAAACCTTTATCTATCATTGCTATCAATATGATGTCATCTCTGTTTTTCATTGATTGCTGAGTATATGACCTGATAAGTACCCTGTATGTAACAAGCAACATTTGGTGAAGCTCAAGTTTGGGAGCACTCATGCCTTCCTTTGTTCCGGTTTGAGTGCTCCTGTCCTAGGGTATGTTCAGAAGAAGGAGGATGTCTCTGCACTCTGGTTGCATTTGTTCTTTATCATGCTCTTGTTGCAGAGCTGGAGGTTTAGGCACCATGCTTTTTTGTGGGCATTTTTTATTTTAATGGATTTCAGATATTCTTCTGTTTTAAGACACCAGAAGCCCTTAAGTTACAAGCCTCCAGTAATCCAGTTAAACATTGGGAAAGTGCTACATAAGCATTAAAGGCAATTTTTAATATCTCCTGGGGGCTGCAAGCAGCTCAGATCACTCTTAACCGGCCCCTCTGGCTGCCACACAGGGCTGCATTATTCATCTCTGGAGGAGATGTGTCCACTCGACTTTATCCACAGCCAAATATATTTATTTATTACAGCACTTCAGTATGTTCTCTAAGCTATTCTGTTCAATTCACAGGCATTTCTGGTGTAAGAGGCAGGATTAAAAGAATGCTTCTCAGCATCTTTGGTTATCTTTAAATTTTTCTGCAGACACGCATAGTGACAGAAGCTACCCCATGGCTCTTAGCAGCATAGATGATAAGTGATCCTCTTTGGCTGTAAAACATACCTTGCAGCTGTCCCTGATTCTTACCTCAAAAGTTCACTATCCTCCTTGATCTCAGCTGTACATTACTGAAAAAGTGAGGCAAAGAAATGTCCGGTAATAAAACAAGAGAACACTTTCTGGAAACAATTTTCTGTTTTAAAACAAAACTACAACAAAAAGAAGGACTTAATGGCTTAGTGCAGAGTTTAACATTATCTCCGCTTCCAAGCAAAGGCACATGAAAATATGTTTAAACAATGAATTTTTCTGATGCTACAGGCTCTTAAGGTAATCTCTATATGGAAAGGGCAGAGAAAGCAGGAAGACAAGCATCTTTACAGGTAGTTACTAGTAAGTGAAAATTAATGTGTCACTTTTTTTGTCAATGTGTCCACAGGGACTGCTCTACAAGCCCAGCATACTGCTAACAGGTTTCACTATTCCAAACAACATCACCATGTGGAAGCACATGTTTCCTCTGAATATTCTCCAAGTCCAGTCTTTTCTTGTCTTCATCATCCTCCTCTCTGGCTTCCTCCCCCAAAAGGGAATCCTTCAGATTCAAAGTTGGCATATTATGACTGGAAATCGAAACGCAATGGAGTTTTATTTATTTGACTTATGAAATAAACGATCTTTTACAAGAGCCAACCTGGAAGCATCTCACTCCATGATGTCACCTTGCTCTTATAGCTGATCTTCGGACATGCTTGCAAATAACCAAACCTTCTGCCTGTCTAGAATAGATTATGTAAGAGAAAATCCACATGCTAGCATCACTAGTTAGTCTAGATGCAGATAAAAAGCCCCAAAATAGAAGCATCCACCTTGAATCCCTAATATTTAGCATAATCCAACAATATCTTATCTATATATTTGCTCAAAGAGAGTAATTTTTTCCCCAAAGAAACAGTTCATCCTTATTAAGGAACAGTAAACTACAGTCACGGGGTACAAGAAGCATGAAACGGTTGTCTTCTCAGTGGCTGCAGTTCATTAATTTTTTTTGAAGGATTATTTCAGATAGGATAGATTTATTGGATAACGAAGATTAAAGAGGCTATAGCTCCTCAATTATCACCAGACACAGCAGTATATATTCCTGAATCACATGACATGGTCATGACTGTGTAGATATGTAGCTTGCCTGAACCTTTCACCTCCCCTCTCTGCATCTATATCTAGACTACAGCTGCTTCTAAATTCAACATATTCAATGGGTAAAGATTACCTTACATTTTTTGTGTGCTGCACAAACATTAACTTATTAGCTTTCATAACAACCATGGGAGATTTATCTGATACCTATTCAAAACCCAGTGGAGGATATGGGAAGATTCAGCTTTCAATCAGGCTCTCACATAACGGATAAGGAAAGCAAAACTTAAGATTCTGTTTAACTTAAGACCATACAGCAACCCGAACTTCAGTCAAGGTCAATTCCATTCTCTCAATTATTAACGGATGTTCCAATTCTTCTGGCTGTTTAAATGTTCCTGTTACTTCTGGTTCTGCTTTGAACAGACAGCGAGTGTCACAGCAAATCTCATAGAGAGGGCAAAATGTTCAAAGCTCCTTGTGGTTTAATCAGCCCTTCTTAAATATTTTTAAAGCAACGCTTATGCTCTGAAAGTGAAAATTTTATCAAAATCATTACTGGAAGCACTGGAGTGCTTGATTTGATTGTAGCACATTTTGACCTGTGCATGTGTAAAGTTCATCATTATCAGAGATTATAGTAAACACAGGATGCAGTATTTTCAAAGGTATGTAAGCACACCATTTTCATTGCTACATTTTCTTATAAGTCATTTATTCACTGCTGTGATTACTTAGTGAAACTTTAAATACTACATTCGAGTTTTAAAAGTAATTAAGTCATAATATAAAGGACTTTTCTGTTTTTTTCCCTTTGTGGGTTTCTGTTTGGTTGGTTTTGCTTTTGATGGGTTTTTTTGGTGTGTGTTTTTTTTTGTTGTTGTTCTGTTTGTTTGTTTTGTTGGGTTTCTTTTGTTTTTTGTTATTTTGTTTGTTTTTGATGTTTTGTTTGTTTGTTTTTCAAACAACCAAGGGTAGGAATCCTTAAATTAAAAAGCATATCACTAAATTAAAATCCTAGTTAAACCACAACCTTATCTTAGAAGGCACAAAGAGACACATTGATTCTGCTTGGTAATATATACCACTTTGTGCTAAACATAGTTAAATTCTTCAGGTTCAATATGAAAATTCAGCATTTATTTCCCAAATGCCCAAACACCTGCCACAAACTCCAAAAATAATTTAATAGTAAGGAAACCAGCCCATCATGAACTGGACCATTGTGACTCTTTCCTTTAACAGTGAGAATGTATCAGAAGGCTAAGTAGCACTGTACTCGTGTATTTCCCCAATGCTTTATTCAGAATTCACAAACCAAAGCAATTGGACTGAGGTAACCAGAGACCAGGTTCAAAATGAAGAAGTTCTCTTGAAAACTCATACAGCCATCTGGTATTAGAAAGGCTTTAAAATGTTCTAGCAGGACTTGTTATCAAAGAACAGATGCCTGAAGTATATGTTAGACATGTCATCTAGGGGTTCCCTGCTAAAAAAATCAATTATGTAATACGAGCTTTAAACTAGAGCCCAGATTTGAAAAGGAAACAAATAAAACACCTCTGCAAGAAGACCAAAAGAAAAGCTCCTCTGCTTCTGCATGCTCTTTCCACTACTGTCTATGACTGCAATAATTTTTAATTCCCTTCTCTTTCAGTGATGACTATTTAATGAAATTTTGAAATTTCTTCAGTAGACAGCTGCACAATAGGTATGTGGCTCAGGCAGGAGAATACTGCTGTAAAAATCCTTCTTTTGGAAGACCTGTATTTCTGGCTCATTGGGAAAGAATGTGCCTATTGAAACACGAACACAAGTCTGAATATTAAGTGTAATAGAAGAGGAGTTATTGAAAAACTTCCATGTGTTATCTGCAAGTAAAAAACTGTATCACAGACGTAGATAAAGGCAAATTTCAACCCTGAGAAGACAGTAAAAATAAATATGATCAGTACTTAAATAAATATACTGGTGCCCCCCTGCAGATCCTGGTTTAAGATTTTATTCTTACAACCAGTCATGAAACAAATTATTCATCAGACTATAACAGAAATTTAGCATATTAGATCACCTTGACCCACAGCACGAAATGCTATCCTGGCACAAACCCAGAGTCACAATTTGAGGAAACTGTTTTGACCTCAAACTACAGAACTTGTTAAGGACTAAACTAGTTGGCTGCTGTATTATCTGACAACTGCAGCTACATGGTGTATGGGAATTGGGAAGACTTCAAGATGGGTAATTTTTTTCATTATAAAATTTCACTTTACAAAGTCCTTAGGAATTTTCATCTACAGGAATCCAACACATTGCACACAACTTTATATCGCGCTTCAGTTTTTCTCTTTTAATATGGTACATAATTGAGAGGCTTATCTTTTACAGAAAGGTACATTATGCAGCTTCACAAAATTTGCTAATACTTTTATGTCATATTGGTCAACCTCTTATGAGACATAAACGTGCCAGACACTAACAATACAGGATCTCAAAGTAATAGGCTAAATGGGAAGCATTTATGCTCAGCTATCATTACACATAATACAGTTTTTCTTTAACATAATATCTTATTTTGTATCACTACTTCTAATGACAAAACAATGGGATTTCCTAAGGGAAACGTTTTGAACTGACATGATATTTATGATGCTTTTGTCATGATGACTGAAAATGCAAAATGACCTTTAGGGCTGGCCATCTTTTTCCTAGCCTGAGCTTGATTTGTTTTTATCCTACAAAAAGGACATCAGTTCTGGACTCCGTTTTTGCTTTCATGTTCAATGATGCTCACATCAATGAGGTTTTTCCTCATCTGGTTTTAGCTGGAAATAAAAAATCACAAAGAAACACAAATTGCACCAGATGAGTCCAAGGCACAGTACATGTGCTTCACATTTCAAACATTAAAGAAATTAGATAATGAAACTAATAAGGAAAAACTTTTGCAAACTGGCTAGGTGGGCCTAAGTGGGCTTAAGTCTGAAAACAGATAAGACAACAGACGAGACAGTAAATTATTACATGAGTTACTAGGGTTACAGTCCTCAGAAGAGTGAAGAAGGAGATTGAATAGTGATACTTTCAGAAAGAAGTAATTGTCTTACATTAGTGTGACAATAAAAAATAATTATTTCTATAGCTGGGATGAGGGAAAATAAATTCTTCAGAACAAACAGCAAAAATTTAAATAGTAGGAGAACTGCAGACAGTAAAGGGAAATGAGTCCATTTGATGACATGTGTCTTGAGCAAAGGAATTTCATACTTCTCATAGTCCAAAATCAACAACAGCACAATCCCTAAAGTCACACTTGTTTTCACTTGTCCTTTCTTTACACACATGAACATAAAAAAGCCAGTATGTGCAGGAAGAGACAAAATAAATGTTTATTTCCCAACCCAACTTCTAGTGCTTGATTTCCACGTATCATTAGTCTTCAGTTCTTTATTTCTTCACATATCAGTGACAAATATATTCACTGTGAGACAACAACAGAGTGAAGGACACTGTGAATTGAAAGAAATCTCCTGAAGCAGAACTTCATTGACATTCATTCACAAAATACATCTGATGTGCAATCAGATATCCTGCTTAAAAAGTGAGTCTCACTACAATTGAAACAAAACCAGTTCTGAAAAAATCTAACTGGAAACTAGTCACCTACTAGGTGGATTTAAAGCAGAAAAATGGGACTGGTGCAATGAGGAATTACAAAAATCTGATGGTAATGCTTGATGCATACCCTGCATAAAACAACAGAATAGGAGATGGAAGCTGTCTTGTGACTAAACATGGCTATTCTATTCACAGAGCTTTAGCTCCAAACAGATTGCATAGTCCCCTTAACTGCATAGGAATAATTAGTAATCTGGCTGAATATTTATGCTTTCACTTCCCTGGCAAGGAAATATACCAGCTATATGCATCTTGCAATAAATACTGCCACATTTTATAACACAGCTGCCTCTGGCTACCTAGCAGTTCTTATTAAACCCTTTCTTACCTCTCCTCCCAGCAAGGCAGCACAGTTCAGGAGTCAGAATTGCACCCTAGTGACCACTCGCTCTACTCTGGGCATTGTCATTATCTGGGCTGATTCTCTGCCAGTGAATCATGATGAAGAAGCCTCTTCACTTTCCTGTCTGTTAGGCTTTTCTGTAAAGATGATGATAATACCTTTCTCATCACAAAAAATGAAAGGGAAATAACAAGGACTGTTAACAATTTGTACAAAACTCTGATAATGTGGAGCACCGTTTAAGCATAAAATGTATTTGAGTTATGTCAGATACGAAAAAGAGATCACAAAAGCATAGTAGAGCATAGAGGAACATTTTATGCTAATTATTGGTGGAGAGAGAATGAAGAAACTGGCCTTCCTATACCCAGCACTAATGAGACTCAATTTATGCCTGCTTTTACATAATCTATTTATGAGAGCAAAGAAAATCCCTACCCTATCTGATAGATGTATACTGGAATAAATCTCTTCCCATGGAGATTTGCCTCAATCATGGAAGCAATCAGAATGTTTAGACTTTGATGTGAAGATGGAAGCCAAAGAGAAAATCACTCTACAAATTAAAAACTGTGCCTTCTAAAATAACAGTTAGGAAAAAAAAGAATTATAATCAACACAGTCTGAACGATTGGTAATAATGTCCCAGATCACAACCCAGCCAATGCTTTTCCTGGACACAACTGTTTTGCTGCTCAAAGTGCTTCTATGCTCTGAATAAACCTCATTTAAAGGTAACACACTACTTTGTCCTTTTTTTTCCCCACAGAATTACACATGTAAGGTTGTATGTTGACAACTGCAGTCAACTGGATCACTCCTTCATGTGCACGTATGGGAAGAAATTTAAGATTGTACTGTAAAATATTCTTTTGCAGCATCGATACCTTTCCTAGTCAGATTTTACTTAATCATTTTTTACAGAACCAAACTTGCTAGCTCCATCAAGATCATAATCAAGCTACTGCTCTTACATGGTTGTTTAAAAGCAGAAATTCCTTTTTAGACTCAGAATAATAATAATAAAACATAGACATTCATGAAGTAGCTACAATGTAATGCTAAAAAACACTGAAAAAGAAAGCAGAGACAACATCCTATACAGTTGCAGGATATGTATTAAAAGAAAGACCAGTAAATACAGGACAAAAACTAGTTACAGTTTCCCAAAATATATATATTCAGCAAAATAGTTGATCACACATTTGTTGAAAGATAAGTCAAAGGCAAACTGGGCCTATACCAATGAGAGGTTTTCTCCAAAGGATTTTTCCAAACAGAAATCAAAACAACTACTAGCTTATACAAAAACCTTGCTCTTCATTGGCACCATTCAACACGCTAAATTTTTTTTGCCAGTGTATATCCCCTTCAGGTATATACCTAATGATTATGTTCTCTGAAGTGTGACTTAGAGCTATCAGGGACCAAAGCTACAAGATTTTCTGGCCAAACATCTGATCGCTCTGAGATTAACAAATTTCTTCTCATATATGACCCAATAAGAGTTTTGAGATTCGTATGTATACAAATATATATGTAGGTATAGGCATATTCATATCACAGATTCATTAAGGTTGGAAAAGACCTCCAAGATCATCAAGTTGAACCATCTATCAAATATTATCATAACCAATAAACCATGTCCTGAAGTGACATGTCTACATGTTTTTTGAACACTTCCAAGGATGGGACTCCACCACCTCACTGGGCAATCTGTTCCAATGCCTCACCACTCTTTCAGTATAGACATTTTTCTTAATGTCTAATTTAAACCTCCCCTGGTGCAACTTCAGCCCAATACCTCTCATCATATCACTAGTTACCTGGGAGAAGAGACCAACATCCACCTCACTTCATCCTCCTTTCAGGCAATTGTAGAAAGCAATGAGGTCTCCCCTCAGCCTCCTCTTCTCCAGACTAACATACATACACACATAATAGGTCAGTAGTATTCACTGACATTTATGCTATAAACATCAGTACTAGCTAGGCAACTTAGGGAAAAGAACAGCACCATATGTTCATATGTAGTACATAAGACTAGACTCACTACATACATCTAGATGGGAAGGCACTTGCTTGCATCTGCTAAAACATCTGCTACTACTACTTGCATCTATGGCATGTACATGCATGTACTACAGCTTTAAAAACACGGGAATGGTTGTGTTAGTGTCTAACATGGCAATCAAATTTTAAATCATATAATATTTGGAATATTTGAAATCATATAATTTATCATATAATAGGAGGGCAAAGAAGCTGGTGAAGGGCCTGGAGAATAAATCTTAAGAAGAGCAACTGAAGAAGCTGGGACTGCTTAGTTTGAGGAAGAGGAGGCTAAGGGAAGACCTCATCACTCCCTGCAAATACCTGAAAGGACATTGTAGAGAGGTTGGTGTTAGTCTCTTCTCACAGGTAATTAGTGACAGAACAAGAGGGAATAGATTCAAGCTGCAACAGGGTAGGTTTAGACTGGACATTAGAGAAAAAATTTTCACAGAAAGAGTAGTCAGACACTAGAATATGCTGCCCAGGGAGGTGGTTAAGTCACCATTCCCAGATGTCTTTAAGGGTCATTTAGATGTGGTGTTGAGCGACATGGTTTAGGGGTCAACTTTATAGAGTAGGGTTAATGGTTAGACTTGATGATCCCAAGGGTCTTTTCCAACCTGAATAATTCTATGATTCGAATATTTACTTGATTTTTAAACACAAAATATCTCTATTATTTTCAGCAAAGCAACCAAACATGAAACATGTTATTCAATTATCCCTATGCATTACAAACTCCAAATAGATGATTATGTATTACAAACATGAAAAGATTTAGAAAAACTTTGTTCATGAAGTAACCTGAAGTGGATTCAACCTTGGTGATTTTTGTTTAAAATCACTTGAAATATTTATTTTGGTGCAAACTCAAGTAAGTTGAGCAGTTCCGAGTTTGACTATAACAATCTATGGTTTTGTTGTTTTTTTTCTCTACTGGAACATTAAGTAAAAATTGTTTGTTACACTTAAGATCCAAAAATGAGGAGGAAGTCTTTAAAGAGATGTAGAAGAAACAAAATTATTGAGCTTTGCTCAGCTATAGTTGCTAAGCAATTGATATGTTATCTTACTTGTAAAGTGTTATCTATATATAGACGTGTTTCTTGCATGCCGTCCCTAGATGTCCCTTCATGTCATCCTATAGTCTTTGCCCTCACCAGTTAGTTCTGCATATAGAAATCAACAGGGTGAAAACTTACTGACCAACACTTTCATAGTAAAGCAAAAAGACCAAGGTAAATTTTAGTTATCTTCTATTAAAGTTTTAGCTGATAATTTGACTCCCCATTATGAAATGTGTTTCTTTGCAGACAAATTATCAATAGCATTTTAATTAAGGTTTGATTGAGCCAAAGCAATTATCACAAGGCAGCAGATAGTGAGCAGCAAAGTGCTCGGGCTATCATTGTTCCCCTGCAAGGGCTGGTGGAAGAGGGAGTAATTACTATTGACAAGGCTAATCTTCCAGTCTTCTAACATCAGGCATGCTCAGATGAGACAAATCCCACTCAGCATTCCTTGTCTACAAATTGGTCATTTACGTAAACATGTTTTCTCGCCAATGTACACTATTGTAGTAGATTACCCAAAGATGGCAGCAAGCCAGCCACTTACTTAGCAGCCAACGTTCATGTCTATTGCGTAAACATAAGTCTTTTTCTAGTCTTTACATACGAGTCTGGAGATTAAATCTTAGTAAGGGCAAGTGGAGCTTTGGGTCAAAGCCTATTGACGAGGGTGCCTGCCTCTGAAGTCACTCTCTATCATCATTACAGCACACAGCCACAGTTCTTTCCTCCTGCTTGACATATCCTGTCCCCCGAAGGAAAATTTGAAAGTTTTTTGAAATAAAATTGATGTTAGACAGACCATACACAAATTTTTACATACTGGTTTAACTGTCCAAAAGCATTACATCTACATTATCCACACAAAGCAGTAACCCATGGCATGCCTTCCCCATGTTGTTTCAACTCAGCTTATACATTTGTTTTCCAGATGCCAAACTAAAACTAGGGAATGGCATTATTTCATTCACATGTTTTTTCATGTGCAGATGCTGTTCTAGTCACCTTCTTGTCCCCACAAAGATCAGACTGACTCTATTGTCAAGGGATGAGAGCATCCTGCCAGGACAGTTATCTACAATGTGACTACTGTAAGTTATTTCAGTAACAATTACTGATAATAGCCACTGTCCATCTGGCTCCTGCATATTTCTGTGGTCCTCTGCTTGGCTTACTCTGTTCTATAGAAAAGGACAGGGTATTATGAAAAATAAATTTAAAAATAAAAAATATCCCTGCATCTACCACTTATTATTTCTCTGCTCTTTTTTGTGTTTTCCTTCCCTTTTTTCCAGGATTAAACAAACTCAAATTCTGCAGTATAAAACTAAGTGGCTACACAAAAATGCTGAAAGAACTTAAGACAGATCTTTTAAATTAAAAGTGACTTCCATCATGTCCTTCAAACCTATTGCTAGCTGTCCCTGCTGATGAGCAGCTATCACGTCTCACAAGGCTTCAATCACACTAGAAACAGGATATTTAACTATTCTGCATCCATCACTGGAATGATCTAAGCTGAGATGCACCAAGCCATCTCATTTCATAGTAGATATATTTAAAAGACTGAACTCTATAAAACAGATTTCCTGTAAAAAAAACCCTGAACATCAAACGTTTCTGTGCATACAATTGAAACGTTCTGCATATACTCAATTATTTCCACAAGGAAATCTGCAGATGCGTTTGCAAATTGTGATTATGGTCTTCTGAATTCTAAAATTCCAGTCATCTTATATGAAGAGTTTTTTGTACTCTGCTGAATAAATTTCTCTGACCAAGTGTCCCTGACTTCTCACTGCAGGTCAGGCGAAATTTTATTAGTATTTATCACTTGTGCAGTGTCAGAAAGAAACAGTAATATACTTTCTACAGACAGATAGATGCTATTCTGAAGGGCATAAAATCAAACTAGGTAAAGAAAGAAAGAATAGATGTAAGCATGGCTAAGCTCTGCACACATTTTGTTGGCTCAACTGTATTTGCTCTTCCTCCCACATCTGCACACATTTTTTTTTTAAGTCATTGTCTGATGAAAGCTAGGCAGCAATGTGCACAAATCCTGCAATACACACTCCTCTCTCCACGCTGGGAGTGGAGCATCTCCCTTATGAGGAAAGGCTGAACGAGCTGGGTCTCTTTAGCTTGGAGAAGACTGAGGGGTGACCTCATTAATGTTTATAAACATGTAAAAGGGTGAGTG
>WUAM01000321.1:1262932-1276546 GCA_024336885.1 Actenoides hombroni
AGAATGGTTTGGGTTGGAAGGGACCTTAAAGATCATCTAGTTCCAACCCCCCTGCCATGGGCAGGGACACCTCCCACCAGAACAGGTTGCACAAAGCCCCATCCAACCTGTACTTGAACACATCCGGCAATGGAGCATTCACTTCCCTGGACAATTTGTTCCAGTGTCTCACCACCCTCAGAGTGAAGAACTTCTTCCTAATTTCTAATCTAAATCTACCCTCTTCCAGTTTAAAGCCATTTCCCCTCATCCTATCACTACAAACCCTTGTAAAAAGAACTCCCCCAGCTTTCCTGTAGGCCCCCTTCAGGTACTGGAAGGCTGCAATAAAGTCTTTCTGGAGCCTTCTCTTCTCCAGGCTGAAAAACCCCAACTCTCTTAGCCTGTCTTTGTAGGAGAGGTGCTCCAGCCTCCTGATTATCTTCATGGCCCTTCTCTGGACCTGCTCCCTGTCCTTCTTGTTTTGGGGACTCTAGAGCTGGACACAGTACTCCAGGTGAGGTCTCATGAGAGTGGAGTAGAGGGGCAGAATCACCTCTCTTGACTTGCTGGCCATACATCTTTTGATGCAGCCCAGGATGCAATTGGCTTTCTGGGCTGCACTTGCACATTGTTGGCTCATGTTGAGCTTTTCATCAATTAGCACCCCCAAGCCTTTCTCTGCAGGGGCAGCTCTCAATTACATCATCCCCTAACCTGTGTTGATAATGGGGATTGCCCCAACCCATGTGCAGGACCTTGCACTTAGCCTTGTTGAACTTCATGAGGTTCGCACAGGCTCACCTCTCGAGCCTGTCAAAGTCCCTCTGGATTGGGTATTGCTTCCCTCCAGCATGTCGACTACACCACAGAGCTTGGTATCACCTGCAAACTTGCTGAGGGTGCCCTTGATCCCACTGGATGCATTACTGACAAAGATGTTAAACAGCACTGGTCCCAATACTGATCCCTGAGGAACATCACTTGCCATTGGTCTCCCCTTGGACACCGAGCCATTGACTGCTACTCTTGGAGTGTGACCACCCAGCCAATTCCTTATCCACTGAGTGGTCCATCCATCAAACCCATGTGTGTCTAATTGAGAGACCAGGATGTTGTGCATGACTGTGTTGAGTGCTCTGCACAAGGTCCAGGTAGATGACATCAGTTGCTCTTCCCTCATCCACCAATGCTTTAACTCCATCATAAAAGGCCACCAAATCTGTTAGGCACCATTTGTCCTTGGTGAGGCCATGTTGGTTGCTACCAATCACATCCTCATTTTCTATGTGCCTTAGCAGAGGATCTGCTCGATGATCTTGCCAGGCACAGAAGTGAGATGGACTGGCCTGTAGTGTCCTGTGTCTTCCTATATCTTAGTTTTTTTAAAGATGATATAACATAAGCGAGATGTGTATATTTCTGTTACAGGCTATTGCCATAGCATGGCCTGAACAACATAATTCCAGATTTCCTTTTCCAGTGAACAGGAGCCCTTAATTCTGAAATTAAATATAATTTTGCCTAATGATGAAAAGCCCTACCTTTAAAAGCAAAGTTTATTCTGGAATTTAGAAAAACTACATGGTCACAAAGCCCCAGATGAACAGTGTCAGGCAAGAGCTGAAGTTTGTCATATATTCTAAAAGAATACCCACAGGCAAATTTTAGTGAAAGATCCAATGTTAACTATACAAAAAAAAATTTCCCACTACTGCTCTCACCTTCTCTGAGCAAAGAAAATTTTTATTTGCCAAAAGACGCAATGTATTTATTCTGCTCTAGACCCTGAAATGCCACCAGTGGAGGATATTGCAGTAGAGGCTCAGATACATCCTACTGATCAGTTCAAAATCAGAAACTTGGTGAAGCAGCACCCAACCACCTCTTTCTTGCCTTTGAGTCACTTCTGAACAGGCCAGGTTGTACCAGCGATTCTGTTACAGATTACAATGCATACAGCACTAGCTAAGCTAGTGACAAATTGAATTTAGAAGATAAGAAATGTAAGAAATTCATTCTGGGTTTTAACATTAAGTCTGTTTTGGATTAGAAGAAAAACAAACAAACAAAAAACCAAACCCACCACATTTTGAATCTCTACTAATATTTAAGGAGGCTAATAATGAACATTCTGGTTAATACTAAATTGCTGATGTTTTCCTATTGCAGTGCTATTTTTAAAATTTATTTATTCATTTCATTAAGGTGCTTTACAAATATGCTGAAACTACTGCTTTGAATGGCTTTAACAACATAGAAGCTATCGATTTTTGCACCCAGTTCCAAGAGCTGATGAATGTCTTTTTTCCACTTAAGTAGAAAAGAGATGACAGCTCTTCCATCTGTTGGGCCTTTGTGACTGAATAACAGCTCGGTCTTTTTTCCTCCTGAGGGAGGAAAACAAGAAAAAATTGGCCATGTAGATGTTCTTTAATAGGCAACGTGTAAATTGAGTCTATAGCAACATGAACTGCCTTCTATAGCTGGTTTGTTTGTGTCTCAGGCACAGGAGCCAAGGGAGATGGCTGCATTATTTGCTGGATGTTGCTGTTACTGCAAGATAAATACAGCATTCTTCTTTTTATCTCTGGAGTGCCTTTCAGATAAACAGTCTGACCTGAAGTGAAGCCCTTTGCTGTTTAAAAAGAAAACCAGAAGAGATATATTTTCCCAACAAAAGCAGGACCGAGCAGAGAAGTGGCTTTGGACCTGGTGTTTAAGAACAGCATTTGATATGATCCAAACCAGTGTTACACAAGCAAGAGGGGGGGAAAGGAAAAAATGAATAAACAGATAAAAAAAATCCAAACTCAGTGTCCACTAAAGAAGTTGAGACATAGGAACAATCAGTCATTAAAAAGCACTGGATGAAAAGCACTGGGCGCAGCAGTGTGATCAGGACTGGGTTAGGACAGAACTACAGCTCTCCATTTGAAATGTCATACTCTGAGATGCCAAATGCTGAATTAGCATTTGGGGGGGGGGGGGGTGGAAGCTGTAAGAAAAGCAGTTCAGATTTGTTCTCTACCTTTGAAAGACTAACAGGTAGAAATGCCTTTGCACAGAACAATGAGAGCAAGGGAATTATGTTCTTCTTCCTCATGTTCAAGGCATATTTACGTGCATTACATCCTAGTATTTTCACATATCAGTATCATACAACAAATACTTAATTACAAGCACACTTTTTTCAAGAATCCAACATAAAGCCAACAGATATTACTCAATGAATCAGATTCATATGTATCTATTACCCTAGCTCAAAGAGCTCCCTGTGCTCTTGCTGTATTCCCCCAATACCAAGTAGAGATACTTGTTCTTGAAGCCTCAAACAATGGAAACCTCACATTCTCTCCAGGATACCTGTTTCAAAGCTTCACCATCCTTACTGTTAAAAGTTTTCTGGTGTATAACCTAAGTCATCTTTGCTGCAATCCAAGTCTTTTTCACTAATCTATCTCCCTGTTTAAAGACCATGAATGTATTCTCTGCCTCTTTGCAACAGACTTTCATATATATCTGAAAGCTGTGAGCATGACACCTTAGTCTTACCTTTTCTGTATTCAAAAAAATCCAGTTCCTTCAACCTTTCCTTATTAGTCTTCTTTATTTTTTATTTTAAGCAGACTTCTGAGGATTCCCGTTATTTTACTCTGAACTCTCCTAAATTTGTCTACATCCTTTTTGACCTTAGGAAGTACAAGCAGGGCTAAAGAATTCCTTCTGCTGTTTAACACAGTGTTCCTGTCACACACTCCAGATGGTGTTTAACATCATTGACAAGACATTGTTTACTAAGTTCAAGTTAAAATTGATTATTAACTCACATTTTTTCTTTTATTGCTGATGCCTAAGAAGTCATTACCCATCCTGTATTTGTACAGTTAATTATTCCTATCTAAATATAGAAATTTAAATCTGTCCTTTCTACATAGCAACCCAGCTATGTTTATTTATTTTTCCCATAGTTTTTCAGGAACAAAACAACCAGAATGATTTTATATTCACAGAATTCAGGCTCTCCCTCTCAAAGATCCTTGTATGTTTTCTAATTTTGTTGTCACTTGAAGACTGAACAAACAGCCTCTATCCTTCATTTAAAGTATATAATGCAAATACAGAATAATAACTGGGGTGATGTCAGGCTCCTGAAAAGTCATATTTAATGTATCTGCCCATTCTGAAACATTTCCTAATATACCAACATCTCCAGCTTTTCTTCTACGTACCAGAACTCTTAAACTGTCAGAATACAGAATTAAATTCATACAACTTTTCTTTTTCTTGAGTAACCTTGATTTCTTGATTACAGTTATTGCAAATCATTGTAATCTTCTAGTTGCTAGCAAATCACAGAATCACAAAATGTTAGGGATTGGAAGGGACCTCAAAAGATCAGCTAGTCCAACCCCCCCACCGGAGCAGGATCACCTAGAGCAGGTCACATGGCACGTGTCCAGGTGGGTTTTGAATGCCTTCAGAGAAGGAGATCCCACAACCTTGCTGGGCAGCCTGTTCCAGTGCTCTGTCACCCTCACCATGAAGAAGTTTTTTCTCATATTTATGTGGAACCTCCTATGTTCCAGCTGGCACCCATTGCCCCTTGTCCTATCATTGGACATCACTGAGAAGAGCCTGGCACCATCCTCCCGACACTCACCCTTTATATATTTATAAACATTAATGACGTCACCCCTCAGTCTCCTCCAAGCTAGAGATCCAGCTCCCTCAGCCTTTCCTCATGAGGGAGATGTTCCACTCCCTTAATCATCTCTGTGGCTCTGCACTGGACTCTCTCAAGCAGTTCCCTGTCCTTCCTGAACTGAGGGGCCCAGAACTGAACACAATATTCCAGATGCAGCCTCACAAGGGCAGAGTAGAAGGGGAGGAGAACCTCTCTCAACCTACTAACCACACCCCCTTCTCATACACCCCAGAATGCCATTGGCCTTCTTGGCCACAAGGGTGCATTCCTGGCTCATGGTCATCCTGCTGTCCACCAGGACCCCCAGGTCTCTTTCCCCTGCATTGCTCTCCAACAGATCAGTCCCCAACTTATACTGGTACCTGGGGTTGTTCTTGCCCAGATGCAAGAACTCTACGCTTGCCCTTGTTATATTTCATTACATGTTTTAATGATTTTCTTAAAATTAAATAATTTATTAGTTTCTAAAAAAACCCCAACAATTAACCAAACCCCCAGCTCCACCCCCACCAGAAGAAAAAAAAAAATTAAAAAAAATTTAAACAGACAATCTTGTAAAGCCAAGATGGCCCTTTACACTCAGGTTTTGTAGAAAAACTATTGTGGCACTGAAGACCAGCCAGCCAGTTTACAAAAAAACCCCAAAACATTATTTCTTAACTATACACCTCTGGAGACTCAGTCTGGTCGGTGTTCTCAAAGTACTAGAAACATTTACCACCATCATAAAAACCTGCACAAAATGCAGCTGTGACAGAGTATTAGATTGAAGTCCAACAGCTTCCTCAACCTGAAAGGATTGAAATCCATGTCTCTTATCAAAGTGACTGAATGCTAGGTTCTAGAGCTCAGGTCTCATCCTCAACCCTTCTGTGCCTGGCCCCATTTCCACTGAGCAGACTGCTGCAGCAACTACTGCAGTGCTATTTCATGCTAGGCAGTAAATCCAGGCATGTGGTTATTGTACTGGTGAAATGCAATGAGTGCAGATACTGCAATGTATGATAGCTTGCTTAAGTACTTTCTTAGCAATCCTCGTACTAATTCTTGTCACGATTCATCACTTTACGCACATGGAGACCATACACTTAAAGGATCCTGAAAGGTGAAGTTCTTCCTATATTGTGGGTATCTAGTAAGGTTTCACATGTTATGTGGTCTGAATTATTGTAATTCACAATATTAAAAACCCCCTATTATTATATATATTCTTAAAGTTAATGCTAATATTTAGTAAATCCCTTTTGAACATTATTTTCTATTTCATCCCAGTGTATTAGATTAATTTATGTCAGCAGAACTGAAATCTCCTTGCTAGTAAAACACTGAGGCCAAACATTTAGAAGATCTATTCTGTGTGCCTAAAACATCACTGTCAGAATGCTTACTCACTCCTCAGATAATATAATAGAACAAAGACTAATTAACGTCCTAATACAGAAAAATATCTAGCTCAATGCATCCATACACACCAAGCAGTTATCTCAGTCAACATGCATAGCCTGGAAAGTAGTTAAATGACAAAAAAAACCACCCACAACCTCTACCCCCAACAAAAACATCTTCTTAAGGCACCTATGCTATTTTTATTTTGCTTCATAACAGTGGTACCCCCAGCCCTCTGCCCCCCATTTAACATTACATGGCAATTTTTTGAACACCAGTCATCCTTCATGCTGGAGGAAACCAAAACCAGAAGATTGCACCTATTGAAAGAGAAGTATGTGGAAACTATTCAAGATTCCTTACTTCAGGATGGGCAGAATTAGTACAGGCAGAGCAAGGAAAGTAGGTAACATAAGCATTGAAATGTACTGTAACTAACTTAGAAAACAATAAAAACAGCTGTATTATAAGGTACAAAGCATTAGTTATTGCTTAGAAAAGATGTTTGCAAAACTCACGATGCTTACAGCCACAGAACCACATTAGAGGGGAACGCCTGTGGGTGTTCCTCTTACAACTCTGTGATGTAGCAGCAATAAGACTGAATATAAATAAAGGAATAAGAATCCTCTTCAGATTTTACCCTGCTCTGTCACTCAACCTGATCAGTAGGCTTTTAGCCTTAGTAAAAGGTAACTCGAGATTGCATTTGCACATCTGTAGGCTTATTCAAACTATACTACAAGAAGAAAATATCAGCACCCCTGAAGCAAGCTGACAAGCTATTTGGAAATAACCGTGAGCTATATATAACTATATAGTTTATAACTCCAGACCAGTTATAAGTTATTGAGGCTGTTTTATCCATCCCTCTTTAAAGTGTATTCTAAAAGCTTTAGCTCCAACTTAACAAAATTTAATGTAAATTTCCCCTTAAATTAATAGCTTAGGCTGAGAACATTTCCAACACACAACAGCAGAGGAACATGTCTTGTCTTTGAATTCCACACGCATGTGAGAACACTAAGAAAGGCCCAGACCTGAGAAGAACACTATCTCCACAATGCAATGGAGGAAGAAGTGATCACAGTTGTTTTGCAGAATTATGTATATTGCCACACACACGTTAGTTCCTTTGCTTTGCTGTTCTTTTAAAATGCCAGTTAACTCAGGTTCACAGAATCACAGAATTGTTAAGGTTGGAAAAGACCTCCAAGATCATCAAGTCCAAACTTCTACCCAACACCTCCATGACCACTAGACCATGTCCCAAAGTGCCTCATCTACACATTTTTTTGTACACCTCCAGGGATGGTGACTCCACCACTTCCCTAGGCAGCCTGTACCAATCTTAACTACTCTTTCAGTAAAGAAATTCTTCCCAATATCTAATCTGAACTTCCCCTGGCGCAATTTGTGGCCATTTCTTCTTCGCCTGGTTCACCACCATTTAATTAATACACAGTTCTTAGAGAGAGAAAAAAAAGAAAAAAAAAAAAGTAAATTCCACAAATCCCGGTTTTTGTATGGTCTGATCCCATGCAGTGCACTCACTGCTCCTCAACTGGAAGGTTGGCAGTAGCCTCATTTAACTCAAGGGAACTGGTAGCACAGCTGGATTGGAGCTGATGACCAGGTGTAATGCTGGAATGAGGCCCTAGTCCCTCAAAACATTATTAAAAACAATTAGCTATAAGTAGAAGCATCATTATAATCCCAACCAAATGGTTTTGCATTCACTTGTCTCCTTCCCATCTATAATAGAACAGATTCTAAAACTCATAGGAAACTATTCTATATTTTTTAAGCAATCATCTACAATACTTGCATTATCTTTATATTACAATAGAGCTACAGCTGCACAAAATGATCTTCTTAGTGACTAATTCTCTGCTCACAGAAATAACTGTCCACAAAACAACAGGCTATGTGCACGAGGTTACACATCTCCAGCTTCCACTGAATGGGAAAAGTTACTGACTTCAGCTAAATGGAGCAACCCACTGAAGGTCAACAAAAAGTCTCTGGTATCAGTGTGCTGTGAGCAGATAAACCCCACTGTTAGACCTCCTGAACAATTAGCAGAGAAGTCACTCTCTTTTAAAAGGACTGTTTACATTCCTACAGTCTCAACCCTGGAGAGAACAACTCAGCCTTTTCCATTCAATCTCACAAGTACCAAACTACTTTCTCCCAAATGGTTTAGCTGGTATCAACACCACTAAACCCTGGTAAATCCTGTTCTTTCTAACAAAACCAAAAACAAACAAAAAACAAACACAAACCAACCAAACAATAACAACAAAAACCCAATCAAACTAAACAAAACAAACAAAAACCCAACAAAACAACCAAACAAAAATCCCAACCAAACAAAAAAAACCCACAACTGTTTTGAACTGGAAGGCCCAAAACCTTGTCCCTCTTTTCCCAACTCTGTGGTCAGAACGATAAAAAGTAATCCAGATCTGCTCTTTTCACAGAGTATCCAGGAGAGATGAAATGTAAAGCCTTTTCATGGAGTTCACATGCAAACTCAGGGGACTTGAATTCATCACTTGAAGATGATCACTGACAACATTAAATCAACCATCAATATAATTCACACTATCTCCTTTGTAAGGCTTGGACAGACAGACAGAAGGCTAGGTCTGTAGTATCAAGGTAGGTTTTCAAGTTTTAAGTAGAATTCCTGTTTCCCTACTCAGACATCATCAGTTCTGCAGCTCAGATCTTTGAAGCATCTCTGTGAAAACTATTGAAGAGTGAATCTGTACTTGAGTACAACACAAACATTCCGGCAGGTGGACAAATAGATAAAATTTGCAATTTTGCTAATGTCTGCTAGGAATGAGAACACATGGTATAACAACCCAGGCTTCACCTCAGCTTACAAGAGTCAGTTCTCTAGCTACACAAATTTTACACTGTCTCTTAAATGTATCGGGCGGGTGGGGGGAGAGAATCATCTACAGTCTGATTAATCAGAATTTTTCCTTTCTTCTTCTTATGAATAATGTTGAAAATGCTACAGTAAATTCAAATGCCAGGATCTATCAAAAACTTCTTGTTGGAAAAGGCTTGAGTTTTAAGGGAAAGAAATCCACAGAGATCTAACTTATTAATGGTTTATTAAAAAATAA
Organism: Actenoides hombroni; assembly: GCA_024336885.1. Classification (NCBI taxonomy): domain Eukaryota; kingdom Metazoa; phylum Chordata; class Aves; order Coraciiformes; family Alcedinidae; genus Actenoides; species Actenoides hombroni. Next base: position 1,272,149 of record WUAM01000321.1, read on the forward strand.
TTCATGCCAAGAGCACATTAAATTTTTCATTGTATTAAGGAAAATATAATGATCTCAGTGAAGATAGAATAATCTTACTAAGACAAAGATGGTAAGATATATTAATGGGATTAATACTAAAAATGTATTGTCTAGAAACACAATACATAGAATGCTCACATGGTAAATAAACTGCAGGCTTATATAAAAAAAAATTCTCACAGTTATTTTGAAGTTAAATGTTGGAAGCATTTATTTTGCTGAGACTTGATCATTTAAGTGCAGTAATTTTGATAAAATGAAAATAAACTGTTCAGCAGTCCTTACTTAAGCCCACAGTGGTCCTACACTTACTAGAATTTCTTTAATGAGGTTAGCACAATGTTACTAAGGGAACTGGGATTTTAATTCCAGTTCTTACATATTTCTTCTGTGAATGTAAGTAAATAATTTTATTAAAGTAATAGTAGCTTCCTAAAAGAGAGTTTAAGAATAGACTTTTGCAAAATGTAAGGCTCTCAGGTATAATTAACATGAATATAGAGCTATAGGTATAGATAGTATATTTGGATGCATATGCAGATGTTAATATACTTCTATCAGAAGCAATATAGGTTATAAAAAGAAAGTTATAATGTGGGTAACATCAGTATTCACATATCATGCTAAACTACTTTTACCAGGAATACTTGCTTTCCTGTTGTTAGAGAGATGAAAATTGCCTTATCACAGAAATTCTGATATTTTCAAGTGAACAAATAAGATACATTTTGTACACTTAAAAATAAAACACCAGTTAATACAAGAAAAAGCTTATGGCTGGGTAGAGCAGAAGTATCAGTTTCAGCTTATAGGACTTTCATCCAAATCATCAGACAGAAATATCACATCTTAAGTGCTAAAATGGACACTGAAATCAAATCAAGGCTTTAGAAAAACTGAGGCATTCCCTACTTATTGCAACATCATTACATTTTCCAAATATGCACTGTATTTTCCCTATATAATCATACCATTAAGCTTTTTTCTCAATCTTCTGCTTTACTACCTTCCAAGTACTTACAGTATTTATCAGGTTGGTGTCATCTACAGATTTACTAAGCGCATTCTTGACATGCTTCTTTTTGACAGTGAAATATTAATAACACTATTATAGCTTTTTCAATAGTTTTCTATCCACCTACAATAACTTCTCCTGCTGAAGTCAAAATATGACATGTACTGCCTGTCCTTTACCCACAAGACTTGTTATTCTACGAGCAATGAAAATTAAATTGGTTTGACACATTTTGTTCTTGGCAAATGTTTACCATCCTTACTCTCCTTTATTTTTCTAGGTGCTTATAGGTACTTTTAGTGACTTGTACCAGTATTTTTCTAGGAATTGAAGTCAAGTATGTAATAAAACTCACTGAATTGCCAAAGTTCTGTGTAGAATGGATATATCAGCTATTAATTCAAAATGAAGAACATTTTAAAATGCTTAGTTGATTCAATTTTCATGCAACCTAAAATATCTAGGCTTCTTAATCCCAACCTATTTTCTTCTTAGAACCACAGTTGTGACATTTGAAGAGCTGGAGAAAACGATCTTATTCAAATATTACATTTATTTAAGCATAATAAAAACCTACCCCTGAAAAACCTACCCCATTTTCAGTGACACAGATTTCAGTATGCTGCAGCCAATTATTTGCTGAACTTATTAATGGATTGATTTTACTGAGTTTGAAATAATTATGATTTTTACAAAACCCAGGACAGTCTTTGAAAGTATTAGTACTAAAGACATGCAAGACTGTATGTGTATTTTCTGCCCTACAGCAGGCCAAACAGATGTCATCACACCATGGCTTTGAACAGAGGTGTAATTAGCACAAAAAGTAGCTCAGGTGATATGTTTTGCACCAGTTTTTACCCCTTATCTTTCATGAGAGAGGAAACACTCAACTTGCTTTACTTAAAATATCTGTAAAAGAGCTGTGCTAAAAAGAATTGTATCACTACAGAATAGAGGAGGAAGATCGCTTCTTCCCCGTTATTTAAAAACAAAACACCAAACACCCCAAAATACCCACTTCCATAGAATTTAAAGACACTAAACTCGGGACATCACAAGAAGGAACAGACAGTTTTTCATTTCCTACTTCAGGACCTCCTTCCTCAGCAAGCACCTAACTGCAGGCTTACCAGGGAGTGTTTTTACAGCAAAGCACTTCATACTATATTGGCCAAAACACTAGTGTAACATATTCTGATATTATTATATCATCACTTCTTCAGATGAAGAAAACCAAAATATTCTGAAGAACTTGTACCATTATTCACAAATCCATCAAGTTTTAAAAATATTAAATGGCATAACTGCATATCAATAATAGGCATTTCATTTATCCTTCAATGCTTCCAGTGAGAGGAAAAAAAAAAAGATCATGCAAGCATGACCATTTTGTTCACTTGAGTAACATTTTCACATATGCAAGATCTACTTTATTTTTGGTTGACCATGACTTACGTATTGCATTGATATGCAACCTGCTTAAGTCACACAGCTTACTATAGACTTACAACTGCAAATAAAAGCAGCTAGGTGACTGTCTTCAGTGTAAAATTGGGGAAAGAAGATTATATTTCTAGCAGAAATATCCCTATTGGCAACTAAATTATGTTTTCCAGGCTAAAAGCTTTAAGAAGATGCACATGCCTGTTCACAGAACCAGGATTTGATGCTGTGATGGGTAAATTAATACCAAGCTGCCAGAAGTGATTAGTAATCTCCTGTGGTTGCAGTCAGCCCTGCTCACACTCCATCCAGAATGGGTAGGAGGAGTGAAAAAGAGTATTACACCTTATTCTGCAAAGCAGGGGAGCGAATAGCTTCAGCAGAGTCGATGAAGACCTGAAGGGGTCTGGGATGTCACAGAGACCTGCCTAGTCTAGCTAAGCCTGTGACTGTCAATTTTGCTGCTATGTAAGTCAGCTCAGAGAAAGGCAGGAACATACATATGATATTCTTTTGGTTTTAACCAAGGACACTGTATTCCCTTAAAGAAAAAAAAAAAACAACAAAACAACTTAAATATCACCAGCATCACAAGCTTCCAAAGAATGAACAAAAATGCTCCAAAGGTAGCAAGACATCTAAAGCTAGACATCAGGGTCATCTCCAAATTCCTGCCACGCTCTGAAACAAAGGCATCTGAGGAAGGGCTTAGTGGCTCCCTCCACTTGAGATCCAGGTGCCACACCTGCAGATAGGACTCTTATCTATAAGCCACATCATATGGTAAGCAACAATAACCCTTACACAGTGCCCTATAGGTTAGCATATATAATTAGGAATGGAAGAGGTGGAATCTGGGTCTTCCCTTGGGTAGAAGAAATGCAAAACCACCTGTCATGCATCTCAGAGAGGCAAGTCTTCATCTAATTCTAGATACCTTCCTAAACTTAAAGAGAATTTGTGGTGGATCCCTCTGGGTTGAGAGGACATACGTGTGTGTGCGTATACACATCCCATGGGCAATTTACCTGCAAATGTTTGATGGGGAACTGCTTCTCACATTCCATTCATTATTGACAGGCTGAAAGAGTTGGGGTTGTTCAGTCAGAAGAGAGAAAGCTCCAGGAAGACCTTATTACAGCCTTTCACTACATAAAGGGATCCTAGAGGAAAGCTGGAGAGGGAGTGTAGTGATAGGATGACGGGCAAATGGCTTTAAACTTTTGATCAGATACAGAACTTCTTCACTGAGAGGATGGTGACACACTGGAACTGGTTGCCCAAAGAAGCTGAGGATGTCTCACGCTGGAAGTATTCAAGACCAGGCTGGACAGTGCTTTAAGCAACCTGGTCTAGGGGGAGGTGGTGGCTGACAGCAAGCAGGTTAGAACTAGATAATCTTTAAGATCCCTCCCAACCCAAACCATTCTATGATTCTATGATTGAGGTAAGATCTTGAACTCCTTTTAACATTTCAATTAAGTGTCTAGAATTTAGTCAGAAGAATGCAAGTCAGAGTGCCTGTCTACCAAGCTACAGGAGAGTCTGGTGGAGATGCATTTCATCACTGCACATTAGAGGGATGAAGGTATTTGCAGGCAGAGTGAGCTGTTTCTATGGCCTCATACTCCAGGTACTCAGTGGGAAGTGGGAGAAACGAGGTTGTACTCCCTGCTTAATTTGTGTTGTTCATTACACAGCCACCTTATGAAAAACAGACAGAATCCTGGGAGCAGGGCTCCAAAGTCAGATCTGAGTCCACTGACATTTGACTAGAGAGCAGCTTGTGAAGGTGACACAAGTTGCACCACATTTGCATTATGCATTTATGACTGAGGTGCATGAAGCAGAACATACTGAAAGAATTACACTGTATCCATCACCTTTTATAAAAGGATAACCAAAATTAAAAAATA
>WUAM01000321.1:1280880-1303513 GCA_024336885.1 Actenoides hombroni
GATGGAGAAGCTAAAGACCTTTTTTTTTTAATGGCAAACAGATGACAAGAGGGTATCTTGGTTCTGTATTATGTTACTACTATGTTACAATTACTACTGTCATCACACAAAACCTATGGTAATTCTACTTAATTTGCAATTGTTTTGATATGTTGCAGGTTCCTCAGATAAGGACCATGACTTTTCCTGTGGCTTGTGGGGCATAAAGCTTAAAGACTATGAATGCTACCGTAAGAATTTAGACTCTAATACAAGTGAGGATGTGAACAGAACAGACTCTTGGCTTGTCCCCCAGCACTCACTCTTTTCAGAGCATTTCCAGTGATCTGTATTCAGCTATGGACTGTAAATGAGAATAATTTTTTAAAAATAAATAAATCCCAAAAAGTACATATTTATTGGAGCTTTAGCTCCTGTAGTCAGATCTATTAAGGTTTTGAAAGCACTCAAATATAAATATGTGCTTAGAATGAACTACAGCAGTTTAGCTAAATTTTAGCTTTAATCACCAAATAGTTTTAACAATTATGCAAATTCTGCAAGAAATCTGTCTGCTTCCTTTGGTGTCAATATCTTTATAGACCTTAACTAGAATCTCCCGATCTATTCACATAGCCTTAAAGCTTCATGAAATCCTAAACAGATCAATAGATCTAGGCAGAAAAAAAGACAGATCTCTTTCCAAAATCTATGAATTATTTGATTCTCCATGTATTGTATGACATTAAGGGGAAAAAGGAAGATGACACAGAGATGACATTAATAAACACAGCAAGAAATTTTCAGTGGAAAGCCCAAGGGACAAGCCCATGTTATTTTTCTATGGTTTGGAACAAATTTAGCTCATTTTTAAGCAAGCATTGGGTCATGTTGCATGGTATATTACCTTTTCCCTTCTAATCTTGGTAGCGTTTGGTTAATGAACAATTCAAATACACTGGGGATATGCTAAATCACTGCGAAAGAAGCATGGAGATAGGAGTGCTTTTATTTCTTTAGAAGTTCTATTAAGGTGAGAAAGTGGTAATTACCCTTACAGCACAGAATCATCAGAATCTACGCTTGAGTAGCTGTAAAAAATTCAGTCTAAAAAGTGGTTGGACTTAAACAGCCAAGATAATACCTTCAGCATTTCTTATTTAACTACTTCCAAACAGCCTTTTCTGCTGCCCATTCCCTACATAGCTCTAATTCCAAAGCAGGCTTATTTAAGATACCAAATATGCCACTTGACATATACCTGCTATGAGATATCCATCACTGCTTCATGACATATTTATTTTGTCTGTTTTCTTTTTTCTTTTAATAAACTGCAATTTGGTACTTTGACTGGAATTAATCTGATTTCACCCTACCAATCTAAAAAGACAAACACCTAGTTTCTCTCTAATGTCATGGCTGAGAGGTAGGTCACCTTGAAAGGGCAATTTAAGTCTAGTCATCTGAGACTTCTATTCTAGGATGGGACAAATCATTCTCTGTGGATGTTTCTGTCCATTGAATAGACAGAAACACTAGAAAATGAGCTCTAGCTAGATGCATAACATTTATACTACTAACGCTGAGCCAGACACATCCCAACCTTTCACATTTGATGTTGAGAATTCTGATGTTTATGGACTATTAGTTCTAGTAACAGATGTTGAAGCCCTTAAACAATATTAAACTCAAGCCTGCTTTTTTTTTTTTTTCTTTCTTTCTTTACCCTGAAGAGGTAAAGCTCTTTCACCATTTTTGTAGATATCCAGATGGCTGGAAATATTCTCAAAGGCCATTCAATTAATTGCAGTATATGGTTCATAATGGAGAGCAGATAGATACTTCAAGCATGTATGGCTAAACTTTGAATGCCTTGAAACACCATCATGTTCTCATTTAATGACCCTCTCCCTCCTATTGTTGCCAGTTTGTGGTGTCTCCCTTTGGAAAGAAATGAATAAAGAACCATCTCCCTTGCAAAGACAACAGTGATAAAGGACAGCTTTGGTCAGCATTTCAAAGAGAGTAAATGATAATTTTGAAGTTTTCATTAGTGTTGCCATGAATGTATCTATCACTATTGCTGCTGATTCTCAAGCCTTAGCCATTCAAGAAAGCAATTTTTTTAAATTACATTTCCATTCTCAAGCCATTTTTTGTTTGTTTTTTAAAGGAATTTAATCCATGTTTAGGGCTACAGTCACTGGTATCTCATGGGTGACAACGATATAGGAATAGATTTCATTTTACCTTAAACCCACTTTGAACCAGACTTCCATTCAGTTTGCATCACTGAAGTACACCAGGCCTTAAGAAGATAGAGATATTTTGCTTTCTTATAAAATCTACATCAATGTAATTTACAGTTTAAAATACTGTAAAAAAAAATAAATAAAAATCCAGCTATTTGGAAATAAACCTTCATTCTACACCAACCATAATTTTTTATTGTTCCCACTTTCAATCCTGAAGTCACAATGACATTTTTTTCTGTCTTTCTCTGCTGTGACCACTTCGTGTGCTCTACAAATCTAGTAGTTGAATTGGCACCAAAAGAACACTCAAACACAATCTTGCAGCAGGCATAAGGTTAGTATCAAAAAGCTTCAGTATTGAAGTGGTCCAAAAAACCCTCTGAAAAACTCCATTCAACAGCAGTTAGCAACAAGTACCATTTCAAAGAGACAGACAAATGCTTTCCTAGCTCAACGGCCCAAGTTGACATGTTCTGTGGCCTGCCAGTCACCATGATACAGAGGGGAGCACTAACAATTTAAGAAAACCATGCTACTCACTCATCACCTCCTAGTAAGAGTTGCAACAACATCCTTCCCTCTCAGCCTACATGTGGCAAAGCACAGACTACTACACAGGGACATTCTTTCAATTTGCTCTAGCTCAACTCTTTTTTAAATGCATGCATCCTAAATCTTCACTCTGAAACACCTCTTCTGCTATATATGAAGGCTTTACATCTGTATGTGTGTGTGTGTGTTTGTATAAACACATACACACAGTGATTATAGACAACTGCCTGTTAGGCAGAGTAGATTTACTAGGATTATTACATGCCCATACTAAACTATATCCATGGAAAAACTTGGGCAAGTATCGTCATTAGTTTCAGAGTCTAGGTTTCACACAGAATTATAATCCTACAAATTCTCTCTCCCTCTCCATCTAAACACACTTTCTCCTCAAAAATTATACTATGAAGAGCTGCAGTGATTCTAATTGTCTATGCTCAGTGCCTGCAGAATTCAAAACACGTTCAGTTTATATAAGTATCCACTCTTCTATCATTTGGCAGGTACCAAGTGAATATAATGTCTTATATAGTGATTACATTTAAATCTCTATCACTTAGCACCTGAATGTAGAAATAATTAAGATTTTTGCATTTTGTTTACTTACAGTATTATCACTTTTCACTTAATAATGACATATGGTACTTAATACTGTATCTCAATAGACAAAATATATTTAATATTTTGCTGTGAGAATGGAATAGTTCAGAACAAATTACTAATTAAGAAATAATGCATCTGTCAGCAAGAAGGTTAAGAAACTTCAAGCAGAAGCTCCTACTAAGTCTAACACATTTGGCTTAAGGCCTGGAAGCATAAGGACTGATTTACAGGGAGGATAACTGGCATTACATCGCATGGAAGTTCTAAGAAACAACTTCTTCATGTCCTTATAAATCTAGGCCTTATTTGCTGTGCACCCATCTCCCAAAAGGATTTATAAGATTTAACATAAGACCCCAAGACGGGTTCATGATGCACAAAGATAGTTACTGTGCTGGATCATTTTGCCCTGGCTGATGTTATTATATCTGTATCAACAGTAAGAAGACACATAAGAAAGAACTAGAGCTAGAATGGCTGGAGAGACCTTATAAAAGCAGCAGGGAGGGTCTGTGACAAGGAGGAAAGCTGAATCACTCAGGAAAAAAAAATCTATACTACTACAACTTATGTCGTTTGTCTTCTGTTTTAAATATAAGATTAAGAGAGAATGCCAAGAAATACATGTGGGCTCTAGTCCACAATGCTGTGGAGAAGAACACAAACTTTTGCCCAGTCACATGGAAGTGCTTTTTAGGTTAGTTTAACAGACCATAATTATATTTCTTATTCCAATGCCAAATAAAAAAGAAAGCTAAGAAAACCCCAACACACTTCATCAGTGAGTATCTGACAGTTTGCAAGCTCTTTGTTTTAAATCTGTTTATGAAAAAAAAGAAGTGAATAGAAAGATCATCACTGAAACAGGGAAAAAAAAAAAATTCAGCAAATGGTTCCTAAAGTGTTTGAGGCACAGCTACCAGTGGTATGCACATACAGTATCCAGCACAATCTTTACAGGTGTTCTCCAGTTTTTATTGCAAGCCTGTGAAAAAATATTAGTCCTATCAGTAACATTCATTTTCCCAGGGTTTAGCAAAAAAAATCTAAAAGATGAATGGTCTTTCTTTTTCAAAGCAGTCTCAAAATTACAGAGATTCACCATTACAGTACAGCAGTCTCTTTGAAAGTAACAGACATCAGCCGTAAACCTAGTTTCATCTCCTGATTTGACGATGTTTTCATACCCTTCACATCAAAACAGAGCAGCTGGTATGCACTAATGAATACAGGCCCAGCACTCCCAGTATTAAACTCCTTCTTGCTCATTCCAAATCACATTCTAACCTAATTCAACCCTCACAGCAGCAGCAGTTTCATGGAAATTTTCAGTTAGTAACAACATTAAGGGTTGGACTGCATCAAACCACACTGAGAAAAGGGAGAGAATTGCACACAGAATTAGAATATCATTCCAGATCGGGAAGCAAAATAACCCATGGTTTAGTTCCAAGCAGCTCCTTTTTTGTTGCCTCCCACCATCTCTAACCAGTGCACCACCTTCGACGTATTTGTCATACCCTTCTGGAAGTAGTCTCCCCATACATTTTTGCCACAGACCAAAAAAAATGACTGCAGAAAGCTTCTGTGTTGCCTTCACACACCAATCCCATACAGCCCAAAACCCATGCCAGCTTGAGGTGAAAATCAGGGAAGCGCACAACAGAGGACAATGCCATCAAGAGGTGGTGGCAATGAGACAGGGACAGAAATTCCAAATCTCCTTGGAAAAAACGGCACAGAAGCACTTCAGAGAGGGTTCAAGGAGCACCTTGATGACAAGATCTTGGTTAAACCAATCTTTAGGCTTTCAGAAAATTCAGTTCTTAACTGAAACAGAACTTCATATATTCCTTATGGAATAGACTAAAGCTGACATAGAAACAGACTGCATTGCTATACTTTGTCCCACAACCAGAGCAATTAACAAAAGAGCATATTTTCGTGAGCTGCTTAAGTAAAAAACACAATAATACTTGCAGCAAATATTTAATGACTTTCAAACAGAACAAAATCTAAAATGTTACGCAGGCCACTAGACACAAGATTGAAATGAGTGAAATTGGTTTGATAAATCTAGACTTTAGAAAGAAAAAGTACATCTCCCTTCAATTTACTTCCTCTTCCTTCAGTTATTCAGATAAAGAATAATGAATTCTCATTCTCTTCCTTAGAGGCTCTATCAATAACACTGCAGACAAACCCAATTATCATTTAAAGGCTGCAACCTGCTTGAATTGCTTTGAGATTCCTTTGAGCTCATCTCCCAGCCAGACAATATACTGAAACTGATTTAGCCCACTCTTTTTGAAATATTGCTGCTATTTTGCTCTTAATATATCACAAACAAAAATATGCCTCCATTCTGATAGGAGGCCACAACGGATTTTGCATAAAGTTGAATAAATGACAGCAGATGATAAACAAGCAATATCCAATCTGATGGTTTCAAACAGTACATTTATTTTGCATAAACAAATTAACTATTGAAAAGAATTTCACAAAACCATTTATTTTTTACTTGATTCAGAGCAGTGAAATCTGAAACCATCCCAAAGTCACACTGTTCTAGAAGCATTGAAATTGCTTTCAAAAACACCCAGTGCTCCTCTCTTGTTTTTCAGGGGGGATGCTGCATAATAACATCACTGTAGACGCTTTGCTTTTTCCCATATACATATTTCCAGTCTCTTTTTCCAAGGCTGGTAAAACACTAGCCTTAGTGCCATCTTGGGGAAATGGCTGCTATGGGTTAATTATGCAATGTGTGAATACAGTCTTTTCTTCCATCCGTTTTCAATTTCCCCCTTCCAGTTTCAATCAGTGTTTCCTTGTTCTTCTATCCAAGCTTTAAAAATAAAATACAATTCCCATCCTGTTTTTCTTTACTATAATCATTACTTTGGCTAGTTTTACTGCTTCCCTCTTATTCTTCTCTCCCTAAATAGTTCAAGTCTTTTCAATCTCTCCTCATATGAGAATATTTTCCCCATACCCTCACCATTCTCATCATCTCTTTCAACCACTCTGTTTCTCCAATGTCTCTTTCTGATTCAGCAATCGGAACCAAATAAAATATCCCAGGGGATGGCAACAAAACTGACTTATTTTATTTTTTAATAAAATCACAGCCATAGTGTTCTCAGTATTTTTCTCCCTCCCATTCTTTTAACTTTTGAATAGTTGTTTATTCTTTGGCAGCTCTTGCACAATACATTGAAGCCTGAATTTAGCTGCCTACACTGTTGCCAAGGTCTATTTTTGACTGTATGCCATCAAGTTAGAACATAATATCTAAATCTATACTCCTACATATATACCTAGACCAAGCTTCTCCAGGCAATGAAGTGAAATAGACACTTCTAAGGTACAAATTCGGACACCCATTCTATGAATTGAATTGCATCCTAAAAGCACAGTTTCTTCCACCAATTATAATTAACTGAAATGCTGAGATCTACACCTTAGGCTTGAGGAATCCTACCCTCTTAACTTTTTATAATTGCATACATTCATATTTCTAAAAAAAAAAAAAAAAAGAATAAAATTGAAGTAATGAAAAAGCATGTGAAAGACAAAACTCACAGTAATGATTTTAAGAGACTTTCCTCCCAGGCCTGAAGCTAGAATTTTGCAAATTGCTCATTACCAAACCAAAGAAAAAGGATTAGCAGAATGGGTCAACAATTTTTATTTTGATGACAACATTTCAAAACAATGTTGTTCCATTCACAAATTATCACAGCTTTGTCACATTTTTTCTAATGAATTGTTCAAATTGTTTCTTTCCTTAGAAAAAAAAGCTTACATTTCAATTTGACAATTTCCAGCTTGCATTACAGAGATAAATTCCTGGCTACTTTTGTTGAGTTGGTAACACTTTGAGCACAGGAAGGCATACAGATAAGACCAAGTGGAAACCAAAGAGATCAAGAGTTTCTTTGAGATGTCATTTAAGAATACTTCTCCACTTCTTTGCAATTTTGTTGCCATTTATGTCATTGTAAAGAAATGGAGTTGGGGATGGAAGTGGAGGAAGAAAAGAGCAAGATCATAAAGCTGACTTAAAAAAAAAGAGGAAAAAAAAAGTAAAACCTTTCCAAGTTACTGTATTGGTACAGCACACACGAGAAAGCATGATTTATTTTCCACAAACACAGCAGTCTATGCTTTCTGTCAAAAAAAAAAAAATATTTAGAGAGGTCCTAGTAAGAAGTCAAATTTAATGTAAAACTGCGACGCCATTGCTACCCTTTTGTGCAAATGCTTAAAGCTGAAGGAAGATTTCACTTCCCAATGGCAATGCAGGCAGTTCTGCTAAGGAGCTTTCCTGGGTTTTCATTTTGCTTGCTTGTTTTCCAATAAACTACTATTGATTACAAGTCAGGTGGTACAAAAGGGCTGTATAAAGTAGTTGCTGGAAAAAACCAAACAAACAAAAAACCCACAACAACCCTACAATGTCTTTACTCACCTCCTGCCCTCTCCTTCCATTTGACTTAAACAAAGGATACTTAATGATTATCCTGCTTGATGATTTGGAGAATAGGAAACTGCATTTAGAAAAGAAACTGCTGTTTGCTTACGGAATCTTTTATCTTAAATGCAGGCCCTTTAAGAATATGTCGAGCTGATTTTAAAAACTACAGAAAAAATTTAGCAGCTCTTTCTGTATAAACAGACATCAAAGTTTGATGTGCAATATGGTTTTGCAATGAAATTTTGTGCTCTCATTTGCATTTCAAATAAACCATTAATATCTTACAAAAGGACCGAGAACAGAGATAAAATATACTTTACACTTTGATATGCCAGTTGTAGTTCACCCCTGAGCTTCATCTTTTTTCTGCTAGAGTTACTACAACTTCACACCACTTTTTTTTTTTTTTTTTTTAAATTTAACCTTATGCCATCACCAGTATCTGAAGCTGAAAAAGCTGCTCTGGCATGGGTTTCTAAACACCATAAAACTCTGCGATAGAGATGGATTATGGCTTCAAAAGCTTTCAAGATGGACTTGCAGCTTATTTTTCTCTTTATCCTTGCTTAGTGTCCTTAAACTCCCTTCTAGCCCCTTGTTGTAGCAGGCAGCACCTGCTGCTGGACTCCACATCTGCCTCCTGCTACAACCTTCTGTAATTTGAAAACAAATTTAACAGCTTTTTTTTTTTTAACTTTTAAAAGTCCCATAAATTACCTATATTATTACCCTGAGTTGCTTCAAACAATTTTTCCAAGTCTGCTATTGTAATTTAGGAATGCCACCAGGAAGGATAGGTCAGGACAGCACAGTGGTGCTCATTCCTACTGTCACCACACACGGGATGAAACACAAGCAAGTTTCCATCAGCAAGGTCCCCACGCAGCAGCTCTAAGTACACAGCACTGACTTACACCTGATTGCACACACACTGCATCAAAGTGGGGAGAGCAGGAAATACAACACATAACAATCCAGAAAAGACCTGTTTCTTGCCTACCTGATTTGTTTAAAATGAAAGAGAAGAAAAAAAAATAAAAAGAAAAAAAAAAGAGTCACTTTTAGTGTATAAAGACTGATTATTCTAGAGATAGTCTCCCTTTAACTCAGTGAAAGGTCATTTCTGTTTTGTGTGCAGCACGAGTGGAGTCTTGTGGGAGATATGCACATCTTAGAAACACTAACAGAAAGATGTCTGCAATGCATTAGGAAAAAACAAGAAAAGAAAACCAAATACAGTCACACCTCACCCATGTTTCCCAGGTAAATGACCTCTGCTCTCCCCACTAAACAACCACAACCTCTCACCACCACAGAGAGAGATCATTACCATCTCCAATGCAACTTCTGCCAGCGTATTTGTATCCAAAGCTTGTATTACCAGAAACACATCATCCATAATGAAGATGCAGATTGCAGAGAGCCTCGGCATGCTGGGCACTAGGTTAAAACAAGACTTTCCAAAGCAAAAACCACCAGAGCTACTCACAGAGCATGGTGTTAAAGGTCAAGATGAAATAGTGTTTTTCACTTCTAACTGGGTCTTTTTCATCATGTATACCTCATCAAATATAAATGTCTAGGATGATCTTTTTCCTACCTGGTCTTGGCTCCAAAAGAAAATATTCTGGAAAGGTTAACACAGGATCATTTTGCCAGTTTTGAGTTGTTTAAGGGAGAAAGCTGTTGTGTCTTTTAAAAAACAAACAAAATCAAAAAACACAAAACAAAAAATCCCCAAACAAACCACAAACAAGCAATACACCCAACAGAAAACTCTGTACTTTTCTGCACACTGAGAAATCTGAGCCTTATATGTGTAGTTACTACTTCTTGTGTAGTTACTGCTTATTGTTCGTTTAGAGTGCTGATGATATTCTCCTCACTGTGATGGATACGAAGTAATCCCTGCCCCAGAGAATGAGGGTGATGTGCAGTCTTAAATTCACAGACAGTGCTCATTGATTAAAAAAAATAAAATAAATAAAATTACTCATGTGTGTAAGTTACCATTTGTATTAAAATCAACAGATATTTAGAACTTAAAGGCTGAAAAAAACCCAAAACCCAAACAAACCCACAAAAACCCCACAAAACACAAACCCAAACCAAACCCAAATCAAAAAAAGGCTGCTGGAAAAGACAGAGCATGGAGCGCAAGAGATAAAAACAGAAAGAACTTCCTATCCCTAAAGGAAAACCCTGAGAACACAAGCCTGTGTCACTGTTCAGTTATTCTGTAGCATAATTAGCCACAAACCTTGATGTTAATAAGAATGTTCACATGGATATGTTTTCCCTAGCTAAGCTCAGGTTTTTTTTAGCAAAGCATGCAGAAAAAAAATGCATTTGGGATGTTTTATTTAAAATAAGAATAAAAATTTTCCTTTAAGTGAGCACTTTCATATTGTTGGCATTTCACATAATCGAACTCCTGATGCTTGTATTTGTGGAAAGAAGGAACTGGAAATTATTATCCTTGCCTATACAAATAATCTCACTTGAGACACCTCTCAAGTGAAGTACAGGATTAGGCCTTAATATGCTGTGTTTGGAAACCACCTATTTGTCTGCATTAGGGAGATGTTACATTACCTTCTTACATTAAAATCTCAGCAGTGTTACCATGACAAAGACACCTTAAATATCATCTCTCAGGATGATACAGGACAGCTATATGGTTTTCTCCACACTAAAAAATAAAATAAAATATTGCACCTTGTGCATATATATTAAAGAAATTACTCTGAGATCAAAAAGGCCATCTTGGGATCAATATTACACTCATATCAGTTATGCATTTTGGATAAAAGATTTGCGTTTGCTTTTGAGAATTGCCTCTTTACAAACTTACACATACTGTATCTACACAAAAAAAATCAGAGTGCCTCTCTGTCATCATATTACCAGATGAAATATGATAATGTGTTTGCTCTCTGGTTCCAATGTGGAACTATCTACATGATACTATTAATACCTAATGCCTGATCAGGAGTTTCTAAATCTCTAAATTAGAGAGATTTAGAAATTGCTATAAAGAAAAACTGGATCTAAAACACCTTTCTTTTATTCCCAAATATATAAAATAAAAAATGGATTAAAAGCTGTGCATAATATAATCACCTACATTAAGGCATTTCTGCTTTCCAGTGACAACAAATGAAAAATGAAACTCAATTTAAAGAAAATAAACCAGGACCTCACAATATCATAATCAGTTTTTAAACTTCTTATGTAATAATGGCATTAATTCAACACAAATTTAAAAGTAGTTTTATTAAGCAAAGTTCTGCATTTTTCACTGGATATAACTATTATAGGAAACATAATGCCTCATAAATCTACTAAACAGCGATAAAGGACCTTGCAGAGGGGATGACATGATTTAAGCATCATAGAGTGAGATTGTTTCAGCTACAGTTCCATATGAACTTGAACACAGAGTTTTAATAGCCAGCGCTGTCAACTTCAAGAGACATTGCTAAACTCAAGTAAAGGGAAAAAATGAAAATCAATATTATTATAAAGTATATGTTTTCTTGGAATTTGCAGTCATTGCGAGACATTTCTAGGGAGCCAGATACCCATTTGTTTGTAGCACAGGCCCTTGTGCAATAAGGGTGATACTAATAAAACACATGCAGATGTCAGTACTTGAATGAGTAGTTACTGAAAAGGTTACAAGTGCAACAATTCTAATCCAATTATAAAAGAAAAAAAATTCCATAAAATCTATAGCAAAAGCTGAGGTATTAGCTTAAAACTTCTTTTCATTCCCCAGTGACAGATGAATGTGATATTGTCCTTAGCAGTATCTACTGAGTGATACATTTTTTGCTATCATTTAATAGTCTAGTTATATAAAATCAATACTCCCACTCATGCTGTCATTCTTCTCCTTCTGTCCCATTCAGGACTGTGGAAGCAAAGAATCCCCATATGTAAGTATAAATCCAATTAAAACAAAATATTGAACTATGTTTTCAAATCTTCTTCATACTATATGGCATTTTCAACATAATTATCTCTAAAACTTCCATAGCTTAAGTTACTTTCCTTATGCAAAAGGCTTAGGAATACTTTAGAAATGCAGAACAGAATGAAAACATGGTATCAACAAGGTCCTTTGGTCATGTCTACAAGGGGAGCCAAGACACTTGTCATCTGGGTTTCCCTTGCGTCTATGATAATTTTTGATGTTTAAAGGTTGGGTTTTTTTCATTTTTTAAAAACCCACTCTCTATTCTAAAAGTAGAGACTGAGACATCTAGAGTGGAATTTAACTACTGAGCAAAAGCCTCCAGCTTGATGCTGACAGATGACCGGAATTATCAGCTTTGCCCTAAATGAAACATTTCACTTCGTACTGACAGGAGTGACATAATACACTTTTAAGTTGGAGGAAGGGGTGTAAGAATTGTTACTTACTATACTATGCGGTAAGATACTCACAAGGTTAAAGAGCATGCCAGCTATCAGCTTTCAGCCAAACTGGGCAAGGGTACAGGTTAATGTTTGGCTATTGGGTTAGCAAGAAGAAGAGATTTAGGGAGGCAAGAAGCAGGGAGTATCAGGCTCCTGTCTCTAGGTCTCCTCTTTTGGAAATCATCTGGTAAGGCAAAATCCTGGATTTGGCCCTGGCTTTCAGAAGTACATTATATATTCACTGATCACTTCGTACAAAACAGGTCCTGGTTTTCCACTCCCTGGACAGATGCTCCTAATCTCTTACCACTTGTAGCAATTGCAGTAGTCATAGCTTTGAAACACTTTCAGTATGGGTTAGACGTGCTGAATATCCCTATTAGTTTTATTTTCTTTGGGGGATTACAGAGTGAGATGCTGGCTGTGTGAGCCATGTGCTGCCTCAGGCACCACGTAGGTGCCAAGTCATTCAGCTCAGCTGGCACTAAGTCACCTCTGGATTTGCATGGCAGTAAAAGCCCAGGCACTTTAATAACTCCACTAGTGAAAAAAATTGGACCTTCCAGGGGCTGTAAATCACCCAGTGACATTCTCAGGATTATTATCCTACATTTCAATGCCATCAAATTTGTATTTAGATGCTAAGTTTTAAGCTAGGCTTAAGAGAAGGATGATGACTGCGCTATAAGAAACAACAAAGAACTGGGGAGAGGTGTGTCTCATAGTTGCATCGAAGACTGTATCCATATTTATCTGCTGACAGAAATGAGAAGATTCATAAAGCAATGAGAATGTTCAGCAACCAATATCATGTTTATCCACTGAATACTCACTTACAAAGACAATTATATATAAAACATCACATGATAAAGCTACAATGGAAATCCATTCAGAGAGAGAGTACGCTGAATCATTTCAGGAGCATTCAGGCATATTCTGGTGCATCTCCTACTGAATGCAATCATACACTGAACACACGACACATTTTTCACACTACTTGAACATTTTCAAATTAAGCATTTCAAGTTACAAGAGAGAAAATGTTCAATAAACTATTCAGAGAACAAACTATAATACATAACTTAAAAAAAATACTGGGTGCATTTATTTCATACAAAAAAACCCCAAACCAACAAAAACCCCAAAAATATATATGGCCACAGGGAGCATTGGCCAGCTGAAGATGCAAATGCTATGCAACGGCTTTTGCAATTTCATACTCTTTGAATATGCACTAGATTAGCCTCACTGGTGCAGAGGGAGGGTTTACATCAGTGTCTTTTCTCCAAGACTCAAGAAGAATAGATTTCTGAGAAAAAACTACTATAGGAAAGTAAATCTTTGCCCAACACTTTTTCCTTTACAGTTTTTCTATACTGCCATCTTCCACCAGCTGACAGATGAGTAGTTTCAAGGCAATAGTGGCAGCTTTGTGTTTAAGTCTAGATGCACTTTGCTTCCATTAAATTCTTAATCCCGTTTTAAACCACTGTAAAATGTTTAGCATTCACAGACTCCTGTGCCAACACTAAAACATACAAAGCAGATGTACAAAAAGGAAAGTAAGATCATTAGAAAACCCAATTAAACTATCAAACAAATCTTTCTTGTTCTAATATTGGTTGGTTCCTCATAAAAACCTCTAACATACTTTTGAGAAATTCAGATTCCTGTGGAATCCCCTTGATATGAATTTTATTTATTACTTTTATTCTTTTTAAGCGTTTCTAATGATTAATTGTGGGTATTGGGTATATGATTGAAGAAAGACATTAAACTAGTTAGAAAAAACCTGGAGACAGACCTGAACTGAGTAACTTGGTTTGGACACATCAGTAGCTTTGAGAACTTAGATACAAAGTTTTGCATCAAACAAGGAGTATTATTAAAAACCATCAAAGAACTGAATTTGAACTTTGTAAAGTTATTTTGATAAATAATCACATCTAAGCCAGTATTTCAAGTTTAATTTAGGGGAGGAAAAAAAAAGGAAAAAAAGAAAAAACCAGAAAGTGTTTTAGTTTGCGGGTTTGTTTTTTTGTTGTTTTTTTTTTTTTTAATCACACAACTTAACCTTTCCTCTCTTACAATATTTCTGGACTTTCAGGATTTTTTTCCCCCAGAAATCCAATGGCCTAGGGAATCCTTTAGTTTCTTCAGCAGGTTGTTAGATTCTCTAACAGTATTACTGCTATATTATGGAGAAGCATTTGCTTTGCATTTTTGTAAAGCAAAACTCTCCCTAGCAAGACTGCTGCTCCCCATATAAAATGTTTATTCCCTTTAAAAAACACTTTATCGCATTAGTAAACTTAAATTGGACTTGTCAGATTTCTTCAAAGCATCCTGAGGAATCTGTCAGCAGTGTGACCAAGTGCATAAATTCTGGCATTTCTTTTCACAGTAGATCAAAAACTAGATGGATGAATGATCTGAAAATGTTATACATGTGCTGCTGTCTGAAAGAGTTGAACAGTTTGGTTTAATGCCAGACAAATGGTCTTCCAGCTGCATTTATATGACATAATAGTGATGTACAGTCAACGATCAGATTTATGGTGTGTGATATAACACTGTCCAAGTTTCTAGTTCTAAAAGTCAGCCTTCAGTCAAATACATCTCACAACAGACACACATCCTTTCTAACTCAAAGGTCTGCATCAGCCATTATCACAGAGATGGGTAGAAGACTTGGTCTGGACATTGAGAGGTTGGTCCTGCTATTGGCTTTTGTTGCCAAACAGTGATTTCAGGGAACCATGACTGCATTTAGTTCTAGACTAGAGTAAATAGCAAAGCATGCTCAGTAAGATGCACTCAAGTATAACAAAACACCTACTGCAATCAGGAACAGCTTTTTGATCAAGTTCAGCAGCAGAAATGCCTTCAAGTGCATTGGCTTGACTATGAGAAGTATAGGATGATTCAAGGAAAAAGGAATTAGAAAAAGAATAGAAAGAGAAAAGGCAATTTGCCAAATGTAATCAATAAGATTTAAGTATATTTGCTCTTCTTACGAAGAATTTTGACCAAGAAAACAATACTTCAGATAAACAGGAGATACAGGAGTAGAGTAACACACAACAGCAACCTGTTGCGGGGTTACCAAAAACTGTCCACTTAAAACCCTGGATTTAGGCTTTTGCTACTCAAATTGTACTAGCTGTGATCAGATTTCTCTTCATCCGGCTTCTGCTAAGAGAAAATGATTCAGTCAGTTTAAAATTGTGCAACCATGCAGGTAAGTGCACCAAGCTGAACTAACTTCTGTTGCCTTTCTTCTTTTTCCCTGTAAAAAAAGTTCTGTATTTTCTCCTCCTATGAGAATTCAAAAATTATTACCAGAGTTTCAATTCTTATAGCTGCTGGTTAACAGCACCCAAGACTTAGAAAATATAACTAAGAGTTACATTCTTATATATCTTAACTACTATCATACTGAAGTATATAAATTACATTATATTTTATTATAGAATAAGAACTATTCTAAAGACCCCTACTAC
The DNA here is from genome assembly GCA_024336885.1 of Actenoides hombroni. NCBI lineage: Eukaryota > Metazoa > Chordata > Aves > Coraciiformes > Alcedinidae > Actenoides > Actenoides hombroni. Next base: position 1,296,678 of record WUAM01000321.1, read on the forward strand.
CAATGTTACTTAATTTCTTGAGTATTTTGATACAGCTTCAATACCTTTTACATCATTAAGTAATTGCTCAAAAAACTGTTCAAATCATTAAGTAATTGCTGGAAGAACTGTTCAAAATCTCAGACTGTCTTGGGAGCATTTGAAGTTGCAATGATTTCTCCAATGTTAAAAGGAGATACTACCCATGAGAAGCTGTAATGTTATCCTTGGGATCTTTATAGCAATTATCACTCATAACTTTAGATGGCAGAAATAGAACACTGATCCTTCAATTTATTTAAATAGTCAGACATCAGCTACATCATCCTAAGTCCTGGGCCCAAATACATCAACCAATATGAAATCAGGCTCCCATAGTTTCTTTCCCAAATAAAAGACAGCTGCATAATGACTACAGATTAATTTAATTGTAAATTTATGTGTATTGAATAAAACAGGTGTTTTACTATAATATCAACGAGCAAGGAAGTGCAAGAGTTATAGAACACGTCTGAACACAGTTTAATTTGTACTCATTTTACCTGACCTAAAAAAAAATTCTACATGAGCAACAGTAATCTATTGCAGATTACAATGGGAATGTACACTCTAAAACAGAGTTAGTAAAAATGAAGTCCTTCTTTGCTCTCTTCTTTACTATGTAAAGACTCCTCAAACAAGGTATGTGCAGTCCCTGCTGCACACAGTCATGGTCTAGCAGCACAGACACTAGGTACAAAAGGCTACCCCTGGCAGCTTCTTCTGACTACTTGACAAACAATAAAAAGCAATATATAGGCAGACGTACCATCAACTTTTGACTTGCCCATGGGCTGGTCATGAGTCACCTCTTTCTGACCAATATTTTTACAATAGTTACCAGGTTTTGCCTAAGGCTTACATGGAATTTGATAATCAGAAGTAATTTTTTAAATCAATACTGATAGATGGAAACAACCGCTCCTTTCAAACTTGCTTTTTCAATTTTTATATAGAATGTGTTTCATCAAGTAGTCAGAGAGCTCAGATCTATCTCCCAAACTGAATGCCAAATTCTGAAACATACTTAAGTCTAATAATTTTCTGGGATGTAGTAAGTCTTAGGAGATAATTCTGCAAGTTTATGTTTAATTTTATGCACCATAATTAATTCAGTGACTTTATTTGTACTGTAAAACAAGCCATCTATTGCTATGCAAGAAATATATTAAATTGTAAAAGCTAATTTAAAGTTACTCTTATGCCTTAGCCCTTTCAGAACATCACTGAGCCTGTGCAACAGCAAACTAAACTATCTTGTGATTTGACAAACATCCTGACATGCATTCTAATGCTCTCTCATCTGCAATAATAGTGTCAGTGCTCAAGAAAAAAAAACAACAAACCGAAACAAAATAACCCAAACACCTTCCTTCCTCCAACAAAAACAAACCACCCACCCTATCTAAAAGACCACCATAAGAGACTTCCAACTGAAATATTAAAAGTTTTGAGATGTGAAAAAACATCAGAGGTTTTTACAGATGAATCACTGCTCTGTTCAAATTCCTGACAAATATACACACCCCCCTGCATCCACTTTCAAAGTCATATAACTCTCACGCTCATTACATAGAGGACTCAGGTTCTAACTCCAGTGCTCTGATTCATACCTAGCTTATAGGTCCTCAATATAGTAAAAAAATGGGTATTCATACCATCTCAGAATATGTTGTGATCATTAGACAACATATTTTTTTTTAAAAATTAAGATGTTTAAGTATGAAAAAGGATGTCTAGACAACATGGATGAGGATGACTTCACCAGTATTAATTAAGAAAAAGTTGAAGACAGATAAAAAGGGATGCTATAATTGTAAGGAGCACTGAGACAGCAAAAATAAGTAGTCCAAATGCTGTCCTTATTTATTCTCATAAATATGTAGATTTTCTTTGATCCCCCAGTGACTGCATTGCCTGGTTTATGCTTCCCTTTGTTATCTGCTTCTAACACACTGCTGACGAACTGGGCAGTCCGACATGTCCATTCAAAAACCAAAATACACAACTTGCAGGTTTTATAGGAAATACATTCCCTTTCCCTATCCTCCAAAACAAGATTTTCTCACACTAACTCCAGCTTACTTCAGTCTAAAGGTAGCAGTATCAGGTCAAGGAACAGAAAGGGCATTATTTTCTGACTCCATCTTTTTCCACGATGCTTTGTTATAATCATTATGTTACATTTATGAAAGAGTTTGTGTCTGGAATATGCTTTTAAGATGAGCCATATTTTAAGGAATTTTTAAAACAGAGCTTCTCCCTTTGAAGTAGGATTTGAAAACACTGATGGTGTTTATCCCAGAAGGGAAATAAACAAGAAGATGCGTAATTAATGTATCAAAAATAATGAGCTATATTGAAAGGAAGCTTTAGTTCTCTGTCTCATGACAGAAGAGTAAAGGTCATTCAACAAAACTGACTAGTATATTAAAAAAAAAAAAAAAAAAAAGGGGTGGGGAATAGGAAACTAACTCTTTCTCCTTCACTCCTTGTTGTGAGATATTGATGTTTTTCCCAAACATATTTCTCTTGGAGACAGGATATTAAACTAAGCAGATCACATCTCTTAATGTAATTCTTGGTTTCTTAGTACGCAGATACTCTAATGAAGACATTCAATAACAAGAGCACTCTTCATGCACACATACAGCCTAGGATTAGTTTTCAATTATTATAGTTTATTCAGTTATCATATCACCTGACCAATGGCAATCATCACTGTGCATAGTCATAGACCATAATAAATGCAAATTAATGCGCTACAATTTAATACACAGTGAGAGATTGTTAAAGATAACTCGCATGACTTTGTCAGAGGCAATTTGTTAGCACAATAACTTGATTGTGTGTTTGAGCTGTTAACACCAAATTCATCCCACCTAATTATAGGCAGTCAAGGGTAATACTTAACCAACATGTATGAAATCACATGGGGTCCTTCTACAATGAGTGAGAAGACCAAGCAGAGGATTATTCACATCCTAGATGGAAGAAAAAGCACTCTCAAAATGCCAGTCCTTCTCTAGAGGAAGGCCGAGATGGCAGGTTCGGAAGATAAATCAAAGATACCTATATAGTTTTTGGAATTCATCCGGATCCCAATGGACAAATCTCATTCTCCCCAACATGTTTCTCCAAGATTAAAATAAACCAAGAAAACCTGAAGGCTGGCATTTCCAGCGGCTACAAGTTTCTCAAGGTGCAAGCCTTTCCCGTGTATAAACTCTTTGCTAGCTCTTCTTCTGCTGGACCACCCTCCTGCTGATTGCAGAGCTGATTGTATAAACATCCCTCCTGTTACTCAGAACAGATTCAGATGGCTTGACTTGGATAACTAGTAAGACCTGATTAAGCAGAGATATTTGACTTTCCACAAAAGCTGCTGAACAGCACTTGGATGATTTGTTCTGCTGCCTCAACTGTCTTGTAGTCCAACCTCCAATGCAAAGGATTAACAATTCAGAGATAACACCATCTCAGCCCACTACAGCTGGTTCCTGAAGGTCATCTCACTCCAGCTGAAATCCCACTGATTTCACAGAACAAAGTACTATTCCTGCAAGGAGGACAAGACAGGACATGACCATGGATTACAGGTACTCTCTGAACTGGCAGCATCTCTGTTAAAAACTGTTAATAATTCAATATTTGCATTTTACACCAGTCAGCCCCTGGAGACAAACAAATTAAAAAAGCTGCTTGAAATACCACCTTTATCAGCACTGTTGGGGGCAGGGAGAGGGGAAGGGCAATTCCTTTTCCCTACTCACTGCATGCAAACACACAAACAAAATGGCTTTCTTTAAAAGAAAACAGTTGCTGACATTTTACATTTGTGCTTTTACTTTATTTACAGAGGACTCTGTCTACTGGGAAATGACATTTTCCTTCAGCTAAGAAAATGAAAATATATAGAAAAATTGTAGAGCTGGCATTTACAGGGAATACAGCCAGAAAATTACAGGGGACAAATAATCACCTACATTTTCTATAATTACACAGAAATATGAATTAGAATTCATATTATTGTGGTATATTTATGTTTCCATTTATGACCTTCAGAAATCAAAAATGGAATACTTTTCCTAATCTACCTTTTATAGCACCAGTCAACACTGAGTACCAAAAAACATTTGTTGAAATCACAGTCTTAGAGTGCAATTATAAGTTTTTGTAATATGCTGACAAAAAAAATATTATATTGTATAATGATGAATACACATAAGTACAGATTTAACATTTGATCAAAATTTCAAATGATTTTGTATCTTTTATCCAGGAATTACAATAGATTTTTATTGTAAAATAATCTCTAAGTGATAGCATGTATTTATTTATAGCCTTGAAAATACAGACAGAAAGATGAAATGCTAAACTCAAAACAGAATTATTCAATCAAATCTATTATATTCCATGCAGAAATAGGATATCATGCTAACAGCATACCAGGGTTAGGCAGCATAATTTGACTAAAAACGCATATTTTTATTCATGACTTCTACAGACTGTCAGCAGCTGTAGGAATACAGACTTCATGTTGCCTATGATAGCTGACAGCACAAGTGAAGTAACCAGCTTTCCCTTCTCTACATGCTTGAAGAATTGTAATATAATTTATCCACTGTGAAAGCTTACAAAGGCCTGGCAGAGTGAGATTAATATGCTACTTTATGAAGCAGGCAGCAATGTTTACATCCTCCCTCCTCCCCAAGTAGCATCTGACTGCAAACCCATCAAGCTTCCAAATAAAATAAATGGAAAAAAATTACACTTTAAAACAAATTGGAGAATATTAACTCTGTGGAAGACCTTCAGAAGTCAAGTAGGATCAGCTATGTTTCTGGCTTTCAATTTACCTTACACCACATGGCCAGCTTTTCCAGCAGAACAGCAGCATAATGTTGCAGAGATCCCCATGCATTTGTACTGCAAGACCAACAATACCCACCCTGAAAAGCCAAAAGACTGTATTCTCAAGTACTTCAGTTCAAAAACGCAAGAAAAACTTTTCTGCACACTTGCCAGATAGAAGCTAGAAAGATGAAAGCAACCAACAGGTGACACACTTGGTCTCCTAGGAGGGGGAAAAAAAAAAAATTAATAAAAAACCATGATGTCTTTTACACACAGGAACTTGGCTACCTCATTTCCAAGTGACATTTTCATCAGTGTCCTATGGTGCTGCAGCAACGGGAAGATGCACTGCTTGGAGTCACAAGTCAGTGACAACTTAGAGAATTAACAAGGTTCAGTATTCAAGTAAACCAAGCAGCAGGACACCATAGGTTATATTCTGCTCACCCATAAATGCACCATGAAGTTAGCATGAATTTGGTATATTTAGTAGAGCTGATTGGGATTGACGCTGATTGAAGTGCTGAGCACAATATGGTCTGTGTCTGTTGCTCTACTTGCAAAGCAGCACCTCAGATTCATTCTGAAAATCCAGCTTTTTTTTTTCAGTTCTGCTGACCGCAAGTCACTTTCTTGTATCAACAGCCTCACTATTTCATAAAGTGTAACTAAAAGTTTTCCAACAACTTAGTTAATAATAGTCTTAAAGAATTGCAGTACTTTGGGTATTACCTATAAAATAAAATGTAAAAACTGGTGCTGAGGAAGAGACTAATCCAAAGTCTTGAATAAACCTTTCCATTTCATCCCAAGGAGGGCAAAAATTGACAGTTTCTGTGTATATATCCAGAGCACAGAGAGACACACTTACATGTATACACTCTCTTTCCAAAGCATCCAACAGTTATTTCTCAGCCCTGGATGTCCAGAAATATCAGGCCTACAATTGTGTCTTTCTTGAGGCATAAAAATAGTAGAATCATAGAATCATTTAGGTTCAAAAAAACCTTTAAAATCATTAAGTCCAACCATAAAATTAGCACTGCCAAGTTCACCACTAGACCATGTCCCCAGATGCCATATCTACATGTCTTTTAGAGACCTCCAGGGATGGTCACTCAACCACTTCCCTGGCAGCCTGTTCCAGTGCTTGACAAACATTTTGGGGAAGATTTTTTTCCTAATATCCAACCTAAACCTCCTCTGGTGCAATCTGAGGCCACTTCCTCTTGACCTATTGTTTGTTACTTGGAAAAAGACACTGACCACCACCTTGCCACAATCTCCTTTCAGGTAGTTGTGGACAGCAATAAGGTCTCTCCTCAGCCTCCTTTTCTCCAGGCAGAACTACCCCAGTTCCCTCAACCACTACTCATAAGACTTGTTCTGTTCTGTAAAAGAGCTCCTCTAAGTTATTTTTAGGTCAAATTTCCCCCACCTCTCAAATCATCTCCAGAAAAATACAGAATCAAACTCCCAGTGGGAGGCTTAGCTTTAAAAAAAAAGAAACCATAGACAGCCATTTGCTAGAAAATTATTTTTGGCTCTAATTGTAGGGTGGGATTTTCTAAAGCTCTCATTTCCTAGCCAGTGGGAGCAAATTTAGGCAGGCAGAGAAGTTTTTGCTATGGTCTCCAGCAGGAACAAAACTAGGCCAGCAAGAAAATCTTTGAAAAGCCAACCTCACAATTACCTATTGTTGTAAGAAACTCAAGAAATAGTCAGCTGTCCTAGTTGTAGCATACATAGTTAGGAAGCATTCAGGGCTCTTTATCTCTCAGTAAATAGTTACCATCCCTGATCATACAGATTTTTATATACATTCTGTGCTGGTACCATTTGTAGGTGACAAAGAAGTGATACAGAGGATTAGGTAGGTAGGGAAGGGTATAGTTAGCAAAATTTGCTCAAATGTCAAATGTGATAATGCCACTGAAATGTAAGGGGGGGGGGGGGGGGGG
>WUAM01000321.1:1303613-1314029 GCA_024336885.1 Actenoides hombroni
TCTCTTACGCCGATGACGACGCAGCGTGGGCGGCCGGGGAGGGGGGGGGGGGGGCGCGAGCGCGGCACGGAACAAACAGAAAACCAAACAAAACCTAAAGAAAATAAAACCTCACAGAACAACTCTAAGGGCTGAAAAGTCATCTTTACCAGGTAAGGCCTCCAGAGCTCAATCTGCTTAGCAAAAGCAAACTGTTGGTACTCGGGGAAAAGATTTAATGAAAGAGAAATGCTCAGTTTCAATGATGTATATATATTAGGATATGACAGCTGAAAGCAAAAATAAAAAGACATGATGTTGTGGCAGTGAAAATAAACCACTTTTTAAGTTTATATTTTCATCTCCTCCTTGTTCACATGAGGTTTGGGAAAGAATAGTACCCCAGAACATGGTGGTCAAGCTCTTGGGCTCAGTACAGCACTACTCAACACAATTTAATAGCCAGTCTGAACATTGCATGATTTCATTCTCCTCTTTCTTGTCTCAGACACTGTGAAATAAAGATGAGTCTATGGTCAGTCCCCATGCAATATGCAGCCCTGAGCTTACTGTGCTAATAGCATCAGTGTTCTGGTTCTTTTTACACAACTAGCCTTGGGTTTTTTCCCACCTCCTTTCAATTGCAATTTTACTCATTTCTAAATACAGAGATGAACTTTTTGCCTATGGCTTCCTGCCAAACCCTCTTTCTTTCACATTCTTGAGCCCTGGCTTTATTAGCCTTGTCTATCAGTATGCCCAGAAGTTGCTCTCACCAGTGCACCTGAGAAGCTGTTCCAACATTTCCTAAAATACTATCAGCAATGAATTTTCTTGCTTATTACTCTAGAAGAATTTTAAATTTCTCCTCTCTCAATTAGTCTGTCAGTGTGAAGCATTCTCTCCCTGGCATTAGGCTATTCTGCTGATTGATCCAATGCACTAAAAAGAAGAATTACAAATGTTTGGAAATGGAGTTATTTAAATGTTCAGTAATTTTAAAATATGAAAATTCACCTACAGTAATTCTTTAAAATTTTCTCTAAAGATGTTAATGTCATCTTCAGAATATAATGAATAATGCCTACCACAGACCAGGGACAGCAAGGGTGGTAAAGTGCCCATTTTGCTGTGCCTCCATTTGTTCTCACCTCAGCTAAAGGATTTTTTTTATTTTATTTTTTTTCCCTCTCCACATAGAAACTTCAGTATGTTGGCTTGTTTTCTGCACATAGTTTTTCATCCAAGAGGAAGGAAACTCCCACCAAATATCCCACCATGCAACCGTCTCCACAACTCCTGAAGTGGCACAAGTCTTACTGATATCTCTGACTCCAAGAGATCCTAGAGCTCTTATTTACATTAGACTTTTTCCTTTGCTTCTTAATTCTTCATTTCTGCACATTGTTTTTTATTTAACATGACAAGAATTTCTATAACCATTTAGATTATCGGTCACAATTCTCTTTAAGAGGTACTCTGCCTTTACTTTGGTATGACATTGTGTAGCAGGTCTAAGGTCAGGTTAATGCAGCCTTTTTGTTTGTTTTTTTGGTTTGCTTTTTTTTGCGTGTGTGTGTTCAGATACCTGAACACATCTGGAAAAAGAAGCTTAAGATAAGACATTAGAATATCAGTATACACCTATCCTGTCTTCCTATGAGACAAGCTTGTGTGCATCTAGGTACACAGCAAAGACTCTGTTCCATTCCCTCTCTCTAGTTTTAAGCCAGTCTTCAGATTTAGATTCCTTCCAATTTCTTTCATAAACAGTCAATACCAATTTATGATACCTGTCTTCTCAAAGCTCTTCTCCTTCCTCACTCCATGAGGAACATGCATCAACACATGCATCACAAGTTGGCAGATCAATAGGGTGCTGCTCCCAGAGATCCAGAAGGGCATCAGCAACAGGCTCAGTCACCTCACAGAAAACAACATTGAAGGGATCAGCCTTTCAGCTCTTAGGAGGAATAAAAGACCTGTGTTTTTGTTGTCAGCACTACCAGTAGTCAAGCTTTACCACAGAAACTGCCAATTCATTTACCAAACTGAATTAACTGAATCTCAGTCATATACACTTCTGTTGAAGAGAGGAAAAAATAACACCTTTCAAGCTACAGAGTTCATTCTTTCATATCACTGTTGTGGTAGAAATTCATATCTTTGCCTGATTTATATACCGAGTAACCTCCTGAATGTCCAAGGATATCACTTGCTCACCTCCCAGTATAAGCTTTGAAGCCTTCTGAAATCCCTATTGATCCAGAGATAACTCCCATGAATTCGTAAGTCAACAGCAGCAGCGGAAACTATAGCTTGCAGGCCTTACTGCAGAAACCCATCTGTCAAAAGCTGGGAGCGCACACAACTGTTTTCTCAAACTGCTGTTAATTTGTCTCCCCGCCATCTGTGACGCTTTGAAGAGTCAAAATCCAACATTGCTCATCTCAATACCCAAATCTATTGCTGCTGCTCCCTACAAAAGTTCACCACGTAGATCTGCACATTCTGCAGACCGAATTTCCCTGGATAATGTCTCTTCTGGTATTTACATTTTTATTAGCAATACTTCAACACAGCAATTCTGCTCACTCCAGAAGGCTTCAAAGTCACATACAGTGCCAGTGAAAACCTCCAGCTTCTATAACAGAGTGACAGCTGACAGCTAAAGAATGTGCCTAACAATTACAGACTTCAGCAGATTAGAATCTTAATGACAGAGCAGGGGGGGTGGGGTGGGGGGGTAATAAATAAAAAACCCACCTTTACTGAAAGGGCCATGGAATCTAAACATCCTCATCAAGCAGGTAGCATTCTGATATTTTCAGTGGAAAATACCTGTGTGTTAAACTGAATGACTGACAATGAGCTTGCTTCAGAAAGGAGATGATAATCACACCTGCTGCCAAATTTGACACATACCACACTGCAGTAGCCCACTGATTATGTATTTCAGAAAGCATGTATTGGTATGAAACTGAGGAAGACACTCAAGTTCTTTAAATATATCACTAATTTTCAGTACATCTTAAGCATTAATACTATTAACATATAACCTTTATGAAGAATCTCCTTCCTTCATTAATCACATTGAGACTTTCATTAAAGGTTAATTCTGAAGGAATTTAGTTACTTTAATCAAGCCTTACTGACCACAGTTTCTTGTTAGAACTACCACCTTTCTCAGGCAACATACCATTTCACTCCATTAGAATAATATCCACTGTAAATTCTTATCTAGCTTAGAATGAGCTGAAAGAAATCGGGATTTACACATACAACCTTTATCAAGAGACTACCTGCCTACTCATTTTCAACATCTCTATTTGGTTAACATTAGACAAAAATTGTTATTGTCTCCTGTTTGCCATGTCTACAGGAAGACAGATTAATATTAATACCACTGTCGTCCTGATAAAGAGACAGACTGTACTTCAACAGAGCCTTTCTGAGGGGAACATGCAGCAAACACTTTTATGCCCTTGTAATCAATATGAAATGGCCATGTACAAGAAAGACTATTTAAAACGCTGTCATGTCATCTAGCTGTGTATTTGCTATTTTTTTTCTTTAAAAAACCCAAACAAATGAAACAAACAACAACAAAAATAATTAAAAAACCCACAACAAAAAACCAACACAACCAACCAAATCAAATTATTGTTAGTAGGAGTGAAAAGTCACTTCAGGAGAGATGGAGATGAAGTCTAATCTGCTGTGGATGTACATAATTCTGATTTTTTTCAGGTATGTTCTTTCTAAAGGTTAACAGTGCGCGCACACACAATTGAGAAAGAACATAGCTCTTCCAAAGACAACAGACATGGACTGTAGGGAGATCAGCTATTATCGAACTAGAAGTTAGAACAGATACCCCCTGAACCACCCTGTTCATCTCCAGGTATGCTGCAATCTTGCCAAACCAAGGGACCCTCCTAATTTTCTTTTTTTTTTTTTTCCTGTACTGCCGCATTCTCGTTACACCAATTTGCAATCTGTATCACAGTTACCCGGGTTCAGAAGACATATTTTACTGCTCTGGGAGGTGTTCAACATGCCGCTTGGTTCAAGAAATACCAACAGCAAAAGACACTCAAATGTTCACCTAACATATTCTTAAAAGTAATAAAAGCAGTGCATACCAGAAGACATGAACAATTGAGCAACCAAATGCATCGACCTATCATCTCAAGAGAGTTTATGATGCACAGAACAAAAGCAGGTAGAAATTAGGAATTCCTCATTAATAGTTTTCATTTGTCAGACATAGAATAAACTCTGCAAGCAAAATTCTCCTTTGGTAGTATTGATTTAGAAACGCAAACTTAACACGGGATTAGATGCTTAAGGGTTTAACAGCGAACACAGACAAAGTCATCGTCAATAATGACAATGAAAGGCCAATTTCTAAATCTTCTGCACTGATTATTTCTAAAAACCTTCCTCTCAGTGAAAATCTCTTCAGTCTCTAGACAAAGCTGGTCAACTCCGTAATTTGCAAATTTGATGATACATTTCAACTACCTCTCACTTCAATTCTATGACAGGGTGTCTTGAGATGCCATTGGCTTTTCATTAATTTTGACAAATAAAATGTACTAACTGTTTAACTTCTTTGGATTGCTGCGGTTGAAGCAAGCCAGTCTCTCCTCTCTCCTAGATTGCTATTATTTAATTAATATCAACATTTGTATCACTTCTGTAGTCTCATACACAGTAAAACAGATCTGGAACTACAGAACCAATATTTTTTGTTGTTGTTGTTGGTTTCATTTTTAAAAGTCACCAAATCAAAGAATTATGGGGGGAAAATGCCATTCTTTAAAAAAAACAAAAAACAAATAACAAAACAGTTGAAGAATTTCTCCTTTTCCTAAATGATGAGGAACTAGAAGTGCAGTTTAACAATCAACTTTTCCTTTTTCTCCATTCATCTTTTCTTTAATATTTTGCAAGCTACTTCTCTGTCCAATATACTTGATGTCAGGACCACTGAGCCCTTGCAGAGATTACAAATAAAGGACAGAGGAGTACCGATAACCATGTTTAAAAACTGCAAAATTAAATGAGCCATAAACACTGGACAGTTATATACCATCCCTTGAGTTCAACTAGAGGATAACACAGCACACAGATTTTAATATAACAAATGGTCCATCAGGAAACAAGATGAGCAACACTCATTACTGTAACCATAAAACCACATATAGCAGCAAGTTGGGAACACTGGACACACATCACTGTTGCGGACAGCACATCCCAATGGGCATGACATCAAACCAGGGCCAGAAAACTCAGGTTGTAATTTCTATCTCCACAACTTAGCTCCTGACTTCAGAGAGATCACTCCAGTATCAATTTTAAAAGTAAAGACCGTAACATTTAGAGAGGGTGGCAAAAACCATCTATTAAACAGTAATCAAACCCTTCCAGAGAAAGCTTTGTGGCTTTGTTTTAAAAGAAACGGACAGTTGAACCTGTGAGTTAATATTGGAAGTCGGTGAGTGCCTGGGAGGGTGACAAACATGAACCACTTTGAGTAGTGCTTGCCTTGCACTTAATGCAAAGTAGTCAAGAGCTACCAAGGTCAGGTCTGCTTTTCCCTGATTGCCATGAAGGTGGAAGCTGTCAGATTTTCACTGGTTGTACATATGTATTTAAGTGACTTTACAGTGATAATGGCTGAAACATCAGTCCTGGTTCCTGCCCATTTAAGTAGCTGTTTGCTAACTGAAAGCTTAAAAATCCAATGACCTTTTATAGCTGCAGCAATGTCTGTGTTATCCTGCCAATATCTACTCTCTCATGAACACCATGGTCATTAGCTGACATTAAGCGTGATTGCCATAAAGGTGATGTAGCTGAGCTTTAAATGGTACCTGCATTGTCCTATGGATACTTATTCCACAGCTACTCTGTAATTAAAGGCTTTATCAAGCCCTTTGAGAAATTCTCTTACAAATAGAGTTAAAGAATGTGAGTTGTTCTAAATTACTGTATTTTCACCCAGGATTTCAGCAGACTGCCAGAAAATGCAGCCAAAAATTTCAAACACTTTTCAGACCAGGAAATGAGATTAGCAACAAACAGATCACACAACTACTATGTTATTTTCAGACACCATTCAAGGTACTGACCTAAACATCAATTACCCTTCTGCCTCACATGCATACAAATAAGTGTCTTGAATCCCACAATTTGGAAAACACAGCTGGTGATTCTGATGGTTGAACAATACATTATATTAAAGAAAAACCTTCAGAATGCAATTCTTTGCAGCAAAACAGAATGAAGTCTACTCAACCAAAATGTTGCTGCTCCAAATAGCTAAGAGGTGGAGTGAAGCTCAGCCAATAATTCTTTGTGATATGTTACCTGGGTAACAGTTAAACCCACTTCCTACCCTTCCATGGCAAATTTTTGCCATTTTAACTGTGGCTAAAGTATATCCATGGCAAATCAACCCAACATAAATATGAGATATTACAAAGACAGATCACCTGAAGTCTACAAAGCTCTCCTCTAGAAATCAACTCATTGCCCCAGGCCTTGATTTTACAAGTAGTGACAGGCAAGTTAAATGCAATTGCTGAATTGAAGGATGCAGACACACAGCACATTGAAACCTCATTTTTACCTTTCTTAAAGGTAGTCTTCAGAAGGGCAGTAAACTCAGTTATTTCAGTGAAGTATGCTATAAAGATTTAAAAGATTTATTTCTTTTGTATAGCCATCAACATTCATTTTTACTGTAATTAAACTGCTCTTGTGGATCGCTGAGCACAGCTAACAACTGGAAGTAGAGCAAGAGCATATACCAGCAATCTTTTCCATTTAGTATATAACCAAATATTACTTGTTAGGCTGAAACACAAAACACATCTAAAGAATCTCATTTTGTTCAAAACCTGAGGGGCAGCCAGAACATGTGACCTTCTGAGAGAAGAGGGCATACATCTGAAGCATTCAGGAGCAAACAAGTCAGTCATTATTACTATGAGGTTTAGAGCTAATTTTCTACAAACGAGGCTCCGATGAAAATATAAACCAAATAAAAATGGTATCTGTTAGAATTAGGCCCTTAGCAATAATACAATCACAAAATAAAATATATCCAAAAACTTTAACAACAAAAAAATCTAAATATTCTGGATGTGTATAAGCAAATCCAATGTTCAAGTTTTGTCAAGGTGACAGTTCCTTAAAATCATCATGTGATAAGTAAATTCAGTAGGAAGGCTCATGTAGGTAGCAGAGGAAGAGTAAGGAGACAGAGAGAAAGTAATTTCTGGTTTTTGTAATTCAGCACCTTGATATAGTATTTTTCTCTGTATATTGCTTAAGATATTATCAGCATCAATTGGAACAAAAAAAAAAATTAAAAAAAAAAATCTGCTTCTATAGTAACAACGATACCAATACAAATCCCACCAAAACAACAGTTACTTCTAAATACCTAGGACACTCCCCACACCCACCCACACCCCCCCCTCAGGTAAACAGGACACCTCTAAGTTAATTCACCTGCCAAATTTTTTCAGTCTTTAGAAAACCTGAATTTGGACTTTGGTGTGCTCTTCTGATTCTGTCCCACTTTAAACCAATTCTTGCAGAGAGCTATCATACAAAGGAGAGTGTATTAAAAAGACTTCACACAGTGTAGACACAGGGACAGTGAACTCAAAGTAAGTACAAGCATCACAACTACACGCCACACATACCAGTGACTGATGACGTAAAGCTTGTGATTGCTCTATTTCTTCATAAAAACTAAGCCAGTTCAGTAAATTCTAGAACAGCAATATTTTTGTTTCCAGATAATCCTGGACAAAAAGATACATATTTTAGATCAACTTGCTTATTTTTTACAACAGAGTTCTAACAGAGTTCAAAAGCATTAGCACCACTGGTATTATCAGACTTTGCACGCTTAAAACCTACCTACAGAAAGAAATGTCACTATTTCCCTTAGCTTGCATTATCCAACACTTTAATTGCTAAAAATGTCTGTGTTCTATTGCCCTTGCAAGAATAACTGTACCAGGCAAGAGACTATTTGATTTTTAGAGGCGCCCTATTCAGTTACATCATCCAAAGATATTCACACTTTACCTTCGAACGACAGCGAGGCCAAGACAAGGTTAGGACAATGATCTACCATTGAGTCATTAATGGCCCTGTATCACATCTGCAAGCCTGCTCTCAACATGCAGTGGCAGAAATGGTTATTCAATTTTTCAGGATGACTGGAAGCTTCATATTCTAGGTGTAAAAAGAGAGTCTCAGTCCTCATTGTATCTTACATTTCTAATTATCATAAAAATATTCTTCTGCTTTTTTGAAAAGGAGAACTATATCTGACAGAATAATCCCAATGTGTTGGTCTTCTTTTCCTTTAAGCTGCTCATTAAGAGACTTCCTCGATGCTAGTAAAAATTGTGTCAATGTTTTCCCTTTATACAAGGCAGTAGTTTTCCAGTCACTGACTATTTTGACATTTCTAGCTGAAAGAAAAAAAACCAACCCACAAACATTTCAAAGTCTGTATTGTCTGTAAGGCATACAGAGAGTGGACAACCTGTTTACTCTTGCACATTTGCTTTCAAGGTTTATCATTTTGTCCATGTACAAAGATGTGGAAAAAGAGCAAAACATGCGAGGAATGAATACAAGGGAGGAGCTCATATGCTTACACATGCTGTGAGCAAACTACAACTGCAGCAAAAGGGGACACAGAGTATGAAGCACTGACCCTGTCTCCTTCCTCTCATCTAAAGTAGGAGCCAATCTGGACAGAAAATTGCCTCTGCTAGGTGGGCTGAAGATAGGTTCTGCTCCCTTTGTATATTGTATATAGATTACAGACAGTATCTCCCACAGTGTAACATGCATCAGCAGTCTCCACAACATGCCTGTTAAGATAACTTACAGGGCAAATCTTGTGCATCTCCACTGACCAATCTGCAATCAAAAGAATACATGCAACCCAAATACAAGATGCTGTGGTTCCCATCACAAGGCTGGCACCCTGAGCTATGCAGGGGGATACAGAAGAAAGCCTCCCACAGGCTGGGTTCTGCATCTGCCTCGCATCCCTGGACAGCCTCAGGTGAGTCGCTTAACCTCTCTAGGTGACAGCTGCTCTATATAATGCTTGAAAATTGGACCAAAATTGTATCAAAATGCTCCGATGGGAAGTGCCATGGAGAAGCTGACAGTAGCAGTTAGCAACAAATACATGTACATCAAGTTTCCTGCCACAGGAATTCACAGCATAGATTACCCCTTAAATGTGGGAGTTTATGGAGAAGGCAAAGTGCAGCTATCTCAAGCTGAGTTTCTTTGCACTAATTCTTTTTCAGCATTTCTGTCTCCTACTCTTACCCTGGCCTGTTCCTTTGTGCTGCCCTTGATGCTGTCAAAGACTTAGCCAAGGAAATATTACTCAAATATATAAAGCTGTTTTCTGCCACTATTACTAATACTAAACAATACCATATAACATATAATTCTTCCTCAATAGCCTTATTCAGTATGAACAAAAGGAAATAAAACCCAATCCACAGAATTTAGTAGAGTATTTTCTTTCAAAATAGTTTTCAAGCTTATCTATACAATTTTATATAAGGAGCAGAATTTATCTAACACAGTACAATAACTCCATAGAAAGACATCTAAGGGTAAGTAAAAGCAAGGAAGTAAACAAAATAACCCTGGCAGGATACACTTAGATTTTACCCTGCAACTCCTCCCACACATGAAAACCACATAGCCACAGAAGTCAACATACTCTATACAATATTTATTATCAGCTATTTGATACAAATATAAAACTATTCATTTTAAGAAAGCATATATCTCCAAGTTTTGCTTTTATGACCAGTTAACATTTAATTGAACTTAATCTTCAAAAAAATTGATTTCTAGAGGGTTACAGTCTTGCAGTGACTGTTCTGTTTATTATTTGATAATCTTACTTTACTAACCATGATGTCTCTCTCAGATCAGTTAGCAGTGGATGCCACCTACTTCACCCTTCTAAGCCCATGAAAGTCTCAATAAGGCAGCTGGCCACTTGAGACAAAAATCTCAAATGTGGCAAGTCACCACAGCTCCACTGGCTCTATCAACACCACCAAAAGGGGGTCTGGTTCTCCAGACACAGGTATAATTGAGAAATAACTGCTACAACAATGGCCTTGTTAAGCTCTCCAGTGTACCTCTGGGTCCTCAACAGCATCACCTGCTCTTCTCAGCTGCAGCTCTCATCAGCACCACTCTTCTCTTAACCTTCTCTAGTTATCAAACTGAGCTTGTGTCCTGGTTTGAATGAGAACAGAACCAATTCTGTTCAGTAATTTTACTTTTCAGCTCAGTTCTTCTAACTAACTGCACTGTCTGAAGTCAGCAGCCTGTTCTCATGGACAGTGTCTG
>WUAM01000321.1:1314129-1395994 GCA_024336885.1 Actenoides hombroni
TCATTAAAGCTGTTCTAGTTTCCTTTTCTAATCGCTAAGTCTCTCTCCCTTATTCCTTTTCTCTTCCCCTTTGGGGAAGGAGGGGGGTTAACAGAGAGCGTCTGTTATAGGTCTAAGGGGCTGCCCTGACCCTAAAACATGACAGCTTGGAGGTGGCCTTATTTTATTTTTCTGCACAGCAGGGCACACATGGGTGTCTTTTGTACATCAGCTGCTGACAGGGGTGTACCGCTCTCTAACTTGGACTAAATGACAGGTTACTTCCAAAAAAATTTTTAAAAAATAATTAAAAAAAAAATTCAGTGCGGAAATGACTACTATGTAACAAAGAACTGAATATCTGTACCCATATTCTTAAAATTAGTCTTACTCTTAACAATAAGTTTCTGCTTGAATCACTGAGCATCCATTCTTAAAGAAGAAAAGATGCAGCTCCAACTATAACAATGCAAAAAATACTAAATTCTGTGGATTGGGTTTATTCACAAATTAGTGTGCTGCAAAGACCTACACACAGATATTTTATCTTCTTTAGAAAAACAACTAACTGTTCCATCTAGTCGTTCAATCTCCAGTTTAGCATCATTGCCTCTCAAACATTTCTAGCACTGAATTAACCAGCCACTCACAAACGCATTAAGAAAGCTTCCCATCAAAGTATCACCCAAAGTACTATTATTAGCTTAGCTTTACTATAGCACAGAAATTAAGAATGGCTGCAGCTAGAAAAAGGCTATGTAGATGTTACTCATCTGACAGCTTCAGGCTTATTCTCAACATGTTAAGTAACTCAAAAATTACTCATTCAGCTATTCACTGACATCAACCCCTGCACAGCTGAGTAAGTAATGTTAAAGCCCTGTAAATGGAAGGAAATCCTATTATAAATGCCAGGAGGAGCATCAGTCTTTTCTTCCAAGCCACTGCTCCCTGTGAATAAGGGGAACAGCACTAAGAACCAAACACAAAGCCTGATCTCCAGCAGCTCCAGTACAGCCACACATTCTTTCAAGGTGGGGACATCCGGGGAAAAGCGCCAAAAGACTTGGAAACTGCTGAAACACTGACAGTTTCAAACGCAAATCTTAAACATTAGGACTTCTACAGTAATACAAACTTCGGAGAGACTATACTGGGTAAACAACACCTAGCTATTCAAGATTCTTGTGGATTTTAGCTTTTTTAATTTGCTTTTTGCCATTTTCTTCCTTCAGGTCCTAACGACCCCAATGCCATCATCCAGCCCATGTCTGGGCAGGCAAGGAGAAGCTGAGCTCTACAGCCCTTGGTAAGAAGCTGAACCATCTGCACTACAAGTATTCTTTTACAATGGAAAGTAAATTGCACTTCTGGGATTTCTCCAGCTGTAATGTCTTCTGCTGGATAAAACACATCCAGAAACAACAGCCAATGCCTTACATGTCTTCAAATAGATGATAAATAAAATTTTAAAAGGGAGTAAATAGACACACAAAGAGAAACTTTTAGTCACCACAAAATGTCCTTCCAGGGAACATTTGGCAAACACTGTTATTGAGGTGCACGTAAACGTGAGAAGATCCTTTCTGTCACTTCAGTGACTGAGGAGAGGGAGGGAAAAGGGGATGAAAGAGGTCTTATGGAAGGGAATATCCTTGTAGAAATGGCAGCTTGTCTAGGCTAACCAGAAAATGCTAGCTCAACCTCTAAGCCAGAGTCTAAACTCAACATTCAGTGCAAGGGAAACTAATTTAGTTTTGGGTTTACCTTGGCAAAGATCCTTTGGTTCGACCTCTGAATTACAACATTTTCTGTGATTAGGACTCGCGGCTATTATTTGTGTCCTTTAAAAAATGAACTGAAGTAACTAGATCTAGTATTAATACAAGTTTGGCAATGGGTAAGTTTTAACTTGGATATATTTATCAAAGAAAATTAAAGCAATGTAAAAATGTGACAATACACAAATTAGAAAGACTAAAAATCTCACTTCTCACGCTAATTGCTTCTGAGGTTAACGAAGGAGCTTTTTGTCCTCTCAACTGCCCTGAAAAAGTTTGCATTTTCCTCCCTTCTTTGAATCCCTTTAAGGTATTGCTATAATGAACATTTGTCCTGGAGGCTGCTGAACAGATTCAGCATGTTTCAGCTACCATTTCTAAGTGAAAACTACTGAATTTAATCAGGACAGCTCACATGAGCATCACCACAACACTTTGCTAGCCTGGACCAAAGTTCAGTGATGTGTTAAAAATGGGAATGTTGCAGCTCATCTCCTCTGTGGCTTCTGCCATCTCAGGAGGGCAGAGATCAGCCCTGTAAGATAGTGCATACCTGTGGGCCACCAAACTGGCCTTTAGATTATTTTCCTCATTGGCTGTAGAAAGAGATAGCTGCCCATATATCCCAGGGAGAGCCATATCTCTTTGTAGAGTCACATGGAAAAGAAAAGAATAAGTATCTTCCGTGGATTATGTGTTTTATAATGACATGTATTTCTCTGTCAGAAGAAGCGTGACAGAGGCTTTTCCTCTTTACAGAAATAACGTACTGGCTGCATATTCCGTCAAAACAACTCTACCCTTGGCTCTCACTGTAAGAATTTCATTCTTCCAGTGCTCATACACAGCTGGAACTTTATTTACACCAGTAAAAATGAAAAGGATTTCATTTCAAGATTATCAGAATTGTCCTGAAAATAATTCATGTAACTGAAACTAAATCACAGCCATGGTCTCAGTCATATGTCAATTTTTGGTGTAACTTACATGAAGCAACATCTGAAGACATAATCTATGAGCAATAGATACTCAGACTGTCAGATTACTTCCCATTGACCACTAGAGGCCAGCAGTTCACCTGCTGCTGCTACACCAAGGAGTACCTGGCCACCTGAAGATAATTCTGCTCCCCCTCTTCCACCTGCTAAGCCATATTAAAAGTCTAAAAATACATAAACTATATCGCATGTAAGGAATAGCTCCCCTTGGTCACAGTGGATGCTGTATGTTGTGAGAGAGAAGAAACTTAGGCAATCATAGATTTAAAGGAGGTATACACATTTTTAAAAAAAAAACAACTCTTTAAAGAAAAATATAAAAGTATTGCAATGAGGGGAAATTATTATTGCTATTCCCTCCCCGAAAGCTATCAGTCCAAGGAAGGGTACTTACTTTTTCCTGAATTTTAATTCTGTCTCTGAAAATATATATCTATGGCTGGAGACAAGTCATTTAACATTTGGTTACCCTTCCCTTTTGGTGTAATAGGCTGCCTAAGAAGCAAAGACATAATGGATTTAATACGTCATTCTAGCACATCCACTTAGAGACAATCCTTACTTTAGAAAATGGCAAGCAGTAACCATCTGAAAAAATGTTTCATCTGAGACATCCAAAAATATAAAGCTGTTTAAGATATCTTTAGCATGTATTTATTTACCTTTATTTCTTTTGAGGACTTCTACTTCTACATGGAGGAGCAAGGGCTACTAAATACCACCTATATCATAGAGCTATTACTTCACAGTGCTAAAACAACAAAGGAAAAGCCTCAGCTCATCACGGACATTGCACTAACGTAGACAGATACTGAAAAAAGCAGTTTTGGACAAAAGCATTTTTTCAGGTCCCTCTGGACTTAAAATAGCACCCATTTCCTAGGAATCTTATAATTTAAGAGCACTACAAGAAAACTACTTCACAAAATTAAGTTATTCATTGAAAACTTTATCTGATATTAAAAACCAATCAACTAATTTTTAGAGAAGATGAATCTGTCTAAAGGAGAAGACTTTTGTTATAGTTTTCCTAAGGAGTGGGCAACCTAGGAAAGATGAGGCTACTAATTTCTTCCCTTTATTTCCACCTACCTGCAAACCACTGGCTGAAACCACAATGCAGATACTGCTCACATGGACATATCAACATTTTCCAATAGAATGTCTCCTTGAAAACAGGACCTTCTTTTAACCATATTTACACTATGAAGGGAAATAACATCTCACATGTATTTATGCCTACCTCAGGAAGGTTCCATATCTGTGACCAGCTGGTTGCACTTCCAGCCAGGCAAACAGTTGGCACACTGCACTCTCCAAGAGCTGGGAAGCATTAGAGGTGGCAAAAGGTCAGCTTCAAGAGACTCTTCAAAATCCAAGAGAGGAATCTCTAAGACTAAACCTACATATTTGCACCATGTCAGCCAAAGAGCAGAGCACATGAGGAAACATGCTGCACATCAGCTTCAGAAAGGCCCCAGGTACCACACCCTCAGGTTCTTATAATGAGCAGAGCTCCCCCGAAAGCAATGAAATTGCACCAATTTGTACCAGCTGTGAATCTAGCACAGGGGTTTTGCTAACTCTCTATTAACAGCTGGTATCATTCTGCTAAAACTGTGTCTTAGCACAGTTCAGCTGCAGGTCAGTCTGTTTCAAAGAAAGCAAAGATGGTAATTTTAGTGAAACAGTTGCCTGAAATGCAATAAAATACTCATTAGGAAACTCAGGTTGTTTTTACCCTTGAGAACATTTATTAACCCTTGTATTAGGATCCTCAAATCCTTTTCTGTTTGCTGTGTAAAATCAGTCTCATTTCTCTGCTGCCTCAATTTTATACTGTCACAGATCTGATGGGAGTACTTGTGTGCTTGAAGCTTTTCCTCACAGTATTAGTAGTCACTCATCAGGTTTCAGGACAGCGAAGAATCAAACCCCAAGAGTATAAAAATTATTTAGGAAAAAAGCCATAACCCCTAACAGAAGGCGATTCCAGCCATTCGATGTCACTGAATCCTTCCCTTCTTTTTCCATGGTTTTTCCAGGGATATCAGGTTTGCACACCCAGCAAGACGGATGGTCAAGCTATTTACCAAAATGAATTACGCAAGCTGATGAGAAGAGTTTCCTGAAGCAGCAACAACCAAAGTGCAGGAGAGGGCATAGCAAAGGCAGGGCTCCAAATTGAGTGTTGTTACCAATGACACTTTGTCTGTTCATGTCAACGCAGAATCCATGCTCCAGAAGAAAGGAAACAGGGAGGGAATGGCTGTAATTCCCTAGCAGGCAGCCAAATTAAAGAAGGAGATACCTCTAACAGAACTACTTAGGAAGTACTTCAGTAACTATGTCTTAGTCCAGTAATTGCAGCATTCTTACAGCAGTAAATAGATTACTAAAAACCACCAGCAATTCTGGGGAAAATGTGATTACGGGAATAGAAGTTCTCATCTAAATGTTTTGTGTTATTTAGCACGTATTTTCCACATTGTACATGACCTGGATTTTCAAAGAGGAGAATAACTGCTTTTACCAAACCCAGGGAGAAAAAGGCAGTTTGAGAGACTTGCCCATTAACATGTAGCATAGTGGTTTGCAGACACCAAAATAGGCTTGATTAAATGAATTAATTACCCTCAGCTCCACAACTTTAACTACCAGTTTTTCTTGACTGACATTAGTTTGCACAAGAGGCTCAACACTTACACTAAGCCCAGAGTTTTTATGGTTACTGGAGATTTAAGACTACCAAAACTAAAGACTGACTTGTGCCAATGTACACGAAAAAAGCAGGTATATAGTTGTAGAGGTAACAACACATAATGCATTTCATATTTCCTAGCACAGTCTTGGAAAAAACAAAAATTGCATTTGTATTCAGAAATAAAATTAAAATCCAGCAGCTCACAGCAGTGTGGGAGAATAAAGTGATCTGAAATGATCCAAACCCTGTCTTGTGACACATGCAGACTGACAGGTTTGGTTGGATATAGCTGCTAGAAAATATAGTATGCTAACCAATTACAAACTCGCTGTTTGTCTCAGGAAAAGAGAATTGTGTAATCAGGAAATCTAATCGATCGAGCCAGCAATGTTGCCTCTTCAGAAACCTGATGAAAATGCCAATACAAAGTTCATCAATTGGTGCTCTACTGTTTATGGGGACAGCCAAAAGGGGTCACCAAATGTTCTGTATGGAACATACTTTGTCTATAGTACACTGCAGATTAACACTGCTTGCCTGATTTAAAAAGACTTCAGAAAAAAAGAGAAAAAAGTCCAGTACAAGGCTACCATCAATACCCTGTGTGAACCTCCAAAGACCCAGCAGTTCATGCACTAACTGAGGATATACATCTAAGAAACTAAAGGTTGAGAACTTCGTCTATTAATTGGCATGCCATGAGAACTCTGCAAGCAATCCCTGATGCTGGCACACATGGGCTGTCACCCACCTTGATGGACTCTACCTTTCTCTTTCTCTTTTTAATGAAAAATTGCATTCCAGCATCTAACACTTAGTTTTGCCATGTGTTAGACACATCTGTAGCATGCTTTAATGTCTTTGAATGAACAACCTGAAGTAAAAAGCATAAACCAGTTAACCCAGATATCCAAAGTCTAAACAAAATTAGATGGAGGAAGTGAAAAAAAAATTAAAAATCCATCAATGAACAGCAAAGTATGCAATGTAGAGAAAAAGAAAAAAATCTGCAGCAGAGTGGACCACTCTGGAAGGGGGTGAATACTCCATGTGCACACTACGTCTTTCTCTTTTACCAATGAACTTGGTACAAAGGCGCTTGCAAACCTTTTCCTTAAAGGGAAACCATAACTAATGGCATCTGCCACAGGAGCTGATCAGCATTCACTGAATTGTAAAACACAGCTTCAGACACCCAGAAGTCCCACACAATAGATCACCAGTGCCTCTGGGGTTCAACTGGTCTCCAACGCGTCACTAGACTTCAAAACAGGAAGGTTGTTAAGTGACAAGTCATCCAAGTGACAAAAGAAGCAATATCAATATACATAATGCAACAAAACCAAGTGAACTTGGGTCATCTTGCTTACAACAGCATGGCTCTCCATCCCTGAAGAATTCAGGATGCTCTCAGCCTAACAAGGCACTGATTCTTGTCTCACTCAGGCTCCGGGGGCCACAACTGGAGCAATCTTTTGTCCCATCAGGAGAAGGGGAGGAAGGAAATGCCACAATCTTGAAAAGTCTAGTTCAGATACTTACAAAAGGGAAAGGATATCAAGAAAATGGGAAATACATGTTTAAATGGGGTCTGGGGCCAACACGAGGATTGAAACAACACATTTTTGTACAGTGAGCAGTGAGAAATTGGTGACTTCAAGACTCAGAGGATATATTTCAGGGATATATATTTCATGCTTCATAGCATTTTCCTTTCACATGGTGTCTTTATAATATATAACCAGATCGTATACATAAACGGCGCAATTCATACTGCTCGTCTTATCCAAAAAAGAATCTTGAGTAGTTTTGAATTTAAGTTAAACAATTCAACATGTAAAATAACAACACATTAACTAAATCATAACCACTGAATGGAATAACCATGAAACTGAATTCTGAATGTGTGTGGCACTAACTAAGCCCAGAAGACCTCAGGAGGTCTCCACTCCAGCTTCCTGTTCAAGCAGAACAGTCTGGGGGCTGCCTGATGGGATTAGCAGAACAGGTAACTTGGGTTAAAAATATCTGTGAAAATTTTTGGATGGGAGGGAGGAAGAGGCTCCCAGACACCCTGTGGGGAGGCCACAGCCAGGGATGACACCCTTGACTGTGGTCTCATCACCATGGATGCATCTGGCAATCTTTGTCCCTGACAATCTGGCCACAGGATCCCCCTCAGGTCCCAGCTCCCCATTGCATAAGGAGCAGTTGCCCCACACTGCAGCCTGACACTGAGTGTTAAAGCTTCAATAAATTGCACAGATTTCCTTAAGCCAATGCTGTCACTCTGTATGGTGGAAGTAAAAACTAAGTAACACTCTGTGGAATTTAACTATTAGTAGAAGAGATGACTATAACTACAGTAAGTAATCAGATGGCTTCCTCAAACCTGTGTGCAAAGGTGATAGCCAGGTCTATTGTTTAAGATCTAAGTTTCGAAGTGAAAGAATTGCTTTTTAGAAAGTAAATTTTAAACTATATAATAATATACGTTCCTAGTTGATAGATGGTATTTTAAATAATGCGAAGAATCTAAAGCAAGTTGAGTCTGGTTCACCAACATTAGACAATACATGCTTTGGTGTGGAACTGCATCTCTACTTACTGTTTCACATTAGTAATTTACCCAAAGGTAATAAAATAAACCTTTATTTTTGAAGGTTGGTTACATTATCAGACCAGTAAAAAGCAGGTAGATGTGTTCCAGGCTTTCTGGGTCAAGGCATCTAGTCTACTTATAAATGGCATTTATGAATTACATAACCAAAAAAAAAAGAAAACTGACAGTATATTTCTTTTTAAGAAACATATTTCAGTTACTGAAGAAGTATCATGTTCACAGGAAAACAGTTGCATTTCTATAACAGACAGCTTTAATGAGTCTATTTCCATAAAAATGTCTGATTTTCAGCTTCAAACCACTCCAGTGCCCTCCCCCAACTCCCTTGTTATACATCTTATTAAAAAGAAGTATTATGAAAAATATTCACTATTTTATTCACTTGAGTCTTATTCCAGGACTATTCCCTGGTATTAGCCTAACCTGTTTCCCACAAAATACTCTAGGGCATCCATTGCTGACAGACATGTGCACCCCCACCTCTGCCCCCATTTCACAGAACATGGATTGATTTATGGATTGCCAAATGGTCTAATATTGCTTACAAAATCTGCTACCTTCTGTTGCAATGAAAGTAAACAAAGAGTCACCTTCACAACAGAGATGATTATTCGCCACTTCCACAAGAGATAGAGATTACATTTCTCTACTCTCTGACTTTCAATTTAGCCTTTCACAGCTACACAAAGCTAAATACACAACACTCTACTCTCTCACCAAAACCTGTTGCATCCCTACTGAGCTCCTACAGAGTGAGCATATCAACCAGCCCCATCTGCACCATCCCAGACCCCACCACCTCTCTTGCATGCAGGCTGCTGCATTAGGCTTTATTTTAAAGCCAAACAGAACAAACACCAGGACTTACTCCATTTAACATCCCTTGGGTCTGCAACTGTGCCCTTCAGTCATCTGGGGGATATATCTTTCTCTTTCTGAGAAGAGCTCCTTCAAACACAACCTGCTGCTCCCCCTTTTTCAGGGGCAGAATGAGGGGGAAAATCCTTTTGTGGAGCTCTGTGATGACCTAAAACTGTATATAAACTCAACAACTGGGCAACAAGGGCCTGGGATAGATCCCCAGCATATACGTGCCCCTTCATTACAGAGCAGTTGTGGCACCTCTGCGTAGTCCAAACCCAGCCATCTTCTCCATTTTAGTTGTGCTTCTCGTAACAGTAGCTTAAAGTAACCTCTTACAATTGGCAGCATTTGAAACCACTTCAACTAGATTTGCCCGAGTTTAAACAACACTGAGACATGCAGTGGAGATACAGCCCCAAATTCAAGCTCTTCCAGAAGAACCCCCAGTGAACGGCCAAATAGGAATGTAACAACATTACGATATTCCTAAAATTCCTCAAGAAAAATAAGACAACACTTCTTCCCAATTGTTACTATGGTCATTACCTGTACTACTCTATTTTAATATTTAACATCTCCCTGATTCACAGGCAATACAGGAGGGACAGAGAAAAGCAAGAGCTCTGCCAGATCTGCTCTGGTCTGGTTTAGGTTCTTTTCTGGAGTGAACAGTTACTTTTAGAGCAATGCACTGCTCATTGCTGCTGAAGATGCTGCTTCAGGAAAATCCACAGTGGTTTTAGTCCTTTTATCTCAGCAGAGGTCACCCTGAAAGCCGTATTGAAGAAGCAAAACAAAAGCACATCTGATGTAATAAGCCTGGCTAGTGAGAAAGGAAAGCCCCACAAGCTTGAAACAAAGCCTCCAGTAAAAGATTTTTGTATGCCCTGTGGCACACAGAGCCATCACCAATTTATGACTTTTAAAAAAGAGCACAGGGAAGACTTCAGACAAACTGCATTTTGCTATAAAACAGTGATTTCCCTTGTTTGGAACAAAGCTACTCTTCTCATTTATAAATTAAGAGACGGAGAGGTTACTGTCCTGCTCCTTTGGTAAAGACTACTTTTTGTGCATTCCATTTTATTCCCCAGTTCCCAAATGCAATTGTGCAAATGCTTAACCTTATGCACTGAACTGAAGTCAACAGCATCATCCATGTGCTTAATGCTGAACATGAATAGCTTAAACTTCTGCTGAAGCAGAACACAGAAACCAAGCTGAAATTCAGGTCTCCACTCTTCGGTTTTGATGAAACTCCTACTGATGTTGGATACTGCAGGATCAGGGGACTGTTAGGAAGACTCTCCTTAATACCCACCATGGATACAGAACAACACAGAAGCATAACAGAGAAAGGAGCCCAGGATTTGTAGCTCCCCTTCATTTCAGACTGAGTCTTTAAATTCTCAGACCTATATGCTAGTGGGGTAGTTTGTTAAGCTGTTTCAGTCATGATCCAGACATGTCAATGTGTATCTTACTCCAGACCTTTGCTGAAGCTGCTTGAATTAAACTCAACGCAAGTAGTAAGAGAAACAGAGAGTAAAAAAAAACCAACCAACTGTATCACAGGTTCCTTAAGCCAAATTTTTACTGATTTTAGAGGATACTTGAAAACCTGAAAACCTAATAAAGAAACAACATACATGGATGCTATATGAGCAGTATATGTTTAATAATTGAACTCTCTTAAAAATTTGTATTAGCCCAACTTTACAACTTGAATGTATGCAAATATACACTGCATTCTATGTGTACATGTTGTATAAAGCTATCTGACACACATATACAACTTTCTGAGACAATGAACAGCAATGATTTCCAGAGCAGATGATGGGAAGAGATGCTGCCCAGCACCTGTGGGAGATGAGGCTCGTAATCCATGGGATCACCTCCCTGGAGCTCCAAGAGCCTCACACCCCTTTTTCCATGGCTTTCTAACTCAAGCGTAGAGTAAGGACATGTCTTTTCTAAACAGTGATGTGTGGTTTGAGAAGGCAAGAGGTAAGGGGTTCTGAGCAGGACCCTTTCATTAGCAGTGGTTATAAGACAGAACGCTATTACACAGTGGTCTCTCACAGCAACAGTGTACAAGCAGGCTTGAAGTATTCAAACAAAAACCAAGTTTGCACTATAGATGAGTGTAATACTCCTAAGCAAGCAAAAATTTTTAAAATTAAATTTATAGTAATCTCAAAATATTGTTTTCCAATAGATAGGCCAAAAACTTCTGCAGATATTTACTGCATTTTAGTACAAAGACTTGCTCATAACCAAATTCCAGCAGCTCTTCTCCCCTTCTTTTACTGAAAAATCTATTGTTTGCTGAGGAAAAACATGTAGAAGGAAAAGATTTTAATCCCTGTTAAGAAAAATACAAAGCATTTCACTTTCATAGAAAAATGTGGACAAATTGGGCTATTCCTTGTAAAGATTTATAAATCGGCTAAAAAGTGTTGTCACATCAGGCCTAAAACAATTTTACTGCACTTAGAGGCTCAGGAGTGCTTTTGTTCGAGCACTGAACTCCTCTAAACACATTGCAGCTCTGCTAACAGCCACCAGCCCTCAAGTGGAAGCCCTTGGAGAGGTATTACCCTGAAAGCCATTTATCTTTTACTTCAATTTGCAAGCAAACACCAACACAGAGAGCCATTAGAGAACAAGTGCTCTCTGGATGCTGAAAATCAATGGAGGAAAATTAAAAATCAACAAAGCTCTCACATACAGCCTCCTAAATGAAATGGCCTGTGATCCAGTCAATCCTTGTTAAGAGGAGAGTAAAATACATTCTTAATCAAGGATGAGCTCTACTGACACTTCTTATCATATTTATATTGCATATCATACATCTCTAGCTATGTTCTGTGTCATAAGGACAATACAGATACTCGTAGTGCATAGAACAATTAAGAATCTATTTTAAACGCTCAAGTTCTAGTGCCAGGCAGAAGTTTAGGCTGTGAGAAGGGTGATGATGTAAATAAACAAAGTGACAGAAGCAAACAGAGGTAGTTTTGTACAATATTTTCATAAATGCCCCTTTGCTTACATACTGAGTAAATCCACCTAATTTACTTTTTTTTTCTTTTTTTCTTTTCTTCTACAGCTAGCTACAGGTCTCTTTAGATCAGCTCAAAAAACAGCACTTGGAGTAACTCTCTGCCTATGATGCTCTTCCATGTTGCTCTCAGAGATGGAAAAGTCAAAAAAGAAAAAAATTTCAAAACTGAACCAGTTGAACCACTGGTCCTGAGAACATGACTAAGTATTGATATAAAGATGTCACCAGAATGCAATGTCACATGTATGAACCACTCTGTTACCTTGATAATTGCAATAAATACTCAACAGTATGAAGTATGCTAAGAAAATAGGAGATCATTCATAAAGGCAAGTACTAGCCATCCTAATGTAACAATTTTCCCATGATGTACTAGGTACAGTACAACTAATTTTGTGCAACATCTATTGAAATAATCTGTACTGATCAAATTAATTTTCCATGTTATTCCTGAATGAGACAAATATCAGTGTTTTCTCTTTTAGTGATAAATCCTTGACATGGCAAGAAAGCAGAAGATGAAAGTACTTCCTTGAATCCTTCTTAATTTCCATTATCAATATTCTGTGAGAAAGAAGGAATTCTGACGTGAAAAATCATCAAAAATGAGAAGCCTTGCACCTAAGGCATCTCCCCCCATTTTCCTACACCCTGTTCAGCAAGTAGCACTAGTGCTGCTAAAGAAATGAGAAAGATAGGATAGGAAGCTAAGGACAACACTTTTTGATTGAGATCAAGCAGGACCAGGTCTCTGACAAAGCTGTTAATTACTCCAGAAGACCAGAACAGTCTGAGCTTATAAACATGGTCACAGATTTCTCTGGTAATTAATGTGTCATAATTCCAGCTGAGGCACTTCCAGTGACTCATCCATAGCTAGGCGTTATGGACCTAATCTTTGTTTCCAGCCTCACCTAGTCTAATATCGACAGAATATAGTTTATCTTTCCCTGGGCTTCCAGAGAAAAATCAGTGCTTCAGGCTCTGTTGTGAAACTCCTTTACCACAACTTTTACTTAGCCTAATGGAATTACAGATCCCACCAAAGCACATAAACCCTCCACACACTTGACTGTTACCACTTTTGACTAGGCTGTTTTCAGCAGCAGCCAATGAAGTCCCTCATCCTTGCCTAGCACTGGTGATGACATTGCTTGACCTTCCAGAAACATATGGACTTGGAAAACCACTTCATACACCTTTCATCTTTATCTTGCAGAAGGACTGACTATTTTCCACAGTGTTTGCATGCTGCTGGCCATAAAAAAATCTCTAAAGATTATCATCTTTTCTTCTTTACTAGTGTGAGGGTGCTAGAAGGTATAAGTGATGCCCACATTTCTATCACAAAATGCAAACTCTAAACTACCCAAAGTGTTCCACATAATAGGTTTCTAATAATCATGAAAGAGATGGCATGGCCCATCTGAACACAAAAATGACAAATTTAGGACTGCATACATCTGCAGAATTGACTCTTCACAATATTTGTTTGGCAGTCAAAGTATTCTTCAAAATGATTAAAAAAAAAATTTGACTTTTTTTTTTTTTTTTTTTCCTCAGAATAAAGAAAGATTCCACAGGTCTCCCCTCTGCTAACTCAGGAAGCCTTTCACGGCAAACTCAGTAATTTTTAATAGGAAAGAAAAGAGAAGCTAAAATAGAAACTGTATTTTAACTTTTTGTTTTATTTTCACTTCTAAGGTTAAAATTTCAAGATGGTTGGGTGAGAGAGAGAGAGAATAGCTCAGGGCATCTTTCTTTATTGTGAAGCTAAAGAAAACTTGTGCGAAATCACAGTAGATTTTCTCTGATTAGAAAAGGCAAAGGTAAAATGGCAGTTGCCAAAATCTTGAATATGTTGGTTGGTTTTCCTTAGCAAGGCTCAGTCGATTGCAACTTGACTCATCAGATGTTGTTTTAACACCTCTTGAGATGCACGAAGTTGATGTCTATGCTCCCCTGAAGACAAGAACGTATTTTTCAAGGGTCTAGGCTGCCAGACACACTGCAGTGAAACATATGCTGTCCTGTTCCTACAGATAATAAACATCTTCTTTGGTTCAGTGATTCAAACACATAAGTAACTTATTTTGTCTCCTAAGACTTTTGAAATTAGTGAGGTCTCTTCAAATATTGACAATATACTGTACTGTGAAATAGTAAGTAACCTCATTCATGTGAGAAAGACCCATTTACAAAGAGATTTTTAGATTGATTAAATGTATCCAAGACTACACAGACTTCTGGTGATACCAGAAACCTGGAGTACTGCCATCAGTCACCAGCACAACCCCATGAGGCAACACTGCTCCCAGTATTGTTGGTCCTTTGGCATGTGGAGATTTAATCTGGATCATAGGTTTTTCACAGAAAACTAGCCTCATATAAAGAGGATCATGAGGGAATTAAGAACACCACGGCAACCATCATCACATTTCTTGTCTTTGGTATTTGGAAGCCACCCAGCACCATGGTGCACTCAATCCCTCATCAAGATCATTAATATCTTCATCAACAATCTGGACAAGAGGATCAAGTGCACCCTCTGTAAGTTTGCAGACAACACCAAGTTGGGAAGAAATGTTGATCTGCTTGAGGGTAGGAAGGCACTACAGAAGGATCTGGACAGGCTGGATCGATGGGCCAAAGCTAATTGCATTGAGGTTCAATGAGAGTAAGTTCCGGGTCCCACACTTGGGTCACAACAACCTCAAGCAATGCTACAGGCTTGGAAATGAGTGGCTGGAAAGCTGACTGGAACGAAAGTCCCTGGGAGTGTTAGTTGACAGCTGACAGTGTGCCCAGGTGGCGAAGAAGACCAACAGCATCCTGGCTTGTATCAGAAACAGTGTGGCCTGCAGGAGTAGGGAAGCGATCATGCCCCTGTATTGGCACTGGTGAGGCCACACCTCAAATACTGGGTTCAGTTTTGGGCCCCTCACTACAACAAATATATCAAGGTGCTGGAGTGTTTTGAAAGAAAGGCAAGAAAGCTGGTGAAAGATCTAGAGAACAAGACTTATGAGAAGCCACTGAGGGAGCTGGGGTTGTTTATTCTGGAGAAAAGGAGGCTGAGGGGAGACCTTATCGCTCTCTACAACTACCTGAAAGGAGGTTGTAGGAAGGCGGGTGCCAGTATCATTTCCCCAGCTGCAAGTGATAGGACAAGAGTAAATGGCCTCAAGTTGTGCCAGGGAAGGTTTAGATTGCACATTAGGGAAAAATTCTTCACCAAAAGGGTTGTAAAGAATTGGAACAGGCTGAGACACCATTTCTGGAGGTATTTAAAAACCATGTAGGTGTGGCACTAGGGACATGGTTTAGTGGTGGACTTGGCAGTGTTAGGCTTACGTCTGGACTCGATGACCTTAAAGGTCTTTTCCAAGGTAAACAATTCTGTGGTTCTGTGATACACCAGTGTAAACAGGATTCATATCCTAGAACTTCAGAAAAGGAAGTAAATTTACACAAAGATTTGAACATAATGCCTGGATATTTCTTTGCCCGATGCAAAGGAACTATACGTTATGAAAGCGAAGCACCATTTTGAGGCAATTCTTGACCAAAATTGCATCTCATGTGCAATTTTGCAACAGATGTGTAACTCCCTCAAGCTTGCACTGCTGCAGCTGCTAGCAGTGCTGGTGCCAGGCTGCCCAGCAATGCAGGCTGAGCTGAACCCCACTGCTCCTGGGGTAAGGGTGATGGGAAAAGCCCCCTCCAGGCTCATCTGTAACTGGAAGGGTGGGAGGAGAAAAAAAGAAGTGGAATGGAAATAAGCTGGAAAGGAAAGCTGTCTGTACAGCCTATTGAAACAGGAAAACACTTTTTCAAGGCTTTCACACAAGCAAAGTGAGGAGAGACATGCCATTTCCAGCAGCCCACCACTCCTGGGAACTGACTGCTTTGCCTAGAGCCATAAGGAATAAAAGCAAACCAGGTCACAGTGATGCCAGACCTCCCCAGGTTATTATTGCAGCTCTCCCTATCTGGAAAATCAATACTCAAAACACATGAAAGCCCAGACTGCAGCACTATGCACTGTTAAACAACAGCCCTAGATGAAAGGTCATCAAGCTGGAGTACTGCTGATTACCATATAATATACTACAACAGAGCTGGGCAAGCCTAAATTGGAGGTTTCTTCCCGATTTTTTGTGGTTCCTTAACAAATCAAAATAAGCTGGAAACTCAAACCCTTTGGGGAAAAAGCACAGTAACATCCTACTGTGCAGCCATCAATATATATTTACTGGATTAAAAAGTGGACTGAAAATTTCTTGTGCATTCTTATGTTATTCTTCACCTTTCTAAGATCTACTAAAAATGGCTATAGACTTGAGAATAGACCTTTTTTTTTAAGATTTCAGGTAAAAGCCTGCAATCTACCACAGTAGCTGTCATTGTCAGTTTACAACTGTTGTGTTCTCTGGGGATAATTTTATTAGCTGTTTATAAACTGATATGCAGAGAAGGCAGAAAGGGTGACCCTTGGATTCTACCACCACAACACCTGATGATTTTTAAATAAACTTATTTGCTAGCATGAACATTTAGAGATTAACCCTCTCTCTGTTTTTTACCTGGGTGATGTTTAGCTTACATTTGTGAACATGGCTTAAATTCAGTAGCAGGTGACACAGTAGTGTTAAGGAACAGTGAAGCATCCAACCTCAGTCACTGACAAGCTGCAGTAGTTTCTCCAGTCAAGGAAAGCAGACGAGAGAGGGTGAAATACCCAGACCCAAAAGAAAAACAACCCAGCAGTGTGCCATCAAATTGTTCAAAAAAGATAGATAACTAACCATTACCTAAATCATGGATCACTGAATACAGGAAGAAAGAAAAACATGGCAGTGTCACCTTCAGACTGTGAACATCAGCGTCATGAATTTGCCCCTTAATATCTTAGTTTTAAAAAAAAAGGGGGAAGAGGATAATCCCCTTATTAATGAAGCAAAGAATCCCATGGAGAGAAAAATATATATAAGTAAAGCAGAACACATTATAGCTTTGAGATGAACTCAGAGTTATAAATATTATGTAGGTCAAAAATTTACCAGCTATCAGAGAAATTAAAATTTAAATGCTACAGCATTTTCAGAAAAAAAATTTTTTTGGTCAGAAAATGTTAAAGTGGCACAACAATGTTTTCCAGTGCACATTTTAATATTGACAAGTTTCCCAATGTAAATATTAATTTTAAATAGGAGTATGTATCATTTTTATAAGTAAACCTTGACATACTTTTCAAGCACTACATTTAAGAGGTTCACAATTTAAACAAAATATTTCACTTGATCTCACCAGTTTTTCTTTATCTTTGCTCTACTCTTTTCCAAATTCTTTATTTCCATCTGTAATTCAGGATACATTTTTTTTCAGAAATGTTTAGATTACTGATGAACATACCTCACCATTTCTGACATTGCTAACCCAGGCATGTTTTACATGGGAACTTGTTTATAGTAGGTAAG
Organism: Actenoides hombroni; assembly: GCA_024336885.1. Classification (NCBI taxonomy): domain Eukaryota; kingdom Metazoa; phylum Chordata; class Aves; order Coraciiformes; family Alcedinidae; genus Actenoides; species Actenoides hombroni. The sequence goes on from WUAM01000321.1 coordinate 1,331,626, forward strand.
TGTTAATAAAAAGTGAATTCTATGAATTGTGCAGAAAGGTACTCAATGTAAATTCAGCTTCCTTCTTTGTTCCCAAGTACAACTTTTTAAAGATGTAGTTTGAGTTGCCTCTAGCACTTTAGAACAGCTTTAAAAATTCTTTTGTTATCATCACAGATTAGCTTTCTATAAAGTTACTAAGAAATTAATCTCAGAAGTCACATATTTAGCCTTAGAAGAGGTATTGATGAATATTTTTTAAAATTCTGTGTATTCACCTATTTAATCTTCCAAAACAATACTACAAAAAAGTGATCAAATTTACTTAGTCCTTGCTTAATGCTAATTATGATCTTACCATTGAAAATACTTCCCAGCTTTCAGTCCTTCATTCTGAAAATATTAACCATTCAGATTTTTTTGTTTGTTTTCTTTTCAAACATGAGGTTTTATATATTTGACTACTGATGATATTTACAGTATTGATAGACCTTTCACAAGCCCATACTCTCACTTGAACTGGTAAAAATGCATTTGATTTAATTAATTTATTATTTTGCTGAGGGAAAAAAGGGTAGTTTTGTGCTGAGAGACTGGTATAGATGTGTGCTATATTATTAAATTTCTCTCATTTCTATCCCAAGCAGGTCATTTGCATCTTTCTGTTTCCACATCTGTGAAAGGAAATCCTACAACCTCTTCAGAATTCCCAAAGATATTAACAGTAGACACCAAATCATCTATGTGTGTATAAAATTTTGAGATCTTATGGCAGAGTAGTACTCTCAAATGGTTTTAATATGGTCTTACAATATACCAAGCAATATTAAAAAGGAACATTACTATCTCCTGAATGGCATTTTATTCCTGAAAGGACAGTTTTATACATTTTTTTCTGCTTAAGTAAAGTGAAAAGGTATGTCTGGACCTTGCAATAATACACAGTGTGGGAGAGTTTCAGAGGAGCCTTTGGGCTTCACAATCCCAAAGCCTGAGATTCCTGTATCCCTGAGCTCTTTGTAGCAAAGACATGAAAAATGGAGGCCCAGATTTCCTGCTCCTATGTAACAGCACCTTACAGAGCAGAAATGCATTTCTCAAACCTTCGGCTGCAGAAGATAAGAGAACCATTGCCTTTTCTGGAGCCCACAGAAAGAACAAAGTGCAAGACACTGTTACTCTTACAGACAGACTGGAACCTTTAGCCTGCCCCTCACTAATTTATGTCTGCACTGCACCACAAACAACCTGTAAAAGCACTAAAACACAGAAAATCATATGAAGTCATGCAATGTATAAAAAAAATACTTCATAGGTATGGCCGAATAAAAAAACAAAACAAAACATAACATATATTAGTTCTAAAGAAGAATGAATCCAGTACATTTAGTATCTTAAACTGACAAGAAATATTTACTTATTTCTGGGAATCCCGGTCCTATTCCTGTAGTCATAGTTACACTGAAAGCACAGCTTTTTATGCAACAAGCAGTCATCCATTTTTGGCACCAAGCTTTATAAGATAAACACTCCACAATCCCTCAGTGCTACCTGAGGCTCTTCCCTCATCAGACCTTTCCACCAGATCTCCTTGTGTAGGCTTAGTGTCTTCTAGAAAAGAATGGGAGCATTTTAAAGGCAAATCCGAAAGCCACTTCCACGTCCAGACCGATAATATTATTTAGAGGACTGAGAATAAGATTGTGAATCTGTAAATTGTAAATCCAGCAAATGCAGCAGGAATTAATCCTGTTCCATTTGGGTCAAGTATCTTAATTCCCTGTTCTGTGAGAACAGAAGTACTACCATCTTATTCAAATTATTACCTATGTCCTCAACCAGCCATGCCTGCTAAATGCTAAACAATCTTGAGAAACATGGAACGTATTTATAACAATTATTTTCAGCATGTTGCAAATCTTATAAAGCTGTTCAGTACTGCAGGGATGTGACACGAAAAATACCTTATAAATATGCATTCCTCCTGAAATGGGATAATAAAAATACTTACTCTTTACTTAGGGATCACAGGTGCTCTGCACACTTCAGTATTATTGTCCTAAATTTATAAATAAGAAAAATAAACCAGACTAATTCTGTAATTTTGTAAAACCTCATAATCTGACCTCCAGGTAGACTGTCAAATCATGTCATGTCACAGTGTTTTTGCAGTAAGCAAATGACATTACAAGATGCGGGGCAATGGGAAGTCAAGCTTCAGGGAGGCTCAGGTTTGCTCAAGGTCAGAGAAACTGAAGTCAGGTCTCCTGGATAACAGCTCCCTGATCGAATCATCTCTCTTACTGCTTTTGAAGATACTAATTTTATGAATTATAGTTAGGAATGTGTCAGCAGTTTTATTATTATCCCACGAAAACTGTAATTTTTTATAGAAACATACACCATTAGCTACATTCTTCTAAATAATATCTTTCTTTAGTAATTGTATCAATGAAAGTAAAAGGTTTAATTCAGTGCAGAATCTACTTGCAACGTTAAAAAGGAGTAACAGCCAGAAATGGAAGAAAGAAAAGCAGGAAAACAAGAAAGCACCAGAAAGAGATTAAGAGACAGAAGCACAGAAGGAGCTGAGGAGAGGTTGCATAAAATCATTATGAAAAAAAGGTGGAAGAGAGAAATACTGCTTAGACACGCAAAACAAGCTTGCAGAAGATCCCTCCTTAAAACCAAAGCAGGAGTTATGAAGAATACACCATTCAACTGAATAATAATCTTCTGCTATGAGGGAGTGACAGTGACCAAGTGTGTTCCTCCCACCAATGGAAAAAATCTACCACAAGCCTGAAAGAGGCCACCATCAAGAATGCTTCAGAGGTGGCTTAGTTAAAACAAAAGGTATTTCAATTGCCAGGAGTAAGAATCTTTCTCAGCCTGACAGAAACATATAGTGTGGTAAAAAAAATAATTCCTGTTTTATGTTTGCATGAATTTTTGATGAATACATTCAAATAAATGGGTACAGGCTGCCAGAGATGGATATGATTAAAACATATTTGTCATACAGGTCCTGCCTTTTCAGCAGAAGTTTGCTGCTGCAGGGTGCTGGGGCTATTGAGAATCAGGGCTCCTATCAGAATTAGAAACAGGTAAGCAGCTACATTCCTCCCTTCTAGTAAATGCCACAGAGTGGAATAAACAAAATCACTGCAATATTTAAACTACTTTCACGTTAGTTTAGGAGTCCTGTACAGATACTTGTGCAAATAGCACAAATACTACAACAGGACCACAGCAGCTGACCGGTTTAAGCAGCTTCTGGCAGTGTAGGGCAGCAGCAGCAGCTGTGGGGATTCTCAGTGGGGTGAGAACATTGCCAGCCCTGCAAAATGGCCATCGCAGCAATTTACACCCTGATTATTTCCACAGTGCTTCTACACTAACCCTGGGGAAAAAAATCCCGCTGCATCTCTGCTCCTGAGAGAGACAGAGGAGTTTGTGTGGTTAGCACAAGTGGAGGGAAGTCGAACAGCTGCAGTGAAGAGAAGCAGAATTTGACACATCAGTAGATTGGAAAACGCTAGCAGAGCATGAAGCGTGGAAGCTGGGACTCATGCCGCTGTTCCATCATTGGTGAAATGAGGAAGAAATGCACAGGTCTCCAGGAGATGCAGAAGATCCATCAGCAAGCATGATGAATATGTTTCAAACACACTACGCCATTATTTTCAGGCTGTCTGGGTAATATGTCTACCGTACACTGTCCTTGCCCACCTCCTGAATGATATTACTCATCTTTCTTCAAATACTGTTTAGAAGTTTTCATATAACTTCCTTAATATTGTCCTATTGGTTAGTGGTTGCTGTGATTAGACTCTGAGTTAAGATGAAAGGGTTCCCAATTTCCTCCCTTCTGTTACACAGGAACCTTGATACATGCCTCTGAGAATGCTGTGATGTTCAATAAATAATTAGATGAAAGTAATCTCAGCACATAGGATAATTAAAATGGATATAAATAATGTAAATTAATCACAGAAAAAAAACCCATATTGTGTATGCCAGTTTAGCAGAAACCTGACTCTCTTTTATAGATTTACCCTCACCCATTTCATCCTAACATACTAGGCAACCAAATAAATACTTACTATGTGCCATAAGATGCTTCTTACTAATCCTTTACCATTCCCTCTTCACAATCAGCTTCTCTCTCTTTCCTCCAGCACCACTGATATAACCACCTTTTCCTTTCTAGTTTTATCTGTCACAGATTTCACACAACTCTGAGTCAGTAACTCTCTATTCATTCGTCATGAACACCTTCTCCTTTGGGCACTATCCCATAAATTATTATTTGCCTCCTTGTTACATTTAATTCTGCAAGCTCCATACTGCATCAGAAAACCTTCCAGGATGATATTCTCATGTGAATGCATAGCCTTAAGAAAAATGTTGTGCATGGTGCTCATAGTTATTGATTAGAAGACAGCTGTAGCTCCAGCTAGGACAGAGGAAAGCCTCTGCCATGCTGGGGAAAAGCCTAGGTCTCACTCAGGGCTAGAGACCTACTGCTGACAGCTTTAGTTGATTAGTTGATTTTCGTTTTCCCCCTAGTTGTTATCTCAAGCTGAGGAGGAATTAAGTAGTACTTTCAACTCAGTGAGACCATGGGAAGGCTGGACAAGCAAAATACACAACTTACCTAGTGTCCTGCATAGCAAATCTACCACCTTTCTCTGACGTATAACTCAGATTTAGATTTGGGCCTATGTATAAGAATCTACATTTAAAAATAAAGATCTCTGAAAGGACATCCTGGTTTAAATTTTACAAAATTGCCCTTATTTTCAGACATATCAGATCAAAATCCCAGATCTTAAAACCCCCCTGTTGTGGAACATCAGGCTTTCTCGTTTACGGCTCCTCTCTGACCAGCCACCCACTCATCAGCACACATCACCGCAGGTGCTGAGGGGAGCTTCAGACCTGCTTTCTACTATATGTTCTTGATTGACTATTCCTATTTCTCTGAGCAATGACCCCTGCTCATCATAACAGGAAATAAAACCTTACTGAAAATATGATGCTTTGATTCCTTCTCTTCCCAGAATTACCAGGAGGGAAATGGATGTCTCTCAAGTGCAGAATCATATGCACAGTGGTGTCTTAACACTTGCTCACAGGTCTTTTCCATTATCACATAAATCTTCTTTATGTTTTACTCCCACCAACTAGTCTTTTTATTTTTGGCTTCCTACAGTAAACTTAATTTAACATTGCGGCTTTTTGATAGCTGTTGGTTTGCTTTTATGATTAATGAGTTTTAGACAGAAAATTCATGAAAACAGAACAAACGAATCTATAATAAGCATGAACTAAAGACAGGACTAATTTTCCTTAGAATAATTGCGTGCCTGAGCACAAAAAATAGTGACAGTTGCACATTAGGCTACAAAATCACAACAGAAGGTCAATCTCAAAAACTTCAATTGAGATCTCTACATTAAGTACCCAATAAATTACAGGATAGAATAATAACACAGAATGAGTGTTCAAGTGTGCACCCATTTTGTCCACACACTGTCTACCTTAATGAGTAATTATCCTACATACTATTGGCCAACCTACACACTAGCCATGGCAATCTACTGTTCACTTGTATTGTTAGCCAGGTTTGGGCATTGGGGTTTTTTGTGGGATGTTTTCTGGTTTGGGTTTTTTAAAATGAAGTGCAGACTTTGGCTACTATCCACTCCAGGTACTGGACTAGAAACCATTTATAGGATAAAGGAAGTGGAATGGAAACAAAAAGGTTTAGAGGCAGCTTCAGCCTACATGGTTCAATATTTTGGTAGACATGTATGCAAAACAGTATACAAAGACAGCAATGCATATAAACAACAAGAGATGGGTATTCCTTTCTAGAAGACCAGGATGGGGAAATGCACAGAGAGTGTCTGCAAAATTTTTATGGAAACCAAATAAAACCTTTCTCCATCACATTATATAGAAAATTGAATTCATAGTCTACTGTTTTTTAGATAGAGGGTATACTTAAATAAAGTGACACTGCTATTACCTTCGACTTAGTGGGGGTGATAAAAAGGAGTTAGAATATGAAAATCACATAAGAGTTAAGACATTTTTGATGCAGGCCTGTTTACATACAAAGTGTGAAAAAGCCTTGTTTCTCAAACATGACAGGAATCAGTTGGACAAGAAAAGTTGCAGCTCCTAGCCTCCATTTAGTCAGTAAATACCTCAAATACTTTTCTAATAGCCAGATTCCTAGTGATTGTCCAATACATGTTTTTAACTTTCAGCCATTCCACTCCCTGTTTCTCAAAGTTTTATTATACTTTTTCCACACATACATACTCACACCCTGTCAAACAGCATCCATCAAATCTTCCCCTGTATGGCTTGGTTTCAGTGATGCTACATGAACCTCTGCTATAGATGGTGACTCCTAGCTAAGAGCTCAGTAAGAACTCCGACTGTTATAACCTACTTGACTTCCAATTGCATTAAATAGCTTCCTGGCTATCAACTAGGCAACTGCTCATCAGCTGTGTGTGAAAAAAACCTGGGTTTCTACAAGGATGTCCTCTCACAGCTGTCCACTTACTAGCAAACTATGGGTGAAAAAATATTAGATTACTGGGCATACTTCTGGAAGAATTTGGAAAATCTAAGGATGAACTGAACAGTCCTGGGCAGAAGTCTTAAGCAAAACGATGCAGTCAGACTACATCAGTGCTCTGGTGGTGCATCACTAGAATAAAACTGAATGGTGACACGGCGTATAAAGAACGAATGCATCACAGTAGAGAGATGATGCATTGCAACATAGAGACTCATATGCTGCAATTTCACAGTAAAAGCTTCCTGAAGTAACTACTCAGGTTATTGAAAGGAATATTCCATAGTTGAAAACTTCTACTAATAAAAGTGCAAGATACTTTTGCTCTCTCTGTTTTCATACATTCTGGTATGGTCTCAAAGGAAACTGACACTTGCGTAGAAGTCTTCCTTACAAGTAAATGTAGTCCTACTGTGTTTTGACAGCTTCCACTGTCAATTGTTTTGCTCTAAAAGACAAGTGTCAAAACGCTGTAGGACTGCATTTACTCGTACCATGCCAATGAACATTGTTCAAGCCACTTGCATCTTGGGAAATGCTTTTATAGATATAGCAAATACTCTTTTGTGATCATTTGTAATTTATGCTATTTTAAAGTATCAAGAGTTAAAATACTGTACAGGATAGCCTATATCCTTATTGCTATCTTAAGTGATCTGCATGGTTTGTCAAGCAAGAATACATGTTTGTCATCCTGCCTTTTAGTCTGGACAAACATGCAGCAATTGGTTATTGTAACAGCTGGGAAATGTAAGTGTTCAACCCATTTAACTAATAAGTCACTGTATGCAGAATCAACATTTATTCTCTCTTAATATGAAAAGCCTGAATATACACTGCTTACCTGCCTCTTTTCCAGAAGCATATAAACAGAAGGATGCATGCATCAGTTGCATGAGCATCAATGAAAATTAAAATAAGTGCTGAATGGGGGGGGAGGGAATTCAACTCCTCCCCAAAAAATTATATCAATAGAATTAAAGCAAATATGTAATTTCTACATCCAACAGTATATATGCCCTAAAAAAATGTTATATGTTTTGTTTATAATTTAGCTTAGTGATGCTGCATTCTGCTAACTTTTGTCTTCTGCAGAAAGAATTTACTTTGTTCAGCTGACACCAGATTGACGCTGTGGAAAGCAAAATCCCATACTCCATGAATCACATCCACGACTTCCAAATCATAATTATAATGCTGTTTTTAGAAAACAGAGGATACAAATGAAATTATTCCCACACCCCCTATGGTACATTATGGGATACCTGCACTATTGGATGCTATTGGCATAGGGTAATTACTGAAAAGGAGATAATTAGACAAGCTCTGTTGTTTAAAGTTCAGGAACACCCCTTATCAATGCACAGCACTTCAAGGCCTGCATAAAGTAAGGCTATTTCATGTCACAGATCAATGAAAAAGTGCCTCAAATGGACAAGTTAGCATCAGAGAGCTTACACAGAGAACTCACGTTCATTACTCTACAACTTTCCAAAACCATATCAGAATAACAGTTTCAGTGCCTTTGTTTGCAGGTTTGTGCTACGCTAAAACCCTCCAGAACGCAAAGCAAATATTCATGTATCCTCAGGAAGCATGAACTCTTAATTACAGTATTACCTTGCCTATTACTTTATTTCATAGGGTGAACCTACATAGTCTTTTTCAGGTAGGTGCAAATGTCTTCTACTTGTGCTGCTGGCTGACTGCAATTCAGCTCTAAATCATAAACAATACAGCCACAGTTCACACCTCCATCCCATGACTTCATCAGAAAGGCCCATTCAGAGTGATACACAAAACCCTCTACAGCTCTACCCTCTGAGGTTTTTCATCATCTCTTGTCAAAACTGGTTTTCATAGCAGGAGTCCTGTGGTAACCGCAGCAACACAATTTCTGCATCAGAGTTCTGCTGCGTTCAGCCAGAAAAAGACCCAGACTGAGTGACTTTACGTCAATTGTCAAAAGATTGTGTAGACATGACCTTGATACAACGCCTTTCTGATTCTTCTCTTAGATTGATGAAAAGTACTCATCACAATTTGTTCATAGAAGGATAAGAGAGAACAGGAATGTGCCACTTCCTTGCTCAGATTTAGTGGCTTTTATAAATGATTTCCATCCTTCCATCAGCTAGTTCAAAGATTCCAGCATTCCTATATTTCACCTTGTAATTTTTTTCTTTTTTATACAATTCCTTTTCCACGCATCACTATGTGAAATAAAATGCAAACTAGAGTAATCCATGGGGACTGAAAATTATTTCACATTTGCTGTATAAAGCTTATTTGTAAGTCCATTGGTCTGTATGGTATAACTGCAGCTCACAGAGTGGAGGCATGTTGAGTGAAGCTCTTAAGTCACTCCAGGAGCTGGTATTACTGGAAGAGATAAACTGCACAAAATAATGTCAGTCCAAGAACTAGACTGGATCCTTCCAGCAAATATTTCATCTAATTGCATTTCAAAACAAACAAAAAATCTTGCATATTGTGCTGGTTTTGACTGGGATAGAGTTCATTTTCTTCACAGTAGTTAGTATGGGGCTATGTTTTGGTTTTGTGCTGGAAACAGCGTTGACAATACAGAGACCTTTACACAGAGTCAAGGCCTTTTTTGCTTCTCACCCCACCCCACCAGCAAATAAGCTCAGGGTGCACAAGATGATGGGAGGGGACACAGCTGGGATAGGTGAACCCAACTGACCAAAGGGATCACAGAATCACAGAGTTGCCTGATATCATGCTCAGCAATAAAATTGTGGGGGTGGTTGGCAGTGGGGCTGCTGCTGGGGGAGTGGCTGGGCATCAGTGGGTTGGTGATGAGCAATTGTTTTCGTTTGCATCACTTGTCTTTCTATGGCTTTATTTCTATCTGCTATTTCCCTTTGCACTAGATGTTTTTTTCATTATTATTATTACTATTTTATTTCAATTATTAAACTGTTCTTAACCCACTTTCACCCTTCCAATTCTCTTCCCTCCATCCCACTGGAGTGGGAGCGAGAGAGCAGCTGTGTGGTGTTTAGTTGCCAGTTGGGGTTAAACCATGACATCTCGTTATATCTCTTTATAGAAAACTGCCACAAGACTTTGTTCAGATCCATAGTAATAACAGAGTAATTGATGGGAACCTCCACAAGGTCATTCAACCTTACTTTTTAAAATACAAAGAACTATGATTTTAAACCTCCATTTCTCCTTTGACTGTAGAAGGAGGGGGCTTGACTAGACACCTAAATTCCTTAGAGCTAGAATCAGGTGAGGTTAATACTCTGATGATATTGAGGTGGAAATGAGCATTAAATTTGCAGTATCAGTTCTTCCACAGATGTGTTCTACAATGGGTAAATGGAATGAAAACACAGAACAATGCTTAATACGCACAATGTTTAAAATATCCCCATCAATGTCTTTTATCTTCTCCTTCATGCATATTTCCAGCCCCTAAATGCCAAGTAGTAGCTTGGGACTACTTATGTTTCAAATTTGAGGTGCACGCTCTGTTCCAGTACACACGGTCAGCACTTCAGCTTCCATTTTCAACATATTTCAAAGGATGTGAACTGGTTGAAAAAAACAACACCATAATGAACTGAAGTCTGGTAACATCAGGAATGAATGAAACCCCAAGACTTCTGCTCAGGTCAGAAAAGGGAGTCAGAGCTTTAAATGTTCTATTCCATGCCAGTGCAGTTGAGTTGAAATGGATGGATAGGGAGACGTGTTCTTCCATCTTTCTAAGTAGCTTTTCTGAAATTAGCAGGTAGTCTTAGTGTTCTAATCAAATGCCCAGTACCAGGAAAGTTCTCATTATGACTGACAAAGCTCTTACGACATGGAGACTTCCCTCTTACCTGCCACATGTGACTGCAACACCTCAAAGACCAATCTGAAGCTGCTGGCTACAGCATCCAACACCAATGCTTTCACCATTTTTGTACCATGCATATATGTATGTACATTTGTATGTATACATGCAACCCCTCTGTCATCATCTACAGGCCCTAGAACTTTCTGTTCTTCTATTTTTGTTGTTTGTGTACATCTGAATGTATTCATAGAAGCAAATCTCAGCACAAAAATAGTGTGTTTAATGACTCAAAACCACTTTCTGTAACAGATGGATTCAAATTCATTTACAAAGCAGGATTTGTATCTCTAAAAACTGCAACTTGTCTTGAGCAGAACACAGGTTTTTGTAAGATAGAGTTAACATGAGTTTTTTGTGAACATTAGTGTGTCCTTCAGGCTTGAAATTCAGCAGTGATCTTACCACTGTTTATTTTGCCAGACAACTGGCACAACCACATTGTCACTGGCACACCCGCCCCCCCACCTGGTGCTTGTGCAGGCTTTTATATTGTAGCTGGGAAAAGTCTTGCACAGGGCTCTTACTAGAGCTCTATTTAGCCTTTATTTCAGAAACTGAGGTGAATAAAGATTTTCGGGTTTATACTTTTGGACTTGAAATCAACAGTAGATCCTATCTCTGAGACATATAATCTGCAGAAACTTTGTACTTGGAGGTAGGTAGTTCCACTCCAAGAAACAAAAAAATATAATTTCTGACTTTGCAGCAGATGAAAAATACATTTCCAATCTCAGGTATATCATAGCTTGGGCACAAAAACTCCAGTGACAATTGCAAGAGAAACAGAATATGTACTTAAACATCTAGGCAGCCTCGCCTAGTTCCACTGATTTTTGATTAAGCAGAACAGACAGATAAACACAACAACATTGTCCTTCCAATCAGTGGCCTCTGCGTGAAATCAATGCTTCTGTATTACACTGGAGTTAAAAGGCCCTTATCAAGAAAAAAATTCTTATTTCATGAAAGGCCTGCTGTGCTTGTGTTATTCACAATGTATTTCTCAATTCCTACCGTTTAAATTACAGGCATTTTGTAGACCTAGAAGGGTTGTTATTGTTTTGGGGTTTTTTTTCTGATAATTGCTCTCCTGTTGCTTCTAATATAATGTCTATTGTAAATACATTCAATGGGTTGATTTCACTCTCACTTATAAAGTCCACTTAATCTTCCCAGGCTCCATGAAAAGATTTTTGGTTCAGTAATGATGCAGGAACATATTTTAAGAAAGAATTTCAAGGAAAGGGATTTTTTAATTTTTTTAATTAAGGTTTTACACAGGATAGACATCATCCTCAATGACAGCTTGTCCAATTCCTATGCTTTTATATCAAGGAGTGTGCAAAGACTTTGAAATTGTGCATATAGGATGAAGAGCTTGAATGGTAGTCCCAGAATTCGTGTGGATGTGTGAAAACATACAGGAGTTCTTTTTCCATTCTCATGGAAAACTCTGTGGAAGCTCAACTGCCAGGAGTCAATGGCCTCAAAAGTTTTCAGAGTCCACCGAGGCATTTTTTTCTTTCTATACTATTCAGGAAGAATAAATATCCCAATTCCATATGTCACAAAAGCACCTACAGTGACCTGAAACTCTGTGAAAACCACTGTCCTATATTTTGAAAACCTGCAAAACACACTTCACATAGTTGCAGAACATCAGCTGCACTATAAAACATCTTTTTTTTTTGCCACTTACCTTTTTTTTGTTGGTGGGACAAATGTAGAAGTTGTCAATAACAGTGGCAATCCCAGGCTGCAGATTCAACTTCGTATATAACGTCCCAAAATCTGAGGACCTGAAAGAAATCAAACATCTATAAGTGCTCTCTTCGAAAGGCTTCAGCATTGAAACTCTGCAAAAAAACTCCCACATTACAGCACTATCAATTTTCAATGCTTCTCTGCCCTACTTTTGTTCTTTTCAGTGTTTACTAGCTACTAAAAGAAACCTGCCACTATTAAAAATATCCATCTAGGTTTGAAAAAACATGGCTAGTTCTGTCTTTATTTTGCAATTCTGTGCAGTGCTAGTTTTCATCCTGACAGTGCAACGTGCAGTGACAGAAGCCCAACTCATACACCTTTCCATCACCACCCACAAGGTGGGAAAAAAGAGCTAAGCAGAGCAAAGGCTCATTGGCAAGTACTAACAGCACCTCCTCAGCTATGCAGAAAAAGAAGAGCTGACTTCAGAACCTGGTGTTGCATAAGACAGCGATTTGACCTGAGATGTGGAAGGCTTGTGATTAAGGTACCCATCCACTCCTCCCCCGCTTTTTCAGAGGATCACTAAATTTTGAATGAATAAAACCAAAGTTAGTACTTGGCCATCAGTACGTCATACACACAAATCCATGAATATTTCAAATGTGGGCACTCTGCAGAAATTGTCTCATATTCCTGAAAGACCTGCAGTGAAAAATGGCATCTGTGCTATACACCTGTATCAGCAATGCCTAGTATAAAAAGATCGCACAAGTAATATGTTAGTATAGGAAAATGTTAGTTAGTGAAAATCAAAGCAAGTCACATCCAAAATTAAATTACTTTGGATGAAGCCTCGTTTGCTCTATATAGGATCAAACTGCACCATATAGTCTCTGTGTATTTATGTTTTTCCTTTTGCATTTGGAAGGGGACTTGGACACACCTAAAGCACCTGCCCCTTTTTCACCAAGAAGACCTCCCTAGTACAGATGGTTGAAGGGAGGACTTCCACTCTATACTCACTTTTTTTTTCCACTGAAATATTGATCTCCTTTAACAAACAGGGCTGAAGGTGCCCTGCCTGGTACCTCTGAATTATTCATACAATTTGGAACAAGCTACAGCTCTCATGTCCAAGAGAACCAGGATGAGACCTCTGCCCCCTCACAGTGTGACCCTGAGGACTGCCTAGCATTGATTTCTGCCCTACAGCCCCATTCTACAATGTTCGTTGTTCCCTTGTGGGTTCTGTTGTTTCTTACTCCTCACCCAGGTGAGTCACTGCTGAAATTTGTATGAATGTGAGTACAGTGCGAAAGGAAAGTGAGAAACCAAACCCCTGAATGAGCGTGTATACCTTGACATGTGGTCCACAGCCTCCTCCAAGCCACGGGAAGCAGAATGGTCCCAGAGAGGCTGGTTACTACAGGAGGCTGCCAGGAGCCCTGTGTGTCCACCCACCACCTGCCCATGTTCCAGTCCTGCTAAGGATGTCACTTAAGTCAGAGGGCATGTGATACGAAGCCAGAGGTAGCTACTTTGCTTTCACATATCCAGCTTTTCACATGATGTAAGAACTTTCAGCTGTGGTCTTAGAGCAGCTTTCTATGTCTTTGGCACCACCAAGCATATTTGGCATAGAATGATCAAGTCCTAAATGACACCAAATAAAGAAGGATTCCTATTTACTTTGTTTTTTATTCCTTCTCTACCAGCCCAAAAATGACTGGGCATAAGCCTATGACATACAGACTACACTCACAGCCTGAAGTTGAGAGTTCATCTGCTTCATAATTACATCTGAATGTATTTGATCCTCCATAATGTTGCTTTGCCTGCAGATACACAGTAATGCATTACAAAAGTTAATGAAATCACAGCAATTCAGTTTTTACAAATAATTACGTAGAAATCAAATCCATACAATTTGCAGTGCACTAGGTATTCAGCATCAAGCTACTTAAAATTCTAAGGGGAAAGGATGGACAGTGCTAAACCTAATTTTCCAGAGGTGTTTGACAGAATAGAAATTAAAGCAAAGACTGTAATACTTACTTCAGACAGATGTAGTGAAATCATGCAGAATAAGTATATATGATGGAAACAGAACCTAGCCTGTTCTTTTTGAGAACAGAGTATCAGGTCAGTGGCTTGCCCAATAATATAATCCTGAAATAATTCTCTGAACCTTAAAGATGATCCAATTTACTTTGAAGAGGCAGCTCCAGGATTAATACAGTGCAATCACTGGAGGATAACACTGCAGGAGGGATGGTGGCAGCAACTGTATGAAGGTAAGAAAAGAGTACAGGAAGGAAGCCCAAAGATAAGCCGTTTCAAAGATAAAAACTTCCATCCTAACACTTCCTCTTCTAATTCTCATGACTTAGAAGAAGTACGACAAGAAAAGAATAAAATTGTAACAAAAGAGCATGCTAAGGTAAATGAGGTATTTTCTGAAAAAGGTAGAAAAACTATATAGTAAAACATCTTCTACTTTCTGTTATAAAGTAGCCATCTCAAGGGGGGTGGAATCCAGCTCCAACCTGAGACAACAGGCTAATGCAGAACCATAAAGGTACACTAGGAAGACCCAGACTGGCAGAAGATCTGTGGATCTATGGAAAAAATTATTCAGATTCCCAAATCTTTTTTAGTATAACTCAGCCTTGAATAAGCCCAGGAATGTCACCTACTCTTTGAGACATTTACATATAAGAGGACACGGTTCAAGGACACCATTCATGGGAAGGACTGTTCAAAGTAACTGTTTTTCCAAAACTGCTATAATCCAGAGAAAATAGGTCACCATAACTTTTTAAAGTTCCTGATTCTGCATACATAACAAATTAACATTTTGCAGCATACAGCTGGGACAGAATTCCCTCTAATTGTACTACTGGGCTGCAGACAGAGTTGGGGAGGATGACTTCTGGGATCTCAGTGCATGCCTATTTCAAGAATATATTAAGAAGCACAAAATGTATTTTGTACCAAATTCAGGACAGGTGGAGCGATTTAAGCTCTTCCAGTCATAAACAGATTTTTTTTGGTTGCATTAAAAACCAAATTTGTACTGTGTCAAAAGTGTTAAGGAGAGGGGGAAAAAACCCACAACCCCACAAATGAACCACCTGTGTTTTATCAGGATAAATACGTTCTCTTTCCTCCCTAAACATTCACGAAAAAGCTATAATAGAAGGAGGATACACATGTACATGATAAGAAGAGTAAAATACACTTCTATAGCATGGTTTATTTGCAGCGGTAGCACTAGAGGAGAACTCCATAAACCACAGCAAGAAGTATAAAATCTAATTTCTTAAAGGTGGGCCTGACCTGCAGTTGAGTGATTTGGATGCAGTTAGTGAGCATTTTGGCTTTCTGTCAGATATCCCAGGGGAAACAGCAAGCTACCCACTGGCTGCTTCCTGCGGCTGCTTATCCACCTGTGCAGTATGGGCTACAGATTTTTATGGATGTTCTTTAGTAGAGCAAAACTGAGCGGAGGATTCATTGGAAACACATCTTCTAGTATTCAGGTGATAGGTGGTAGGACCATCAGATGTTGAAATGACATGATTACTCATGTACTGATGCAGACATCACACAACATGTGTCTGACAGGGCTTGTGGCTGCATAATAGCTTCTTTGAAAGTGTGCCCATCTGCTGAAATATGTGCCATTTTCTTTTCCTTTTTTTTTTCTTTTTTTTTTTTTTTAAAGGAAAAATCACTTGTCACTGTAACAATGGCATTTTCAAATAACAATCATCAAAATCACACAATGACATTGCAGCACAGACAGAATTATATCTTTTTACTGTGCTTTAAATACTGTGAGCTCAAACAACAGTTGGGAAAACATTTAAGTGATACAGAAATGTACCCTGATGGAACAAAACTTCCAAAGCCCCTACACTCTGAGGAAATTTGTGTCTTGTCCTTAAAAATGTAACTTTTTTGTATTTGAGCTAAAATATATCTATGCCTAACATCATTTGGAACTGTAGCTAAATGCTGAGTCTGGACATTCTTCAATAGAAATATTGAGAAAAAACAAGAAATAACAGATAGCAAAAGAGACATGAACCAAATGTTTGCCTGTCTAAACTTCACTATCATTATACAACTTTCATCTCATGACTCACACCTATGATTCAGTATTGCTCCCTGTTATTTTTGGTTTTTTCCAGACTATATTTACAAGTATGTATTAAAGTATATAAAAGAAACATAAAAATGTATCTAATAAGATCTTAATGAAAATTTTTAGATATGAAAATTGGATTCTCCAAGTAAAACTTAATACTCAAAGAAGATGTCAACTGCAAATGCTTCTTTCCCTATTTGCTTTTATTTTTAATTAATTGAAGAAATGCATTGGCAGAGAATGGTTGGAACACTTAACACATACGTTCATCAGATTTCCTCTACCTTTTCTTCTGGGTGATTAACTCAAGCTCCATTCTAGACAAGTGAGCCATACTGTACAAGCCCTATTAAGAAGACAATAATGAAGAGGATTTCAAATGACTCATGGATTACTTAACTAGTGAGACAAAAAGAAAGCCTTTGGAGATAAAAAAACCTAACAACATATGAAAGGTCTGCATCAGATTAATCTGGTTTAGATTATTGATAAATTGTTAAAAAAGAATATTCAATTAAGATGTGCATTACAGAGTCAATGGAGAGTGGATACATGCATAACAATCACTGGACTTCTTCCCACTTAATTTTCTCCAGACCATACTGCAAATGTCATCTTGTCTTCCCCTCTTTTTGGTCAGGACAACCCAGTATTTACACCATGAACTTTAAAGCACAAGAGAAATTAATTCAGGACCTTGCTTTATTACAGACTTTTGTATAACACCAGGATTTTCTTTGTGTTCTGGTCTCTCACCTGAAAAATAGAGACACCACTATCTCCTATACCTCAAATGTCTATAAGGAAAACAGATATCAATAGGACGGTAAATTAATGAAGGACTGGCTGATGGAGTATCTAAAATAAATACATCATTAGTTCCAACAACAAATGCCAGGGAAGTAACCAGAGGAATATAAAGAAGTGGCACCCTAATGTATCTTCTTTATACTTAAACAGCACAGATTTCAAGAGGTTTTACATGTAGCCGATAATAAAAAAAAGGATTACCCTGCTATGTAACTTCAGAGAGTCAGATCCTTCTTCAGGATAACTTCACAGCAAGGAATAGGATGCAGCCTTACTTTGCAATGTTCTTGAAAAACCCAGAAGACAAATGCTAAATGATGCTACATGTTGGCTTCTCTCCTGAGGCTTTGACAACCAGCTCCCCTGACATACCTGGGTTGACTGTGCCCCACACTAGCATGTCAGGCTACAACCTTCTCTCCTACTGTTGCAATTACCTTTGCAGTAAGTGTTTCAAAGCCCAGGTTTTCCAGAAATGATCTGTCTCAGAGCAGTTTGGCCATAAAGTTTTGCATGGTACTAGAACTATCCATGTTTCTTTATGAGGGAACGTGGAAGGTGATAAACAGAGCTCTGTGTACAGATAGAGGTGTTAGTGCAGAAATTCAAGGTATATAATATCTATTTATGTACTGTATCATGCTTTCCCTTACTGGTATCTTCTGTCATGCATTTATCATGTACTGGTTTTGGTTAATTACTTAATCTGTACAATACACACACGCTTAAACTCTGATAGCTAGCATCACTGTGTCTTTAGTATAGACTATGTATCTTTCAGTGCTATATTTAAACACTCCTACTCTGCATAGTCTCACTATACATCACCACACTTATCTTTTTCAGCCCTTCATTAGTCCTTCAATATACCACAAACATCCTGCTCATTAGCCTATAATCACATTGCTTATCAGTTACATTTTCAAGATCCTCATTACTTTGCTGCACAGCTCCAATAATTAGACTTTATATTTTACAGGCCCACAAAACATCACATTAGCTTCTATTAGCTGCACCCATCACTTTTTCTCCCAGAATCTGTTTAGGTAAGACACCTATTCTGAAACTACTGCCTCGGTGCATTAAAACCATCACTGACACACAGCATTCACTGACAGCACGTCTTGGAAGGTAGAGCCTGTAGCCACGCTTGCAGTACACAGATACTTGTGATGAATCCATTCAACCATGAAACAAGCAGTGTCACAGTGACAAAGCAGACCAGACACTGCCAGGAAGACAGGGTTATGTCTTAGTTTTGCAAAAAGTAAAAGTACTGTGTTATTTCTTCCTTCTTAGTTTTGCAACTCGGGCGGGGCTGGGGCAGGCAGAGGGGCCTGCAGCCCTCAGGGTGCAGCGGCCAGGAACAGCCAGACCTGGGGACACTAAAAATTCCCCAGCATTGTTCTACCCAAGCCGTTTGCTCCTGTTAAAAACCAAGACAAATGCATGGTTTTGAAGATTTGCTTTTAACCTGGATCATTTCAGTAATCCTGTTTACAACTCACTCCCACAAACATTTGTAGTGCTCTAAATAAGGGAGTAAAAAGTGAGAATGTAATTGTGGGAAATAGGGAAAGATCAAGTTCTCACCACATTTTCTTCACTGAATTTAATATATCATGCAACTAACCGTTAGTGTGCAAGCATTTAGCCTAAGAAACAGTCCTGTGTAGATTTACTTTCATCAGCTGCAAATCCAGCATCACATTAGCAGGTCTCAGCAAGGAATGGATTGTTTTATGAATTGTTTCAGGGATTTGCTAATGAGACACCAGAACCAGTAGATCACACTGTGCTACAAAAATTATTAATATTGAGTGGTCTTGTACCACAAAAATGCCAGTTGGATTAGAGTACATGAAGAATTTTACTGTCAGGTGTATATATTTTAATAAAAAGGCTTTCCTTCACAAGCTCAATTTAATATTTCTGAAAGTACTGTGTTGGTGTGTAGATAGCTTAATTGCTATCTACAAAAGAAAAGGATACTTTACACAGAATTACACAGAATTATCAATGAGGCTGGAATAGACCTTTGAGATCATCAAGTCCAGCCTAACACCTAACACCATGACACCTAGCTAAACCATGTCACTAAGTGCCATATCCAATCTTTCCTTAAACAGCATGAGGGATGGTGACTCCACCACCTCTCTGGGGATGCCATTCCAACGTTTAACGACCCTTTCCGTAAGGAAGTGCTTCCTAATATCTAACCTAAACCTCCCCTGGTGCAGCTTCAGGCCATGTCCTCAGGTAGTTGTAGAGTGTGATGAGGTCTCCCCTGAGTCTCCTCTTCTTCAGGCTGAACAATCCCAGTTCCCTCAGTCTCTCCTCATAAGACTTTCCCTCTAGTCCCTTATACTTCACTTGCTATAGAGTATTAACATCCTTCCACCAATTTGAACAAACAACATTTGAAAAAAAGTTGTGTCTGTTGAAAATTTAGGGAAAAGAAAAAAAAGAAAGAAAAGCTTTTGATGCTAAAATGCAACTTTCGAAAGATTATGCTTACTAACTATCTTGCAAGTGGAGACATCCCTATATATCACTTACAGTACCATCCCTCTTTTATGAGTGCTGTGATTGGAAATAAGTAATTTCAAAAGAAAATTTTCCATCTCACACACTTGTGTTCTTTGGGGAAAAGGGGTGGTTTAAGAACATTTTCTTGAGGTTTGCAAGGAACATTAAAATTCTTCACCATGGAAAAATGCTATGTATTTCCCACAGCCCAAACTTTTTATTTAAGCCACTACACACAGCTGAAATATTTCTGAAACAACTTTATTCTCAGTCAGGCAGCTCCTTGGAAGGCAAGAATGATGTTGGGATGTATGAGAAGAGAGAATTTGGCCTTGTGCTTTCTGACCAGAACTGCAAGTTTTCTTGTAACTGCAGGATAGATCTGGCTGCAAGAAGAACATCTACAAAATTAAAAAAAGAAATGATAATAATTTAATAAATTGTATGTGCACATTCACATGAGATTATGTATTTCTCTAGTTCTGGGTCCTGCCAACTATAATATTCACCTACTTACTCTTCAATTAGTGTAACTCTTCTTTAACTGCATTTGTAGAAGATTTTGCTTTTGCTGCTGAAGTGCTGACCCCAACTTTATGATTGCTCTGGGGGAGGAGGGAGGGAGAGTGAATTACATGGCCAGGTTGTAGCACTATATAAAAAGGTAAATGAAGTCAATGTTTTGTCAGTTATTTGACTGTGGTACTCTGCACCTGAAGCTTGGCAGAATTAAGAGAGTAACCAGACATTTTTATAAAGAACAAAAATATCCTAAAAGGTAAGTAAATACAGATGAATATAGGTATCAAGCCTACTGCTAAGTGTATTAGAGATCCATGAACAGCCCCATGGTTGTCTGTTGTGGGATTTCTAGGATGGTTCTCTGAAACTGTAAGTAGAGATCACAGATGGAGGCTGGGCAGCGCTCAGGTGCAGCACAAGTTCAGCCAGGATAATGGTTCCCATGTTCACAGTGCCAAAGGAGTGATTAGTCTAAGTTATTACAATTGCATCATTCCTTTATAAGGAATTTTAAGGCATCATTTTGAATTCCTCTCCTGCAACAGACATTCCCTGTCTGTGTTGAAAGCCCCGTCTGCCTCACCCATGTCTACCCATGAACAGGGTTGCCATGATGTGTTTCAAGTCATGAAAAAGAACTCAAACAAGATTATGTTTTCCTAACAGCCTTTAAAATCACCGTCTGTCTGTGCCACCTGCACCGGCAGCTTGCAGCACAGAGAGGGAGAGCCTGCAGTTAACCATGGGAGGAGGCACACCTCAGGGTGCTGCCATAACCGGGGTGATTGGGGGAATTCAGATCCTCACAACCACTTCATCAGGATTTGTTTCCGTTACTTGCTAACCACTCCAGTCATAACCTTCTCATAGCCTCCTACAGTTGCTGAAGCTTTTTTTTTTTAAAATTTATTTTGTTTAGAGCTTTCAGCAGCCCAATTTCCGTTGCAGTCCTTCTGCTGTAACTGCAGTGACACCTGGGGAGGGCCGAGCCCATCAGCTGTAGTTTGGCCTGCTGTTGAACTTGGCAAGCTAGCAGCACATAAAGTCCCAGCAGATGTTTCTGCTTTAATAGCAGCTCTTCTAAACCCTTGGCCAGACATAAATCCAAAATAGATCCAGAAGAGAGACAAGCAGTGCCACCATCATGGCTCTTAAAATTAGGAGGCAGAACCAGCGTTTTCTGCAGGAGCTTGAGAGACCATTAGCAGCAGAAGGTGCTGTGAAGTGTTCCCATAAATTACACTGACAGATTCCGAGGGCCAGCCACAGCAAATGCAGCACATTTTGCACTGTGTCACAGTTTGCTAGGAAACAGAATCCTAAGACAAATAAAGTCATTTACGTAGGAGTTTCCAAACTGAGAAGATCACACTTCATAGCAACAAGTACAGGAAGCAGGTGGTTCTATGGCCGTTAACACTTTCACATGGATGTGAATGGCAGTGAATGTCCTAAAAATAAAACAGAAAGGAGATGATCCTTGGCAGAAGTAGTCTTCTGAGTACATGCCGTGCAGGAACTATTTTGTAAAAAGAAAGTTGCCCTAAGAGTGTATTTGCAGCTGACGCTGTGCTTTATAGGAGAGAGGGTCAATATACACCAGGGTGACATGCTAATACATTTGTTCACTTGATAATGACTAACTACTCTTAACAGAATCTGGGTCCACTATAAATTTTTGCCATGTAATTTCAAATACAAGTGAAAACAACGCTCACAGAAAAAGAATACTTATCTACATTCAAAATAACATGAAGCACTCAAGGAGATTAAAACTTCCACCACATTCTTGTCTGCTATTAAGGGAAACTACGAGTAGAAATGTTACCCAGCAAAAGGGATTATTTTGGTAGGAGTGAAGGTTATTACATGTTCTCCTACTTCCCCTAGCATCTACCATTCAAGCTCAGATGAAGCTGCCTGCAAAGAATGTCACTTTGCAGGTCTGTGGCTGCTGGGGTCTCTCACTGAGGCTGGGACAGCAGGAGGTAGCCTCCCTCCACTGCAGGAGCCGTGTGGTGGAGGAAGATCTGGGCCACCAAGTGAAGCGCTGCAGATGGAGGTGAGCAGATTTCACAGCTTCTGCAATGATGTCCAATGGATGATGATAGCATGTTTGTAGATGATACAAAACTGTGAGGAATAGCTGATACATCAGTGATACATGTTGTGGAGATTGGGGTAAATGGAAATCTCATGAAGCTCAACAAAGGGAGGTGCAGACTGATGCACTTAGATGGGAATAACCCCATGCACCAGTACATACTGGAGGCCAACAGGCAGGTAAGCAGCTTTGCAGGAAAGGCCCTGGGGTCCTGGTGGACATCATGTTGAACATAAGACAGCATTGTGCCCTTGCAGCAAAGAAGTCTCTCAGGCTGCATCAGGAAGAGCATGGTCAGCAGGCCAAGGGAGGCGATGCTTCCCACTCAGCACTGGTGAGGCACATCTGCAGTACTGTAGCCCCTCGGTACAAGAGAGACATGGACATACTGGAGGAAGCCCTGCAAAGAGCCACGAAGATGATTAGAGACTAGAGCATCTACCACACAAGGCAAAGCTAAGAGAGTTGGGACTGTTCAGCCTGGAGAAGAAAAGGCTCAGGGGAAACTTTATCAATGTCTATAAATACCTGATGGAAGGGAGTAAAGATGGAGCCAGACTCTTCTTCACAGTGCTCAAAAACAAGACAAGGTGCAATGGGAACAAATTAAAATAAATTCCATTATTTATTAGTCCATTATTTTTACTCCATAAGAAAAAAATCTTTTTCACCATGAGGGTGGTTGAACATTGGAACAGGCTGCCGAGAGGCATCCATGGAGATGCTCAAAACTCAACTGCACAAGGTCTAAAGCATCATACTTTGCGCAAGGGGGCTGGATTCAGTGATGTCAAGAGTTCCCTTCCAACTTGTGATTCTCCAGTTACTGAAAATTGTGTAACATGATTTGTCTTCGTTAAATACACTGTGTAACAAAAATAATTTTCTGTAGACAATCAACACAATTAGAGCATCACCAAGTCACAGAAGGAACTTCTCTGAACACTCTCCAGGAAACCCACAACATGAAGTCAACCATACTAAAACCAAAAGCTTGTAAGTTCAGTGGAATCAGAACTCTGCCTGGAATCTGCTTGTGCCAAAGAAGCACCCAACTCTGCAGAAGTGTTGGTGCAGGCAACAAAAGATACCCTCACATTTACAGATAAGCAAAATACCTAAAACACAGGGCCTACACAATCCTTGGATACAAGGTCTGAAATTACAGTCATATCCCAAACTGTACATTCGCAGTTTGAAAGGTGGCACAAAAGCATTTTATCTACATTTCTTTTTGCAGTCATGTAACATTTATTCAACTGCCCAAAGCAGCCAAGCTTACGTGAAAAAAAAAAAAATTAGTTTTGCCCAATGAAAACTTTTTTTTTTTTCTTTTCTGCTGTTGCAGATTTCACTCAAAACCACCACTTTGGGGAATTTAACCTACGAAGGCTTTGCCAAGCCTTTTGGTACATGCGGTCAAGTCTGAGGTTCATAGTAAAAGTTCAGCACAACATGAATACTCTACAAATAAATGTACAGATCCCCAGTGCTAGCCACTATACCCACCAGACATATTTTATTAAGTAACTTTTATACATGACTCAGAAACCAGCTTGATCTTATACCAGTAAAATGAAAACGAGCAGACCAGTGTTCAGAGAGAGACTAAGATACATTTGTTGTTCTTACTTCCACACCATATCCACTTCAAGGCAGGCTTTTTCAAAGAAATCAAGACTTCAGCTGTCATTGAAGAAAGCAAATGGAGGGTGGGTAGGAGGAGTCAGTGCAATGCCTCCTGCACCACATTTGTGGGTAATCCCATGGAACACAGCAGGCTGCAGCCTGCCCTCCTTCTCCCAGACTGATTTAGTAAAGTAAATTTACATGTAAATATATCTTGTGTTTAGACTGGATCTCCAGATAGGAACTAAATTTTGCTTTCTTTTTACTGAGACAAACTTTCATTATCATCATGAGATAATGACAAAGTGAAAAAGCCTCACAATGTATCTTAAAGACACATGTAACACCTTGACTGTTGAATGCATCTGAAGTCGTTTCACATGTAGGTATTTTGTATTTTCTCTAATTGTTAATATCATGTGATAATAAAAATGAGAGATCTGAGTCATAATTATGTTGTTGCTGTCTAACTTCAGACCATATCCTACTATTAAACTGCTAGACTGGCTGTATTTAACATTACCAAGGAGGAACCTGTTGGAACATCTAACCCTGTAGAATAAATGCCACGGAAGATTTAAGGAAATGAAACACAGTGGCACGATAGACAAGGTTAAAAAATTGCAAAATCTCTCATCAGAAAGTTAGATGAAAATGGCCTAGTTTGTGAGCTGTGGATTTGCCAAATGTATTGACAGTGAAGCTTGCACATTCATATAAAAGAGAAATAAAATTGGTTTTACTGGCTGTAAATGACCATCCTTGATTTATCAATACTAAAACCCGATAATTCTTAAATTAAATCTAATCATCTTGCTTATTTTAGTTACTTAAATAGATCTTGTTCAGAAAGTTTGGTCATAAGAGATTTTTAAAATTTCTGAATTTCAGAAGTTTTAAACTGCAAAAGAGGTTATCCTATAGCAGACTACCACATTTCCAGACAGTTGTCCGTCATTATCTACTAGTCCAAGGATACCAAAGTGGATGTCATGCACATATATTTTCCAAGATATTATTTTGTCATCTTCTGATCTCTATTCTTTATTAAGAAGTTGCTAGTAAAACTGATTGATGGGTAATCTTATTGTACTAGGAGGACTTGTCATTCAATTCTTTGACCTTGTCTTCACACTAACAGTTGAGTGTCTTTGAAATCTATTTACTTCAGAATTTACAAGAGTATTAATGACAGGATGTCAGCACTTCTCAGGTTCGAAAAGATCTAATAATAGTAAATGAGTTTGGACAGTAGGGTCATCTGTAATGTACTTTAAGAAAGAGAGACAAATTTCATTATTCCACCTTATGACTGAAGACAAGGCAATTCTTAAACCACTTTTTATTCTTTGTGAGGTTTTTTTAATTGAAGAACATTCTTCATTTTTTTGAGGCCAACACAGACCACATTATGTGAGAGAAAAAAAGCTACACTGTCAAAAAAAGGACTTGACAGTTGCAACACCCTTTCCAGAAACAGCTACAGAACTTAAAAAGCTTAGTCACATCTTATTGAACAAGCTTTGGATAATTTTGAGAAGCAGTATGCGTGACTCAAAGGTGTTTTACTTTCTCATCATTATGTACAACGTATAAAAATGGGCTATTTGTCTTTCTGTCACTAACAAGTGTCCTGCATTCCTGCACTTCAAATTCATGAAAATGAGACACCTAGATTCAAGGAGGGGGCTGGAAGAAGGAAATCTTTTCTGGTAGTAATACTTTCCTTCCTTCATTAGCAATATCACATTAAAAAAATTACATATGGCAATAATTTGCTCTTGTGTTTGCTGCATAACTGTCTCAGAAGGAAAAGTCATCTTCTGTTCCAACTCATTCCAATATAGTTATACGCTCCTTATTTACCTGCTCACATATTCATCTACCCTACAGCATGAGATTAGTAAGAATAATAAAAAATATGATAATCAGATGACCCATCAAATCCCAGAGAAATTGTCCTCCAACATCATTGCTGCATCTCCAGGAACTGACTAATCTAGCAGAACAATGAACAGTCACGTCACACCTGTATTTGCATTGGCTGCATATGGCTTATTCAGCAGCTATGTGTGGAGAGCATTTTGATTAGCACTTAAAGTTTCTCTTTTATTTTTGGATCTGTCTCAGATTTTCCTAACATTTCACTTATTTTACACAGATAAATAAATGTGCATTCAACAGACATGAGCTTCACATTCCTCAAATTTTCTCAAGTATTACAAAAGTTTAGGGAAACTTCTGGTTTTGCCTCAGTAAAGCATCCAAATAGAACAAAGTTGATACCTGTTCCTTCTAAGACACTGAAGGATGTAAAAGTGCAGGATATTACCATATGATCAAAGGAAGTTGTAAATAATTATAAAAAGAAGTAAAATATGAAGTAGCTTTGAGTCACTTAGTCTGTTAAGAATGCAAATTATAGGTAGGGGATATTAGCTGATGGATTGATAAGAAATTTCAAGTAATTCCAAACCATTAAGTTATTCACACTGATATTCAAAATGTAATTACTTTCAAACCATATGATAGACTTGGATTAATGGAATGAATATTTTATGAGCAACCCATGAGTAATGCCTACTTATTATTATGAGGTTTTGGTTACTTATCATTTCAGCTCTGTGGCTTTACTAAATAACAACAATAAAAAAATAACACCACATTCAGACTCACATCTTTACACATATACTGTCAAGAGTAAAGAATAGAACATGTCATATTTTCAATGGAATATCTTAAAGAAAATACAGCCTGAGTTATGGATACTGTACGTAGATTTTCAGGCTTCAATTTTATGATTTGCAGTTATCTCTTCAAATCTTTAGGTACAGATTTTGGGGAAAAGAATATGTCGCCTTTGTCAGTAAATGTGTCAAATGGCATAGAAGAATGTGGGAGGGAATTAGTTCTGCTGTTCCCCTATCCCTTGAGCAGCAGACAGGCAGGCAAAGACAGAGGTATAATGAAACAGGAATGGAGCAGGGTCATCCATGCCTTGAAGCTGTAATGAATAAACAATACTGTCAAGTATATGATAAATAGAAATGCCTATGATTTCATCATTTGAAGAATGCACATCCTAAAGAGAAAAAGATGATCTGCTATCCTCTGCTGCCCACCCTATCTCTACTTGTTATTTCCTGTAAGCCTCTCCTCCCAGCAGAGCAAAATCTGCCTTTGGAGATGGCTGACCTTTAGTAATTGCATCTCAAATTATTATCACAGCAGCAATTACACATAGAATCTTTCTTTTACACCTACCTTTTCTTTGCCTTCCCCATCAGAACAGCATTGGGTTTTTTTGCTATTTCATCTTCTCATTTCATTCTTATCTTTTGGCAGTGATTACACAAGACTCTGTAGCATCAACAAGGAGCTAGAAATGCATTATTCCTTATTTTGAAAAGAGGACATACTAGGCACAGATTTCATCCATATTGCAGGTAGAGCATCACTAATAGTACTGATAACAATGTGAAGCATCCTTGGCACACAGACGGGAAGGCCTATTTGTATTTGCTTCGGAATTTTCTATTATGTTCTCTTTTAGCATATCAGTGCTCTGTGTCAATTTACTGTCCCATCACAGAGAAAAGAAAACAAATGCCTTAAATGTCAGGTATGGCAGGCTTCAGGCAACTGGTTCCAAAAGTTTTACATAAGTGGACCTCTGTCAGAATATTTCAAATGCTACTAATTGAAAACAACACACCTGCAATGTAGCTCCACAGTTCAGCTGTGAAGCATTGGCCCATGAACTTGCAGACCACTAGTAGTCCATACCCACTATGTGTGAACTACTATATAGGGAGCTTACAGATAATTCTTACAGCTATTGCTAAGTATTCAACAGTTTTGACACTCTGCCATCAGTTATGGAGAGAAAAATACAACAGATGGCTGGAAAATCGTTCATCTAAACGTATAGCAGTCTGCTGATTTAACTGCACCATCTCCATTTACTTACTCTGGATTTAGCCTATCCTCTCAGAACTCGCCACCCTTACCAACTTAAGTTTCTCTTATAATAAAGAAAAGGTGAAGTTCTGAGAATTATGGGACAAAAAGCATTTCCTGAAAATGGTAAATATTCTACAAAGATATACAAACAGGAAAGGAAGAGATGCTGAGAAGCAGAGAACAGTCCATCCTTTAAGTCACCAATAAAAAGGCACCTAAGTAAATCACTTGGAATCATGCCCTGGGCTTTCTGTGTCTATGAGCACTAAAATCATCTCAATACACAAGAATATCACAGAACATTGCATTACATTATTTATTCAGACAAACTGGTCTTCTGTTTGTAAATTATCTGAAACATCAAGAATAGTTGTCTCAGATTATTTGTAAAGTAGTTCTTGACCTCTGGCTTGTTAGCTCTGACAGGGCATAAGGTAACATGATGAGTTAATTTTTTCCTGATCAACTAGTGACTTCAGAATCAGACTTCTATCCTAAGTATTTGCAATTATAAATTCCAACTACCATCCTCAAGTATTCTTTAATGTATAATTAAAACGTATTGATTTGGCAAATCCTGCCACTTGCTGAAGTCTATTTGTAGAAAATGAACACAGGACAGGTCTAGACAGGATTGAAATAAATGAATTCTCAAATATGAGCTAATATTCACAGAAAACTTGTCCTATTGTGTTGCTCGACTCAAGCAGCACAAGAGATTCAATTACTCTTGTGGCTTCTTTGGGTGTTTTGTGTTCCAGCAAGGTCTTGGCTCACCAGCCCACTGGCATATGCCTTCTGTCTGTACCAAACTCAATCACAACCTCAAACATGCTCAAATATAGGGAAGATTTCCAAGGGAAAATTAATGGCCATAGTCACTCCTCTGGGTTTCAGCCTTGCTAGTTCCACAAAGGTATCATTTGGCTTGTCAATTAATCCTTGGTGTAAGAGGAATGATACCATTCTTGCTTTTGGTTTTGTTACCAGGCTCTGCACTGCAGACAATATTGTCCATCAAATCACACCATCCACAGAACAAATGATGCCAGCTCCTAAAGTCAGAATAAACACCTGCAAACAGTGCAGAGTATGAATGCTTTGTCCAGTCTGCTCATAGGAAACAGTTTCAAACAACAGTGATATGAAAAATGGAATTTGCTCTACACGCCATAAAGAACATCATAACAACTACTAGCAGGGCTGATTCTGTTTAAATGCAACACTGAATCCTAAGTACACACAGGAGGTTGGCAGAGCTTGCAGAAGATCTACTGACAGCATCCCTTCTCAGTCACAGAGGTTTATCACAGGAGCCAGAGCTCCTGGTCACTTTGAGCTCCAGAGGAAAATCACTTGCTTATTCAGAGTCAAGTAAATATTCCAACATTATTGTTCCATTTCTCTACCAGCTACTACTATCCCTGCTGATACAGAAGAAGAATAGTTCATAACTTAACAATTCATTCCCTAAAGAGTGCTTCAAAATGTCATTTCCCCATTGTCATTCAATATAGAGACTTTTATAAATATATCATTTAATCCTGAAATTTGCTTATCCAAGCGACTAGGAATCATTTCAATTGAGAACATATTCCCATATAAAGTAAAAGTTATTTCCATAATCAAAAATCATTGTTTCTTCTTCCCAACAACTTGAGTCCAACTCAACAGAAGCGTGCAGGAGGAGTAGTTCAAAAGGTTACTTAGTTCACCTGATAAACCCCTTGCAACAGAGCTTTCTACCCTAAATTTACTGAGGCCTCTCAATCTCCACACATGGCATGTGCAATAAATAATACATGCTCTTTTGCCCAAGTACTCCCCAAACACACTGCTCCTCTCTGAAACTAATAGTGACTCAACAGAACTGTAAGACACACAAGTCAAGTGTACTGCATTTATTGGAGATGCAAAACTGTCACTGTACCTGTCCCAAAGACCTAACCACAGAATGAGTGCTTCTTCATCTGGTCTACAACTTCAGTCTTTCTGCGAATGTTTTGCCACTTGGGAACATCCTAAATTCAACAATAACCTTGGGATTACTTGCTGTAATGTATTTTGGAATGCTCCATATTTCATAAAAATTTGATTTCACTACAAAAAATTACAAATGTCATCAGTCAGTGAGACAAACACTTCTTGGCTTCTCTTCTTCACATACATTTAGAGAGTGTTCATATTTGCCTGAAAATGTTTTCAAATGGTAATGGTTGTACAATATAACAGTCATATAAACCAAGCTCCAGCTCTGGTCCTGCAAGAATTGCCGTGCCCAATGCTCACAACCTCCACTAACTCCAGTGGGCTACTATTAATACTAAAGCCATTTATCAAGGGCTTTTCTTTTTTTTTTTTTAAATGATAGTGAATGTTAAGCTCAGTGATAATGGGATCCAATTTCAGTGTTCTACCTTTATAATGGAGCTGACATCTGTGTACATCATTAAATTCATTTACAACTTTGCATGGAGATCCAGGAGAGCTGTTTACTATATTTGATAGGATAAAACCATGAGGTAATGCCGTAACTCAGAACAACTTAGTCTGGTGCAAACTGTCCATTCTTCCAAATTTAAAAGATGTAGGATATTTAGAGTAAAAATAGGAATTGAAAGTGCAGTATGGCAGAAATGTGAACATATGCAATGCATGAAAAATCTAAACAAAACTTCTTGATTTGAGTATAAAACACAATTAGCAGTTAGGATTCCAATTTCCTGTCATAGTGCCTGTAACTATCTCTTTTATATAACTACTGTAAAAATAACTTTCTTCTCATCAAAAGTTTTTCAGTCCTCCATCCTTCCATTACTTAACTGTGAATCTAAACATACATTTTGAGCATACCTGTAATCCACAGTGAAGGGAATCAAAACCTAGCTTTCTGTATAAAAAATGAAAGGTCCAGGGGGCAGACAGAACAGCTGCTCACTCTTGGATTACTGGTGAACTATTCACCTCTACAGTGGATTAAGTCAGGCATCCCATCCACATCAAACATCACAGGGTGCCAGTCTGCTCTGCTGTGCCCATCTCCACTGTGGGTGAGGCAGTTACAGGGATAAAAACCCCATAATCCTTCACCTCTCCCAAATTCTCATCAGATCCTGCTGTAGATTGTTCTTTGTGATGAAGATGTCACACTACTTTCCATTCCAAGTTTATACTCCTCTGCAGAGAACTGTCACGCCACATAAACCAGCACATCAGTATGAATGAGACCAAAGGCACAGAGGCAAGTTCTGGTTTATTGTACAAACTTCTACGGAAGTATGAAATCAACTCTAATGCCAGGTAGGCTAACGTGCCTGTGGAGCCTATTAACATTTTTATCATGTTTTCCAATTTACCACTTTCAGGAGGTCACAATAGTAAACAGAATAATTCTGATACTTAAAAAAGAGCCATAATACTAACAATATACTCTGCTTACCATCAAGATGTCAGAACAGATAGAAGTGTTTATTTTAGGCATGGTCATAAAAGGACGTTCTTCAGAAGGAATATAAAATTTACCACATACTGAAAGGATAATAACATCTGATAATATAGCAGATATATTAAATAAGTATCAATCAGCATACCAGTATTGATCTGCCTAATTTAAGAAATCCTCTTATCACTTAAATATAAGCAGTATTACCTGTAGGTGTGAAATATTTCAAGCTTTAAGTACATAAAGTAGTACATTAAGTACATAAAGTAGTCCTAAGCAGCAAAAAATACTTTCTGATAATATCAATTTGCCATTAGAATCACAACAAACAAACCACACAGAAATCTAGAAAATGGAGCTGCAAATTTCTTCAAAAGAAGCCGTCTTCATTTAAATGCCAAGGCAGGTGGATTACACCTCTGTCATCCCTAACAGATGTTTGTTTATATATTTATTAACCTCCAGTAATGAAGATTTTATAACCTCCTCAGAAAAATAATCCAAATGGCCTATCATTTTATAAAGTTTTCCCTAATTTCTAACTTGTGTTTTCTTTGCTAACATGTACGCCTGTTAGTCATCATCCAGCACTACGCATTTGAAGACTGTACCCTCTTTGCTTGCATTCTTTAATACATTTGAAAACTGCTAACACATTGCTCATTGACTTCTCTAAACAACCCACATTCTTCTGGTCTTTCTGGTCACATTTTAGACCCTACTTCATGCCTGATGCTCTCCTCTAAACTTGCTCCCATCTGATGCCCTACAAATTTAAATGGAACAGAAGGATTAATTTGTATCTTTTGCGAGTAAACTCAGATATACATGTATTCGAGCGTGAGGTTTGGCTATTCTGCCTCATCACAACAGGACTGAAGTTCAGTTTGTGGTCCATTTTAATACTCAGATTTTATTTCTGTAAAATTTTCACTTAGAGCTGTGAAGCTGTCAATTCCTGTTGAAGCACAATAGTCTGCACTTTTACCTACTAATTAATCTCTTCTCTTTTTCTGATCATTTCCTCAGTTTGCAAAAGTCATTTTCCATTCCAGTTTTGCCTTCCACCATGCTTACAATCCCTTCAGACTCCATGATATCTACAAATTTAATATATACACTGCCTACGCCATCAACCAGATCATTAATAAAAACTGATTGATCCTGAAGGCACATCTCTAGAAAATGGCATTCATTTCACCTTTCCGCTTTCCCAGTGAAGCAGTAATGCCTCTTTCTAAGAAAGTCTTCAGACCAGCTCTCCACCTCCTTTGTAGTACCTTCATTTGATTATCAACCCCTAGATGTTGGATTTTTTTTAGGAAGCTATCAAAACCTTTTGAGAAAAATAAAGAACTGGATACTCCAAAACTATTTCATGGAAAACGACTGAGTAAAACAATAAAAGTACATGACTTTTACTGAACTCATACTGATAATCCCATCATCCTACATGCCAAGTTTCCATTGACCTCAGTTCTCAGTACTGGAATGTTAATAATTCACATTATAATTCTGGCACTGAATTTACAAGAGAGATGTGGTACACAACTGCAAAGGAGATGATTTACTTTAGTCCTTTGCATGCTAACCACAGAAAGAGAAATTAAAAACTGCAGCATCTGTGGAGAAAATATGTTTTCTAGACACTAATTTATGTAGGCCTTGTGACTAGAACTATTTCTGGTGGAGAAATCTGATAGGGGATTATAGAGTTATCATTTGTAACAAGTATAATCCCTTGTACTGTGAGCTCAGGAGATTTCCCATTTGGGACTGCAGCTCCAGCTCCATATGCATGAGAGCCTTGTGCCCCTGGCCAAAAGAATTGCGGTCTTGGACATTCAGAAGCCAGTTTTGAATACAATCTGGCTGAGTTAGAGTATCTACATGAGCTAAACTTCCATAGTTCACATGGCAAATGCATCAGTTCTCTTGTGCTGGCTTTATTCAAAATAACTGGTCACATTTATTTGTCTCTGTCAATGCTTATAGGATGTGTAACAGAAGAAATAGCAAGACATTTGCAAAAAAAAAAAAAAAAAAGAGATAACAGATGTCATTCATCCTAAAACTAAACAGAACAACCTAATATGAAGGCAAGCCTGAAAAGCTGAATCCATATAGCTTGCAAAACAGTGAGTGGCAGAGGATTTTGACAGAGCAAATACAACAATGCCAGCTAGTATAGCGTGCCAAGTATTTAACAAAAGCAAACAGCCTCCAATGTTGACATATTTAGGCCTCATTAAACCCAAAATACCAAAGCTTTTCCATATTTAAAGCAGAGCTGGTTTATTCAGCATTGAAAAGTCATCTTCTACATCTTTACTGAGAGTTTCCCAGGTTTCCACAGTGCCACCAGCACATGCTGAAATTAGAAAGCTTAACAATTCTAAATACTTCTTAAGTTCACATCTTTCTGTACACGTGGGCAGGATGTGGGATATACGTCTCACAACTAAAGGGAAAAGAAGGACTGTTTCATGTGACGTGATGGAAATATAAAACTGATTTCTAAAGAAGCTGCTTCATGATGCAAATTCAGGAAAAGGCAATGTTCTTTTTCTTTCCTGTCTATGTCTTTAAAGGGGGTGATTGTGACAATGCAAACCTAAAACTTGTCTGAACAACACAACTTGGTAAGTGTTGCATCATATCCAGCAATCCAAACTAATACAAAACATTAATGGAAACCAAATATAATAAATGACACTGCAAGGAAATATTTCTATAGTGCATCTTGTGCTTACCTTCTCATATGACAGAACACTGCACAGTGAAACACTTTTTGGAAAATAAAATATCAAATATATACATATAATAATGCATGTAATTATGTCACCTCTGGCTATGAGCTGAGAGGAAACAGTTGGAAACAGATAACAACTACCTAGAACATATGAACAAATGACTGACCAAATGACAACTGCATTTGTGAAATAATACAAACCCAGAGCTATCCCATGGCAATAGAGGCACAGTTTCAAATTCTTGATCACCCCTGTAATTAAGCTTCCCCACTGTATCAACACACCAGAGGATGCATTCTGCTTGATCTATAACGTGTGAGACAAGTCTTAGATACACATCTTTAATAGAATCATAGAAAGGTTTGCGCCAGAAGAGACCTCTAAAGGTCATCTAGTCCAACCCCCCAGCAGTAAGCAGGGACAACCTCAACTAGATCAGGTTACTCAGAGCCTCGTCAAGTCTAACATTGAATATCTCCAGGGATGGGGCTTCAACTACCTCCCTGGGCAACCTGTTCCAGTGTTCCGCTACCCTCATGGTAAAGAACTTCTTCCTAATGTCCAATCTAAATCTACTCTTCCCTAGTTGAAAACCACTGCCCCTCGTCCTGTCACTACAGGCCTATGTAAACAGCCCCTCTCCAGCTTTCTTACAGACTCCCTTCAGGTACTGGAAGGTCACTATTAGGTCTCCCCGGAGCCTTCTCTTCTCCAGGCTGAACAACTCCAGCTCCCTCAGCCGGTCTTCATAGGAGAGGTGTTCCAGCCCTCTGATCATTTTCATGGCCCTCTGCTGGACCCGCTCCATCAGGTCCATGTCCCTCCTGTACTGAGGGCTCCAGAGCTGGACGCAGTAGTCCAGGTGAGGTCTCAGAGCAGAGTAGAGGGGCAGAATCACCCCTCTCTATCTGCTGGCCAAGCTTCTTTTGATGCAGCCCAGGATGGGATTGGCCTTCAGGGCTGCAAGTGTACACTATCTGCTCATGTCCAATGTCTCAACCACCAGCACCCCCAAGTCTTTTTTCACAGGGCTGCTCTCTATCACCTCATCCCCCAGCCTGTATTGATAGTGAGGATTGATCTGGCCCAGGTGTAGGACCCTGCACTTGGTCTTGTTAAACCTCATGAGGTTCACCTGGGCCCACCTCTCCAGATTGTACAGGTCCCTCTGGATGACATCCTGTCCCTCTGGCATATGAACAGAACGACTCAGCTTGGCATCATCTGTAAACTTGCTGATGGTGCACTCGATCTCGCAGCCTATGTCACTGATGAAAATATTAAGCAGTACAGGTCCCAGTACGGACCCCTGAGGGACACCACTTGTCACTGCTCTCCATATGGACTTTGAGCCATGACCACTACCCTCTGGATGTGACCATCCAGACAATTCCTTATCCACTGAACGGTCCACCCATCAAATCCCTATCTCTCCAACTTGGCAAGTAGGATGTTGTGGGGGACCATTCTGTCTCCCTGAGATTACCAAGATTACAAATACTGAGATTGTATCATTTCCTTTCTGAGTGTTTCATAATCTGTCTCCCTAAGGAAGAAAGACTTACACAATCATGTGTTTTCTCTTCCAGTTCCTTTCCCCATCAGAAATAGCTTTTGGACACAGATTTCACAGGAAGACCCAAAAAATCCTGAACTCCCATAAGTTTCATAAGTAATAATAGCTGCATAAAGAATACAGACCCAATTAGCACCTCCGCTGAGAGCAAGGCAAGTGGAAGAGGCTATCAAGGGGTCTGGCAGACAGTAGCTGGCTGGCTTGCTAGCAGTCACACGGTTCATGACCAGCCACAGCAAGTACTGCTTCTTGCCCTTCCAAGAAGCACATGGAGATGACCAAGGGGTAATGTAGGACTCAAAGACAAAGGTCAGGAGAACATAGCAAGGAAGTTTATTATTACGGTGGATGGAAGAAGAACCCATAAGCAAAGTGTTCTGTGATTCTACTACCAGAGCTACATCCATGTGGATATGTTGTACATAACTACACAGTGCAGAGGTTTACTAGAATAAAAAGTAGAATGCCTTAAGATATGGGGAGGAACATCCACGACCTTTCTGCACAGCAAGAAGGATTATCTGATGTCCCACTCATACACAGCAGGCTATAACCACAAATAGAAGAAACTGAGTGTTCTCTTCTTGTTTATGATCTTCCCAAAATATAGTAAAATCCAGAAATAAGCAGTTCACCTGTGTTTAATTATCTCTTTCAAAAAGTATGTATTTCACCTAATACTAAAAAGATCCTCTTAAGCCAAAATATTCATATACTATTTTGCTGAGTACCACATGCAATCCCATAAGAAAAAAAAAAAAAAAAAAGAAAAAACCAAAATTAAAAAAAAAAAAAAAGGGGGGAAAAAAAAGAAAGTGAACATTTTTTAAAAAATAAATTTTCTTTCTATTTTTAAATCTAGTCCTGAGTACTCCAGTATAATAAAACTTCTGTACATGTTAGTTAGTGTGGTACATTGAATATACTAAGCTCCTTTAGGCTAATTCAATGTTACATCACGTGTCTGTCAAATTGGTTCATTCTTGATCACATCTCACAGCAAGGTGGTACATATTTACATATTTTTATTATTAATCTGGGAACTGAGTCTACCTACCCATACACACTTAAATTACTGAAATTGTATCATTTCCTTTCTGAATATTTCATTTTCTTTCTCACCTTACAATGACACCTCTCACAGGTAGGCAGGAAACCTTTTTCTTGGTACATAAAAGTTTTGAGACTCCATAAATTGCCATGGTTTGAATTAGGATGAAAATAGGGAAGAAATAAGTCTTACCAAGGTTTTTCTCAAAAAAAGCCCAAACAACCCAACAACAAAAACCAGAGAAGGAGCTACACTCCAGAAGAGAGAAAAGCTTTATGGTGAAAATACCCACTAGAACTCTGGGAACCTCTGGTGCAATTTCTTGATCCTACACTGCCTACAGGACCATCCTGTTTCTTCTGAGATAGGTGTTTGCCTGTCTATACATGACTCCCTCTCCTTCCAGGGAGGAATTTCCAATCATAAACTAGAAAGGCTTGTAAAGGCATTCTTGGTGAAAACAGTACATTCCTGTAAAAAGTTTACATTTCCGTAAATATACATTCTAGAAAAAGGCCTGTCATCCACTTTCAGACTGACTCTCATTTTAGGTTCTTAATGAAAGCTGGTGAAAGCACAGAACCAAGAAGAGAGCACAAAGACATTTTCCCAGAGTAACTGTTGGCATAGTACTAGTAAATTCAAATGGGTAAAACATCCCTGTTTAAGTCAGTAACTCATTATCTTGTTTTAGACCCTTTCACGGCAACTGACTGATAATAAGGAAACAAATATGGTTTTAGTTCAATTACTAAAATATTTGAGTTTTAGTATAGTGCTTTTAAACCCACATATTTATTAACTTCCAAACCTGAAAAATCTTTATTTGTGAGCTTCCTTTATTTTAATCACCCTAGCCATCTGCAGCACATCTGTTACTTGCTAGTATATAGTAATTAATTTAAATGTGGACTGGGTACTATTCTGCATCAACAGATATTAAAGCACCTGCTTTGATAAGAGACCAACACCTCTTTATCAGCTGTAATAGTTGGTCAGGTTAGAGCTAGATTTACTATCCATCCCCTATGCTTATGTAATATATCTCTATGTAGTAACTGAAAGCAAAGTCTGGGCTTTTTAATGTTCTTCATTCCAGTGACAAAATACTGTTTCTTGAGACAGAGCTCTCATATTAAAAGACAGATACTCTGATACTGGTATTTATTTGGGTTTAAACACAAAAAAGTGAATGTTTCATACACTCAATTATGTATCTTGTGTCACTGCAGTTTTTCTGCTGAGTGTGAAGAAAGGGATACGTCTCTCTTTGTGATCTTTGTTGG
This sequence comes from Actenoides hombroni, assembly GCA_024336885.1. Taxonomy (NCBI): domain Eukaryota; kingdom Metazoa; phylum Chordata; class Aves; order Coraciiformes; family Alcedinidae; genus Actenoides; species Actenoides hombroni. The sequence goes on from WUAM01000321.1 coordinate 1,369,608, forward strand.
AGAGATAATGTTTAATGAATCCATTAGGAAAGTGCTCAGAATCATAACCAATTCATTAGGTTTTGAAAAATTTCTCAGGATCATGCTGAATCCACAAAACTATCACCATTTGGGGACCTCGTAGGCAGCCTTGAAGTGGCCACACGACTGCAGCCATTAAAATTCCAGGCCAACTGGATATGTCTTTAATTGCATACTTAGAACAAGTCAGTTTAGACAATTCTGTTACATTTTAAACAAGACATAACTGAATGCATCATGAATCTCTGGATAATTGCATTTTGTTACCTTAAAGGTCTGCAGCTCCCATAATTAATTCCATTCTTTTTAAAGTCAGCCCAGAAAAGAGTGGCTTTCTGCCAAGAAAGTTTTTATAATGTCCAAAGACTCATTCTGAGGGACAGCAGGTGCTCTTTGTTTTTATTTCTCAGCGTACTAATGCCAGAGAAGCAGGGCATTCAAATGCCATGTGTCCACAAGCTAATGCTCTCTCCATCTCCATAAAAGAGAGAGATTATTATATAATTCAGAGCAATACCCCAATAAACACAGTAAGGATCAGACTATTAGGTAGGCTGTTTTAGGATGTTGTTCTCTTGGGGAAACATGGTTCATAGGTGCATGTGAAGATAGTCTGCTACAGTATTTGTGCATGAAACCTTTCATCACACATGTTACATTCTTAGTGAGGATGTTCAGCCTGCTAGTTCTCAGAACACAAAGCATTTCCATCTGCCTTCCCTGGGCAGCAGGGAGCTCATTAGTATCACCAGCTCACCATCTGTCTCTGAAGGAGGAAGAGATGGAATTAATATATAATGGGGGGGGGAGGGGAGGGCAAACAAAAAAATCACTGGAAAGCAGCAAGATGTCATCCAGACAGGCACAGAATGTTTGCTTTGAAATCATCTCTCCTTGTCTGTATAAAACATGGAGAATGGCTTGGGCATGGGTATGAAATGTTCACAAAGGTGTTTGTAAAGACTGAATTATGTTAATTTTAACTACAGGATCTTCCAAAATCTACAAAAGAGCATAATTAAATTCAGCTGTCCGCAGACAAGTCCTGCGAAACCTTCCTGTTCTGTACTGCCTGAACCACAGGAGCAGACTGCAGCTGAAATGATGCCTTTCTGGCTTCAAGGCATAACAAGAGAAAAGGTAATGAAAGAGAGCAGCTCTTAGGACTGACCAAGCAGCCATCCTACAGCACAGACCACATGTGGGGTGTGTGACAGGGGAAAAAAGATCTACAAATGGGAAGCATTGTCTGGTGTGCACACCCAAAATGAGAGCTGTAATCACCCAAATGTGGAACAGTCTCCTTCCCATCTCATGCCTTTACAAGTGATTGGGAGAACAAGAAAAGACCACCAGAGAAAGCCAGGGAGGGACAGAGTCGTTAAGGACAATGACAGCAACAAAAGGACTGCAGAGGAAATCTTAAGTCAGGTGGTGGCTCTTACGCTAATGTACCTAAGCCTTGATTCTCAGAATGGCTGAGCAGTTGCTGATAGGTATTGTCAGGCACCACCACTTTTTTTAAAATCAAAGTCATTGACCTCCAAGGTACTACAACTGGCTTTAGAGTTTTAAAATTTATTTATTTCAAAGCTCTCTTCTGTTAAAAGGAGAAAAAAATGTGTCTAGCTATGAATGCCAAAAGATGTTAATGGTATGACCTCAGTTTTCTGCTGATCGTGAACTATGTGGATTTTATCCAATAAACATTATAGACTGGGAAAATGAGTAATTGAGGTTTTGAAAATACAAAGTGAGTATGTCATCAGGACACAGAGTAAATGTACTTCTGTGCTACTTTCCAGGTCATGGACACCCTCACAGCCCACACTATCCTCCTCTTGACTATCTCATACAGATCTGTGGGTCTAACCTACCTTGACATTCTGCCATTGTCATATATGCAACTTCAAGGAAACAAATGCAGTTACAAAAGCAGCATACTGCAGTAGCACGTCAGCGAAAGCAAAATTCAAATCTGAAGAAAAACATGTTAACGAGTCAAATTCAGGTCTGTTTTACAAAGTTGTACAGCTGGAGTAGCAACCTGAATTTCACTGGAACTGCCCCAGAAATGCAACCACAGAACCCTTTTTAATATCAGTGTAATGAAGAGGTGAGTCCAGATCACATCACAAATGTTCTTACATTTCCTTGAGAAAAGAGTATCCAGGTGAGTTATGGAAAAAATTATTTTCATTTATGAAGTTCTAGTGTCAGTGATGAGCAGATTATGTGTTTGTAATACATTGTATTCTGCTTCTCATGGCAGAATATACAGGAATGGGGTAGAGATATGGCAACTATTAGATGCCATAGAATAAAATACAGATACACTAATTCTGAGACAGTAAGACAACACACAACTGTTCATACTGGTTTTGTATCAAGGAACAGAATGGTTATGACACTGGAAGGTATGTTATCACAGGATGAGGTATATAAAATTAGAAATCACATAAATCACAAATATTTGTAAATAGGAAGACAAAGGTCGCATTAGGGCAGGAAATATGATTGTGCTTGTTACAAACAGCTATTGGCTTCTTCTGAAGACGAGGATGAGGTTTATTCATATCACTGCTGTACACTCAATTGTCTCAGTGTTGATTTCTGCCCACAAATAAATAAATAAATAGTGACCTTCATGATATATTTAACAAGTCTCTGAAGACCTGAGATCAATAATCTTAGTGCTATCCAACTAAATCTCCACACTGCCTGCCTCTAACACTGAACAGTTAAGACTCTAAATACAGCAGTTGACCATGACAGCAGAAAAGTACCTAAATCTCTCGTACCTGTTGGCACACAAACAGCAGCTCTGTAGTAACTTATGACAACTGACATCCCCAGCATTAGTATTTTGATTTTGCTAACTAACTGGTCTGTTAGGTAGGAAATGCAACATGGAAAATGATGTTTGAAAATGAAAAATTATACTTTCAGGCTGCTCTGGACTTTGTGATTTCAATTACAATTAACAAAATATGACAGATGGGAATTTCAAAGAAGGTGGTTGTGTTTTTTGAGTAGAGTTTGACTAGGTAGACTCCAGAGATCCCTGTAAAGGTCTGGAAGCCTCCATCTTCCTAAAAAAGTAGAAGAGCAAGTGTCAACCCAGAACCAAATTCCCAGAGCAACCACTGCTGTGGCAGTATTTTATCTGCTGAGCAACACAGACCCAAAGCTGGAAATAAAATCAGACACACAGGAAAGAGGACAGAACTACTGCCAGTCCTCAAGTTAAAAGATGTTCACAAGGAGATTCATATACAAGTTCATAACACATTTTGATGAACCTCTAGAAAGCGAAAAAAAAAATATATAGATAACACTTGCAGACAATTAATGTATTGCTAACACAGCTGGCATAATTTTTCAACAGGAGAAGGTACTCTCCACTTTACTGGGATAGTCACAGAGTCTCATCTTTCTGTTTGCTGAGCTGTTGCCTTGGAGCACTTTTCAAGCTTTTTTATTTATTTATAATCACTCTAGGCCTCCTAAAGGTTTGGAATCTTGTTTGTTCTAACAAATTGCACTCATAATTAATAAATGTGCTAAACCTGCTGTCAACCTGACCGATGAGGAAAATTTCACTGGGTCCCATCAGGGAAGAATTTTTCCCTGTTGTGTCCCTTCAAAGAGAAGAAAAAATCTACCTCTGGTTTTCTACAGAGTACTGAAATGAGAGAAATTATGTAGAAACATTTTAAAAACCCAAAGAAGTTGAAAAAGGATAGGATTTTAATTTTAAAGTCAAACTTAAGGCAAAAATTAAGTCATGATTGGAATCTAATTACGCTCTTGAAGAATTTTAAAATAGCAAGTTGAAAACAGGAGATGATTGTCCTAATTTATGTATTGCCTCTTCAAGAAACAAACTTCTGCCTGATCTGGTCTGCTGATAGCCCACCATATTCCTGCTGGTATTTCTCTCTCATGGACATCTGTAACTGCTTTTCCCAGAACTACCTAATACCTTCCTATAAGTTTCTTGAAGAAAGGTCAGTATTATCTTAATTTGGTGCCCAGAACTTTGTTCACACAGCAGATAAAAAGCTCACAGATCGGGCTGATACTGCAAAGGCACTAACGTAAATGAATCAAATAGCAATGGTGTGTTTTGTAATCTTCTGCTTGATGTGCCTGTTTGACAAGGTAAGCCTATCTTCTGTACAGCTTCCTGTACATAATCTCATTTTATATACTACGCCAATTGCTGCGCAAAGAAAGCTGATTTCAAGCTAATGAATAATCACAGTGGAAGCTCTCAGACTTCATCAAAAGAAACCCATGAAGAACTATACCTGGTAATATTTGGGCTCCATAAAACCATTGGTAAATGAGGAACTATCCATGCTAGCAGGATAACATACAGAAGGGCAGAAGTGCTTTGCAAAGGAAAACTTCCTAGCGCTAAACCGATGTAAATCGGTTTTTCAGTGATAATGGAGTGCTGTGAAGTCCTCACAGAAAAAATGCCAGGTTAGTATGAGTGGTTTCACCACTGATGATTTTAGTATAACTGTGCCACCCAAGCATTTTCAGTTCAAAATGCAATGCAAAGCTTGAGAGGAAAGTAACACCAAGTGTTTTGGGGGTAAGGAGACATATACAAATTTCCTACTCTCATAATAACAATGACTCTGATTTCTCGGGTGAAGAATAGGGAAATACAACATAAAAACTCAACACTCCTTATCAATAGGCAAAAACTCCATGCACTGAAAAGCCCAACAACACTATTCCTGGCTGTAAAGTTCTTAGGGTTTTCACCAAACACATTGTAATAACTAGTCATCACTTTGGATTCTAAAATACAAGGACATACATGTGTTAAATACTAACTTATCCATTATTATTATTTAATTGTAAATAACTCATTATATTCATTAGGTGGATTTTAGACTGGGCTTCCAGTGGCAATTGTATTTGTCAATAGAAAGAGAGCCATGCTCCGCTATTGCAGTATAATATTCTTCAGCAGAATGGGTATTGATTCAGTCTAGCAGTGGTTATCTAATTGTGGCTATAGGAATTATGGTGCTGTTTTCAGTATAGACTGTAAGTAAATGAAGGATATGCCTGTGATAAATAAATAAACCCAATAATGCTATTAGATTACACAATGCTTTAGAAGCTTGTCTGGAGAATTCCCTCAAGTGAAGGTGGAGATAATATTAAAACCAGTGAATCCTAACAGTTGCCATGGGGGAATTATCTGGTACACTCTCCTGTTTGGTAACCTTGCATTCCATGGACAACCAGGTACATGAAACCGCCCTCTGCGGAAAGATACTCTTTATTTCTCCTCTGTGCTATTTTGTAAAAGCCTGAGGTGACAATTTACTATTTGCTGTTCTACCTTTTTTCCTTCTTAACCACTACATCTCTGTGATTTCACTTGCCATTGACGATGCTTAGCTCAGGGCCATAGAAATGTAATTCTTTAAGGACTCCCTTCACCTGGAATTTCCGTTCATTAAAGCTATGCCTTTGCTGGGAAAGTCAGTGTGAGTTTCTGACTTCCTAGCCACACTATTGTACACACACTGTGCACCTCCTCAAGCTCCATAGCAATACCTTGAGTCAAAATAGACTATTGGGTCTGACAGCAGTGTTTAGATATCAATACAAGTATTGCCTTACTCCTCATGAAAGGCATAGGGTTCCCAGCTCGAAATTCTCTGTTTCTCAACAGAAAGGTAGATGAGTAACGCAGTATCTCCATACACCCCAGAATACATATATTGAAACAGTGTGAAGCAGAAAGGTTACACTGTCTTTCTACCGATGTTATTTAACATAGTCTACCCCTGCTAAAAATAAATCTCTGCTCCAGTAACCCAGAAAGTAGAGCGCACACTCTGCTTTAGCCCTACAGCTAGTTGTCCCATATGGCATTTACCCTGGCTTGTGTTTAATCTCTTTGCTAGTATGCTATATGCACTAATGAAACATGGTAGTGAAAGCAGGAGAGATGTGACAGGAAAATAAAGAACAGAAAAGAAAATAGCAAGAAACTACATGTAAGAAAGGAAAAAAATTGTAAGAAAAAATTACTCCACTGTACAGAAGTTGTGAAGGTTGCTGCAAGCTGGTGAGAATCCACTTTGAAATTCCTTCTTTTATTCACTTTCTCAGCAGCTTTAAACATTTTTCCAGTATAATCTTAGGGCTAATATAATTATTTTCAATTGCCTGAAAATCATGAATCAATTTAGCCACAAAGCAGATCTGTTCAATTTAATGTTCTTGTCACTTACTGCCTCAGTGTTGCAATGTTCCCCCCTTTGCAGCCTTTACTTCTCTGCCTCTCCTTACATCACCTTGTTGTAATGCCTTTAATATAAAAGATGGCCTTCATTCTCATGTACTATTTAAATTTATCATGTCTGACCTCTTCAAATGCAATGAATGCATAATTAATTTTCATTATAAATTTAGAATACTTCCTCTCTTCTTGCCACTTCAAGCTTCCTTTAGCTTTCAACAACTATCATGTTATATTTTATATTCTTTGAAAAATTCTTTTTTGTTGTCTTCAAATTTCACTTCACATACAATTTGAGTCTTTGGCACACACACACAGCAGGAACCTGACCAGAACCCAATGCAAGAATCACTGGAAATCAACGGGCATGTGGGGTAATGCCTTAGCTTGCCATGAGACAGCAATGAAGCTGATTTATTGCACTCAAAGAGTAAGGATAAGATGTTTGTGACCATGATATTCTTATCATACCTCTTGGAGTGGAGACCCAATGAGATGGCATGCCAAACAGCTGAAGGAGGGAATCATGTGAAGATAGACCATTCTGTTTCAGCTAAACCAATAAGAGCAAACAGCTCTAACATAAATTTTGAAGGCTATAGTGTGTGAGCAAAGACCTTTGCCTAGTAAACAACAAAATGAATATTTAGGAGTACAACCCTAAATATGACAATATTTACATGGTAGACATACATGACTATCTTTCTCAGTTCTCCACCCAAATCATGCTAGATGTTACCTAGAAGGCAGGCAGGGGACAGATGGGATCAGGATATAAAAAAATCATAAGGGCAATACTTCTCTGGAGGCAGGGGTGGAGGAGAAGACTGAAAGTCTAGCACAGATGGTCAATGGACTGTACTCCTTTTCCTCCACCCAATACAAGGACACCTTCTTGGTAAGAATTGCGTCTTCACTATATGGTATACCTTCTCATAGCATTACTATTATATATTAGAGAATCACAGAATCATAGAGAATCACAGAATGTATGGCTTAAAGCCATTACCCCTTGTCCTGTCACTACAAACCCTTGTGAATAGACACTCCCCTGCCTTCTTATAGGCCCCTTTCAGGTACTGGAAAGTCACTATAAGGTCCCCCCAGAGCCTCCTCTTCTCCAGGCTGAACAAGCCTAACTCTCTGAACCTGTCTTCAATAGAAGAGGTGCTCCAGCCCTCTAATCATTTTTGTGACTCTCCTCTGGACACACTCCAACAGGTCCATGTCCTTCTTGTGTTAGGGGCTCCAGAGCTGGACACAGTACTCCAGGTGAGGTCTCACCAGGGCAGAGTAGAAGGGCAGGATCACCTCTCTCAAACTGCTGGCCATGCTTCTTTTGATGCAGCCCAGGATTTGATTGGCCTTCTGGGCTGCCATTGCTTATTGGTGACTCCTGTCCAGCTTCTTTTTACTAGTACCCCCCAAGTCTTTTTCCAAAGGACGACTCTCTAGCATGTCCTCTCCCAGCCTTTACTGATAATGCTGGTTGCCCTGGCCCAAGTGCAGGACCCTGCACTCGGCCTTGTTGAACCTCATGAGGTTCACCTGAGCCCACCTCTCCAGCCTGTTCAGGTCCCTCTGAATGGCATCCTGTCCCTCTGCCGTATCATCTACTGCTATTACAAAAGCTTGTGCTTCTGACTGTGTCGGAAGTTACCTGGGAATTAGTAACTCGGACTCAATTTTCCTTTTGCAGTTAGTGCATTTATCAATAGTAATTTGGAATCTACTGTATCTGTCACTTTAATAAGTCAAACATATCTGGTTTTAATGTTCAAATTGTCACATTGCAAGCCCTTACTGGGGCTCTGAGACAGAAATCTTAAACATACTTTTTGAATTTATGAAACTGCTCCAGTGCAAGCCCTTGGGGCTCTGGCAGGCAAATGTCATACTCTTAACACGAGAGGACATTTGGTCCATCACTAAAACCACAGACTACATTCATATGGCTGGAATAACAGCTCATGAAGTAACCTCTGCTGTGTATCATCTTCCCTGTAAAGAGAAGTTTTAGGGTTAATATGCAAAGTCTTTACTGTTAATACCAAGTATTTAAGAAACAGATACAGCACAGAGCTAAAAGTATATATTTATCTTGTATCATTACTTCAGCATTTTTCTTTGTCACAGTCATTTGGAACACTCTTACTGCATACTCACACACATTTCCAAAATCCTGGTACAGACTTTATTTGGATACTGGTTCTCTTGTTAAAATCAGTTAACAATTCTAATCTGATTACATCTTCAGAGTGACAGTGGGTGAGTAACACGAATTCATGGAGACAGGGTTCTCAGCCAGACAGTCTAGGAAAGGAAAGCAGCTTGCTCAGTTTTGATTTCAGCACCTTCCATATCACGAGGACTACTGCTTAAGAGAACTTGCTTTCAACTTCATGGCACTAAAAATAAAGAACTTTGCTGAGCAACATCAGGCTTATCTAATTGACAAGAAGAGTTTTGTACAAAGTTGAACTAGACTCGTGGAACTGCAGAACTCAAAATGACTTCCCATAAAGGACACACAAGTGGAAGACTTGGCTAGTACACATTTAGTTCTGCTCAGTATTCCTTGTTTGTAGGATAAACATAACAGTACACTCCAAGAAGTTTTATGATTTGAATAAGCCAACTTATTTCTTTTTTGACAATTGCATTAACTTTTTCCTGAATTTATTTTTATTTTCCTGCAAAATAGTCATAAAAAAAAGATTTTCTTCTTAAAAGAAGATCTAAAATTATTACGAAAGCAAAAAATTTTAAAAATCCTTAAAAACTGGTGACTACTTATTACTAAAAGATGAGGAGACATCCAGAAATGCTAGTCAATTTAGCTGCCTTCCACACTGCAAAACACACCATTTTAAGACTGATGCTGTAGCTGACACATCAAATCTACTCTAACTTCACAGGAAATCTTTCTATATGCAAAGTAAACTACAGAATAATTACTTTACATTTTAGTTGCACTGCTTTTTCAGGATACTCCTGCATCACAACCTTCCATCTCTACTAGCCCACTGACTTGAAGAGAGCCCTGTTTCAGACTAGTGAAGCATGAAATGTCCTTGAAGTCTTTCCAGGCTTCTTTTCCTAAACCGCTTTTTGTGAAAAATGTGTAATCTTGCTGGCATTTCAATGTTACTGTCCAAATATATTGAATTTTAACCTATGGGCAAATTCTTGCCAAACAAGGTCTCAGTGACATGACATCAAGGCAGAAAGGTCACACAGTGAGAATGCAACAGCAGTTGCATCGTAGTTGTTGAATGGATGGATTGTTTTAGGAGTGGTTTTGTTATGATATGAAGTGTTGAATTTTCCTGTTTACCCATTGTGGTGGGTTGACCCTGGCACGGCACCAGGTGCCCACCAAGCCCTTCTATCACTCCCCCCAACCCCCATCAGCACGGCACTCAGGGAGAGAATAAGACGCAAGGAGCCGTGGGTTATGATAGCTAATCATAATATACTTTGTAGACTACGAGACCAAAGGCTCTATGTGCCAGGAGTACACTTGTGTGACTTTCTTGGTCCTACAGAGAGATGTTGAAGCGCGTCATATGGAAAATGGCATTCTTGTATGGTTAGATATTGCCACAACTACCCTGGAAAACATCCTGGGGAGAAGGAGGAGAAAAAAGGGAAACCCTTGAGTGGCAAGAAGATTTATTGGATAATTTAATAGGATTTTCTCATCACTAAACTCTATTTTTCTTCTGTCCCTAATCACCTTTCTTCTACCTCATTAAATCCAATTTCACTTCATCGTATCTTTCTTTCCTCTCTAATTTCATAGATCATCATGTAATTTCTCTCTCACCAAACAGCATACCTTCTTCTTGCATCATTCTTTCCACATCTAGTCTTTTGCACCTTATCGTTTTGCTGCCTCATTTCCCGCTTATTATCTCTCTTGCCATAAACTGGGCACTCTTATAATGCTGTCTACCCTGTCTTTCTTCAGCATTTTGAAAACACTGTGCATCTCTACTTTCCTCAATTTCTTCCTTTCTTTTAGCTAATTTGTTGACTGAGCCATCTTGAATTTCTTCATTTTTCTTATTTCTGGAAACATATACATGTAGAAATGATCAAGCTATGCAATCATTAAATCATATTATAGGGAGTTGCAACCATGTTCCTGCACACATTATTAACTATATTGTGTGTTCACTGCACAAAATTAAAAATAAATTAAGTACTTCTACACAGTTTGGACTGATCTGCATTTTATTCATGCCCCTGAATTATGCTTTATGTTTCAGACATTAACATTTCAGTAATTCTGCACATTTTCTGAGTTTACATAAAGAATGAGGCTAGTTGAACATTATGTCATCTTGGGAAGATTCAACAACATACTTGAAACAGCATTCAATCTTGTCTGCATTGGAAAGACTGAATCCGGGCAAATAATGTCTCAGTACTATATTTTGTAATATGTTCTCCATATATTCTTAATGAAAGCAAAAATCTCCCTGTACGTACATACCATGCCAAAAAAATCAAGCCTTCTTAGGCCTTGTTCCACATGTCTGATGATTGCAAAGGAAAATATGACAGAACAGAATAACTACCAGTACTAATGACTGTTTTTATCACCTTTGAAAGAGTCCCTAGTCTATCATTTTAGCAGATCCTTTAAATGAGCCAATTACCATCTAAGGTAAAGATGAGGGCTGGTATACTCCCACGAAGGGCAAAGCCCCAAATAATCAGACACTGTAGGAGATTTGACTTGTTCCTGTAATAAACACACCTGTCTTTATGAAGCTAGCTTGGGAAAGAGAGCAAATGAAAATCCTCCTAGAAATGGTAGCATGGAAATATATGAAGAGACATGCCAGTGGGACCTGGGTAAGTATGACCTTCATGACATATGGCTCATGCATCACAAAGGGAGGGCTTATAAACTGCAAGATGGAAGTCCTACCAAAGGTCCCCAGATCAGGGGTATGAGGCAGAGGCAAATGCTTCATCTGGTCAGTGTGGACAGGATTGAGGTGGAGTCTGTAATCTATCTTTGACTCAAGTTGGTCATAGATTACACAGTGTCAGTTTAAAGACAGATGTCACCCACCAATCCAAAAAGTATAGATGCATTTGTGCAATGTGCTCCTTAAGTTCTAAACTTTGACTGCTCTGAGCTGTCCCTTCATAAATCTGATTCCCAGGAGAGAACAGCAACCACCAACCAGTCTGCCAGCTAGCTCTTCAAAAAACTGTATATTCAATCAATAGTCCCCAGTGGTACGGGCAACCTGGGAAAGTGCATATATACACACCTCTTCCCTAACTATATTTAATGAAAGAGGGCAAAGATGTTCAAGGGACAACAATACCAGCAATTATCAATTGGGGATGAAAGATGTATAAATGAGAGTGAATTTCTTCTGATTTAAAACCAAAAAGAATCTAGGGATGTCCAATCATCAGATGATTAACAAAGTATTTTCAGTAGGACAAGCAGTATTACTTGGAACTGGGCCAGTTTGTTTTTGGCAAAAGACTAAAATGTAAAAATATTTATAGCTAGATATTTTCAATGTTTTCAGATGTTCACATAGGACAGTTTAAATTGTAGCTCTAACAGAGAACTCTCATGTATTGTCTCATGTATTGACATGAAATGTTTAAACATACCAGTTTCAAAATATACACCACACTTTCACAAAACCCCCAAGAAACTCCAATTCCTCCGAGCTCCTTCTGAATAATCTACTTTGTATACAGAGGACTGACTGGACACACCTATGGAAGGATGCAAGTCAAAACTACCTGGAGAGATGTAAAATGGTTTCAAGAACATAGTAACAGGCTAAGGTAAAATACATTTTAGTCAAATTCATAGGTTCAAAATGCAGTATGTGAACAAATGGGGTTCAGGGTCAGGAATGTAATTCCCACTACATGTTCTTCCTTTTGAAAGTGCTTCATCTGTTTATGTTACTATTTCTTGACTGACAGATAAAATTTTACTATTATTACCATTCTTGTTAACATATCAACTCCTTAAAATCAATGCTTAAATACCCTAATTCTCGGGCACAATGTTACAACCTTGATGAAGAGAAAACTAATGACCATTAGAAGGACTTACTGCACAGTGCATACATTTAATTCACTTCAACATTCTTTTTCCCTTGACTGTTCCACAAGGACATTTTAAAGAATGACACTCCAGTATCACTTGTTACTTTTATGTTCCCAGTTGTTTCTGAATAGGGTACACTCAACGAGTGATGAATCTGATAAAATGACACTGCAAAAATGCAAGCTAGCCTGCTGTCCAGCAAAAGCTGTACCTGCATGAATCTGGTTGAGAGGTAAACATTTTATTTAACTGAGAAATCACAACATCAACACTAAATACACTGTTGATAGCGGTTAAAATCAATTATGACATGTAAAACAAGTTACATGGTGACACAGCACTGGGAATTCCAAATATGTAAAATTACCAAGTCAGGTTTCTCAAAAATAGGATTTCATACCATTAATTTTACTAATTAATTTGGGGCCTACTTTGTTTAATTCATTAGTTTATTTTTGTTGCATTTGAAGCGTTTCATCTTTTCAAGCTTTCACAACCACAATGTCTAGCAATTAATTAAGACTGTATGACAATAATACAGTCTATTGGGATATGTTTGACAGAACTAACAAACTCCAAAACCAAGATCATAAAGCAGTACAGGGTGCCAGATATCAAAGGACTAAAAAGTTCTTTAAAAAAATCCACCTTATTTATTGCTGTGCACACACTTGGTGTCTGTGTGCTGGCTAGGCAAGTGGTTGTGGAAGGCTTAGCATGACCATTGGCTAATGAGAGTGATTTATCTCGTATTTGCACTTAAACACTGGTGCAAAACTCTAATTTTTGTAACATCACTGTGAGATTTTAACTCCCATAAAATCATCCTGGTCATACGTAAAATGTGGATACAGAAAAAAACCCACAAAACATAACAATTCCAGTTTGTTCTGTAGGGTATTTTCTAGCCAAGAGTCTAATGTTATGTTTTATCATATTTAACAACATACAACTCTATTGAAATCAACTTAACTAATGAGATGTCAAAAATATACTTTGATGCATTCATCTAAGTTAGTAAGAAATTCAAAATTCCTTTAATGACAAACTAATGTATTTTCATTTTGCTGTCAGAGTCGTTGAGGTTCTACTTTAAGTGAATGCATCTGTTGCATTAAAATTCTTGTGTAAAGCTACATTCATCATTTGCTTTAGAAAGAAACCTCTCATCCATAAACCTCCTTCAACAAAACATAAAAATGTAGAACAACAAGGACATAAAGAAAGGAGAACAAGAAGAAGAAATTATTTTGATATAAAGATACAATTGTAAATCCTGATGCACTGCTACATTAAAACATAACGGAGCTCAACATTTTTATTTTTTTTTTTTTTAGTTTGCTGTACCAGTAGCTACTGATTAAAAAGCAAAAAATAAAGATTCATTACACCTGAATACTATACACCAAGAAAAGCAATATAATTCCACATATCTCTGCCCCTGATTTTATCTATATAATAAGGAAAACTTTCATATTTCAGGACATAAGCACATAGAGCATGTGAAAACCAACATACAGATGGCATCAATCAATTCAGAGCCTGCTTTTCTGAAGAATGGATTTTGTCTAGAAACAGATACTAGATTCAACAGTCTCAGAGAGATTCTTATACAGAAGCGAAAAGGTAGAAACCCACCCCATGGGACTCTGAATTGCACTTATACAGAGGAAATAAAATTTCAGTGAAATGAATGCAACAGCTGTGTTTCCACCTCGGAAAATATTTTGGATTTAGGGCCTGATGGTACCAGTCCACATTCAAACATCGTGCGAAAGCCTTCTAGCCTACCAGGCATGGGAACTGACAGTCAAAATTGTGGCAACTACTGAATAAAATGAGTGGAAAAAAAAAACCAAACCAGAAACAAATGGGTTCTCATTTGTCACAAGCATAAGAAGATGGTATACGGTAAACAAAAGCATTTTAATATTTTACCATGCAATTTAGATTTCCTCAAGAATGCTGAAACTCTCAAGTCTACCAAAGAGAAAATGTTAATTGGTGTAAAGCATTAATTTGTCACTGCTGTTTTCTAAAAGCTTGTGAGCAAAATATCAGTGGGACGAGAGATGCAATTTCCATTCTACAAGAAGTAGGTGAAATCTACTCTCCTTTCTGGTCATCTTATTTGTACTTTGAAAGCTTCATTCATAGTTGCCTATATTCTGCTTTCCTTTCAAAGCCATTTTTTTCAGACAGAGCTTTATATGCCTCTGGTTCAACATTTTAGTAACAGCACAGGACTAGCATTAGCTATTTTCATTCATTCCGTGCGGTATCTTATTCAAATATGGCCATGAATCCCTTTGGGCCTGCTTACAGTCTTAACTGAGACTAGGGCTATAAGAAATAAAATCTCTGAAACTGTCAATTTATTTGGAGAAAACTGGTGATAAAACATCCAATTTATGCCATTTGAGACTCCTTATTTTCCATAAAGGGCACTGAAACAACAAGCCAATCTTCCCTAAACCAAGGGTAATTAAAAGCACAAAATCCGTAAGGAGTGCCAATCTTAGATTAAAGGCAAGTTTAGATTAGCCAAATCATTGAAGAGATGGGAAGCAAGATGACAACACTGAGGACGATGTTGTTTCCTAGAAGTTGAAGCATTTTGTGATATGAATCCTAACAGCCCTGTCACGTGCCTCATGAACAAAGCTCATTAGCCCAAGGATTGTAATATTTTAAGTGGAGAGATGGAGAAGTGGCAACAATTAGACTTCTGCTATGGAGAGAAATTCTGGACTCAGAAGGCCCTAGTTCTGTCACCAGAGATTAGTCCTATGACCTCAAATTGCTTAATTTCTCTGTTCTTCAGCTATGCAGCTGCAAATGAGGATAAAATTTTCAGTTTTCCCAATCACAGCTCCTCTTTCCTGATGAGAATACAGTTACACATGTATATAAACATAATACTTGTACACACCTACACACTGGCATAGAGAGCTCCCTCTCCCATGGAGAAGCTCTTTATGTCAATGTATACTAAGAAATATTAACTAATGGGTAGTACAGCACATGGGAATCAACATTATTTTCATGGCTAAAAGTATTTTTCTCAGAGCATAGCTCTACTTTACTATGAAAACAAAAAAATATTAAATTAATTACTTGCATATGGTCATATTTCTTCCTCTTGAGTGTCTAGTTTGGTGATCATCTCAGCCTTCCCACCAATAATGCTTTTCTTCATCTCTGAAAATATGCTAGTTTAGATGACTGCTTTATAACAATAGCCAGACTGATCTGCCTTGGAAAGAAGAGAGGCTTTATTTTAAAAGAACACTGTTAGAATACTTAAGAGGCTGTTACACAAAAGAAGGACCATGTAGAGACTGTATCACTGAGGAGGTCTCCCCTTTGATACTATTATCACTATCTCTAGAAAGAGGAGTTTATAAATCTGACAGATGCTGAAGGATTCAGTTCTACCATTCCTCCTGTGACATACCCTACTTTCATCTACCCTTACATACTAATGTCCTTCTAAATCTTCCTTCTTTTTCCCTGTTTCACCTCTACAGTTGAAAGCACATGACCTCTTGGAACAGAGCGTGTGTTAAACTACATTTTGTGTGAAGTACTGCTGTCTCCCTCTGTAACTGCATTCTTTTACTTTACCTGTACAGAAAATGGCGTTTGCTTATAAATGGACAATGTTTTGTTCTACCACAATAGTCACATATAATAAAAACATCATATATTGAACACAAAAAGAAAATGAAACGTTGAAAAGGTCAACATGTTTTTCGTATATTCATATTGCAGACATAATTTTTTCAGAACAATTCTATGCAGTGAATTTCAAAAAGAGTAGCAGTGCTGCTTATTCTTGTGTCAATTTTATGCCCTTTTCCTTTCTTCACAGCCAATTAGTTTATGTAACAAAGTTCTTTGCCCCTGCAGAGATTAAAATTTCAGCATAAAGTCTTATGGACCGGAGAACTGCACAAATACTTAGATGACAAGTATTATTTAAAGGTGCAACATTAAGAATCAAGCGAACATTTTCAAGAGACCAGACATCATAACTCTTCAGCAGCAACTGGAACATATTTTCAACTTCCTAAGAAAATGCCATCTTTATCAACATTTAACTTTTTTTAATGCCACAAGTTGTATTACCCCATTAATCAAATTGATAGTGGTGGCTTGAATTTCACATTAAAATCAAAAGTAATAACTATACAACTGTGAAGAAATTCTAGATTGCATGTCAGTCATTCTCTGAAGCAAACACAGCATATCATCGACTGCATTTCATTTAGAAATCATTCAAAATGTCTGTTCTAAAATCTTCCAAATCAAGATTCGGGAGTCATGCCAACAGTACATTTTCTCTAAAATGCTTCTGCTGAAAAAATAGCTTGTTTGTTTCCATTGGGCTGAGAATAAAAGTAGTATTAAGATAAGTTAAAAACGGAAATTGCCTTTTACACAGGTTCAAATTAAGAAAACAGAGATGTGAAATGCCCCATCTCTTAATCAACAATAACATGACTCATCTAGTGATGGTAACATACTCGGAACTGCAATCATGAGAAACGAAGACAGGCACCCTGCCCCAAGGCAACCATAATCACATACAAGATAGACACATAAGACACTACAGAGCTGAAGATAACTTTATCTCAAATTGTAAATCATTCATAGAATACCTAAAATAATTTGCATGGCTTATGAGTATCAATCATACACAGGAGATGAATTCTCAGAAAGGGTATAAATGAAGGGAGCTTATTTACCCACTGAATGGGGGAAATCTTCTAGGTGTAAATAAGAGATCAAAGTTCAGCGTGGAAAAATAAACCAAAGAGAAAGTATTTAATATGAAGAGCATGCTGTGGAAATAGAAAGTGAGAAAATCAGAAATGTAAACAACAGCAAAGAGCAGAATATAAATGGATGACATTAGTTTTGCTAGCAGAGATCCAGGGAAAAAGAAAGTGAGCCATGGGGAGGGCAGAAGGATGGGTGAAGAACAGGAGGAGGCCAAGAGCACATCAACAGAAATGAAGATAAGGAAAAGAAGTTCTAGTTTTGAGTACAGAAACTCAATTCCACACAAGAAATTACAGACAAAAAAATTAAAAAAAAATCCCAGAGGATGAAGGAAGAGAAGGAAACTCCTCTTGTATATAGGACATTTCCCTTAGCATTTATTGCCACACCAGGAGACTCATCTGTAGATATTGATCCATAGGTATGTTGGGTAATTGAAACTTTAATTTACAATTATCGTTCCTTTTATTAGAAAGGTCACTTAATCTATGTTAGCTTTGGCTTTCTCCAACATTATTTACACTTGTTTTCAACAGCTGGAGAATATTTTCTGTATGTAGCAGAGTAGATTAAGATTTATTGTACATGGACCTAATAAGTTAAAAACTTTCTACTATGAACAGAGGAGTGTGTAGGTGCAATATTTGAATTTTTATCAAAATTTTATAATTCATATAGCAATTTATATGAGTCTAGAGAGAAAACTAGTAAGTTCCTATTATGCCTTAGCATAAACCAGAGCTAAGAACTGTGTAAGGCTGCTAAAACCATGGAAAAAACCTATTTCATATGACAGTGCTATTTGCCAATGGAGAATTATATTGTTTGGATCCATGGCTAGAATAAAGTCAACACATTAATATATGTTAAAGCTGCTTTTTGATGCCTTATTTTTTCTGTTCCTTCATAATGTACTGATCCTTCCTAGAGAAAGGAAACTGACCTGGCAGTACTCCTGCCCTAACCAGAGTAGCAGTTCTTATGTTCTTTTTGGAGCAAAATTAGGACATCTGAGAAAAAAAAATGATGACACATTCTTGAGACAAAGGCTGCTTAGAAGCAGTTAAACTTGAGATTTACTAGGAGAGAAAGGAGAAATTGGCCAATGCCCTTGCTAGTGATCTTACAGTTTTACTGAAAGGGGTCAGGATATTTATAAGTATTTTAAAAGTAGAGGTAATCCAAAGGGAAGCAAACCTGAGCCCAGGAGGAAGTCCTATCTCAGTTTACACACAAATTCTCCAGCTAGATAAGGGAGCTCAAGAAGACAGACAGTATATGCCACAGAATCATCCAATCTAGAAACTGAAAAAGCCTCACAAACTAAGAAGTCATTTGTATTTCCAACATAGTTTTCTAAAACATGTTTTCTGATATTTCAGTGCTATATCAAGTTCAGGCTATTAACATTCCCTATCCAGGACCATCCCTTCTGGTCTGGGTTCACTGGCAAGCGTTCAGCCTAGAGAAAATACTGAAGTGACTAACGGAAGAGTTAAAGCACTGGTGCTTTAAATATTTTCCCCCTTCCCAAAGGAAAGGGATTACAAAATCTGTGGATTGGTTTTGACAGTCACCTGGGGGCTGCATGTAAATCCCAGCCCAAAGCCCCATTTTCCTAATTATAGCAAAGAGATATCCTGTGTCTTTCTGAATGAATGGTATCCCAAAATGAAAATACAGACCTCTGATTAAAATCCTAAGGGTAGAAAAAGATTTGAACAGTCAACTCAGATTACAAAAAGTCAACCTTCCCAAAGCAAAAACCTGGCCGAAGTTCATTAATAAAGGTGGAAAGAATTTCATGTATCTGACAGGATAGTGGTTTCACTTGAATTTTAAAAGAAGGGATGAAAATTTACTGTTGTCTGACTTTAGATGCCTCAGGTTAGGGCTTTATTGATTTTAAGGAAAAGTAAGATGGAGTCTGGGTATAGAATATAGCAACTGATATTATATGACTAACTGGCTGTAGTAAAGCAAGAAAAATCTATCAGTAATTTATTTTATAAAGGTCAGGCGGAACTTCCTCTCTATCTAGGTTTTACCCACAACATCATTCTTCACTTAGAAATTCCAGCTGCAGTTGAATTTCATACAGTTGAATCACAATTTGGTTATGAATGGGTATGACCGGTGTTTCCAAAAGAAGACCCTTAATTGTTCAAGTCTTCCTGTTTCTTAGTACGAAGACAACTGTCCTTTATTTGCTGCAAGGTCCTTGTGGATATGGGTCTAAGAAACTCTTAAATTGCATGGCACTATAGTCAGTGGCTCTCAGCATTGTAGCTGCTTTAATGACATCCTGTGCAGGTGTGATTCCACGCTGGTTTAGAGCCTTAATAAGCAAACTCGAAGTTACTCTTCTGTAAAACATATTCTGAGATGCAGCCCATTTCAACACAAGTGTACTATGTCACTGCAATAAATTACGTGGTAATTTATATTCTATGTGGCCTTTATGTAGCCTTCTTAGCTGAGAAGTGAGCTTGCATGTTAAAGCCAGCAATCAAGTAAGGTTTGGGGGTTTCTAACTTTGCCATGCCAATAGTGGGATTCATCTTGCAAAACATACCTCTACGATGTACATGCCAATATCTGAGACAGACACCTGGGCTTGCTTTATCACCAACAAGAAGAAATAGGGCATATGAGGGCTCTGGTTTGGAAAGCTGCTTTAGGATTGTGTTAATAGCACACAGACAATCTCTGTAGAAACACATATAAAACAAAAATCCAGACAACGAACACAGACATTTCCACTGTCGACATTTAGATTAGATCACAAAGTATCTGATGGCAATAGCCTTACACCAAAAAAAGCAGGTCGTGGCCAATATTGCCAATTTATTCCTAATTATTTAAATTACTTATTTGAATTACTTATTTGGAGTAAAAATACCAAAACATGGCCTTGAGTAACTTTGACCATTTTATGTTCAGAAACGTCCTGTGCCTACAATGCTTTCCTACACCACTACAACACATGAGTTACTTTCTCATTAAGAAAATCGTGTGGGAACTTTTGCCTGGGTGCTGACAGTGAGCACCAGAGACATGGTACACATTCACAAACTCTCCAGAGCCTTGTGAATCCCTTGCACAGGTGCTTCTTTCTCAGAAGAACTTGGAAGAAGATCCACTCAGGACTGGATAATTTTACAATTGCAATTGTCAGCCATCTGTGATTTGCCTGCTTCAGTTACACCAAGAGCATTTTGCTTATTAAAGCAACTGTATGAGGTGCAGTTTAAGAAGCTTAAATCTCATTTCAATTCCATCACACTGTATTGTGTGAACTCTACAGACCTTGCAGTGAATCATGCCCGTCTGCCCTAACAGGGATGCAGCTAAAAAAATCTAGACCTTGTATGTTTTAGTAAAAGGCAGATTACTTAAAATGCTGTTAATGAATCCAGAATATGGAATAAACGTTAATAAATATGCTTCACAACAAAAATTATATAACAAAAAGATAGGAGAAATATTCCAATATTTGTAAGGACATTTCAGCAAGTGAAAATACTAAGAGAAGGCTGCCAAATACCCAAGGTACTGAATATTTGCATGATCTCTAGAACGGGTAAAAACGTAAATCTATGCCTTAAAAGACCCTACGAGGAGGGAATTGAAAATGAAGTAAAGGTAGTCTTGAAAATGTGTACTACACTGAGATGTGTAATTAGAAATTTTAATGCTAGGAATACTTACATTACTAGATATCTTAAATCCTTAATACTTTTATCATTTCGTGGCATCTATTACAGACATCTGGAAGAACCAATAGAGGTGGGAAAACAGAGAGAAAGAGAGCTCACTGTGGAATTAAAGCCTTTCTCCACCATAGTAAGATACAACAGAAGGAAGGTGTTAAATTATTACTAGTGTACATACACATATTTAACTGAATTATAACTGAAGGTATGTCCAGAAGAACATAATTCTTCTCTGAGCAGCAATCCCATGAATGTAAAATTATTTCCTAAGACATTTTTCCCATCTGGGATTATAAACATTTATCCCTTACAATCATGACCCCTATATAAATTAGAGCTCTCGTCTGTTGCACAGACCACCCACATTTCATGGAATTTTCCCTTTTCTCCAAGACAGAATGAATGTAATTTATATTTTCATTGCTTAAAAGGTATATATGATTTTAGTTCAATTTATGGATTCATTTCAAACTTGAGTGTTTTGACTCTAAACCCTGGTGTAGATTAGATTAGGGCGAACAGACTCCTTAAGAGCACAGTTGTTTTTCCAATCAGAAGCTATAAAGGCTGAAGTCAGTAATCTGTTTATAGATTTTAAAAAGGACCCAAAATTCTAAACACCCACCTCGACCCTCTCCTAACACCCTCCATCTGTCTTCTGAGTTCCTTGCTTTTAGGACAACAACAAAGGTCTTGCAATTTCAGGAACCCTATGGTTACCTTCCCTTTCTTGAAAATAAATAATAATTCAATAGAACGAACAATATTAACTGCAACTGTTGATTGTGACAAAGTTGAAACGTCTTCATAAGGGACAAATGAGTCTCCTTGGACAGAAAGAAATTCTTCTTACTAAGAGCTGAAAAGCAGAAATCCTGTTCCCTAACCACACAATGCTTCTCTCTCCAAATAATATATATTTCTTTAATGAGAAGGAAGCATGGAAAAAAATGCACAACCCACAATATGTGCTGGTAAAAAGAAAGTAGAAATTAGTCTTAAAGATGAATAATTTTTGCACCAACCTATGAAGTTACTGAGTAATGTCTCCATGGGCTTCTGACAGACATATTATAGAGTTCAAGGCGTTTTAGGAACAAATTGCCTCTCATCACAGCTTTGGGCAGTCAAACAAATGGAAACATCCATAAATGAGAACAAGTCTAATTGGAAACAAATTAATCAGTTATCAATGTCTTCGCAATCAATTTAAAAAAAAATGATAGAAACAGTCTCATTTGAAATTACAGCCAAATTAATGGGAAATATTAATGTTTCTTAGAAAATGATAATAGCTGTATCTTTATAACTTCCATCCATAATGGACCATTTGGGGGATTATGAATAAGGGTCATACACCTCTATCCATGCTCATGAATTACAGATAATAAAACTGGTTTGCAGGGAAGAAAGCCTCCACTGTTTTATTTTCTTCTCAAATTTCCACTTCTCTCATCTTTTCTTAAAGCTGAAACACTGGAAAATTCTATTTAATAGCCATTGAAATTAGAAGAAAAGATAAAATACTTCATGAGAACTATATCTGTTGGCTTCAATAAGCTTCCACAAATATCTGAAATTTTGGCTTCCCTGAAAGCAATGGGGCTTTTGCAATTGTCATTGTCTTCTACAGCAAACTCCAAGAAGAGGAAAGGAGATATATCATCTTAGTTGTAATTTTTTTTATATATAAAGGCTAACAACACCATGTACAATTAAAAGAGATTGAAGGGTATATAACACATGACATAAAAATAAGTGAATACAAATGGAAGAAAGATGTCTTTTCCCACAACCACTGTGTGCAATGCAAAGTGCAAAGCCATCAGGGTCGGGAATTGTCATTTCATCTTTAATATACCTAATAGTGTATTTCTCAAATCAAAAGGAACCTTCAGAAACATTATTAGGTGCTGACATAATTATAATGTGACTTGTTAACAGCAGGGACGCAGAGATGAAGAGACTTCTACATTAGGTTACACTGTTGAGATTTACTTTACTAGTATCAATGTTACTGAAAATGAGTGCATTTTTAACAGGCAATAATTACGCATTAGTAGAAATGTAAAGCATTGGCCAAACAGTGTGAAGAGAAAGAAAAAAAATTATGCCTGTCCAGATTAGTAGTACTGGAAAGTTTCTGACTAACAGTACAATGAAGACACGACTAGTTCACGTTTAAATCCTCTGTAATTTCAATTTCATGACCATTTTACAAAAAAAATCCTCTGTTTTTTAAGCTTTTTAGGATAACTAGTACATATTTCTGACCCTTTCATAGTGTTTCCTCATAATATCGTAATACAATGGTACTTCCTTTGAACATTTCTCTCATACTCTTCAAGTAAAGTTATTCCTAATACCACAATTTCAATGTCTGCATTGAGGGAATTTAATTTTCATAATGATGGATATGAGAATTCAAAACTCTGAATTTTGCCTGAAAATTTATATTAATCTTAATTTATTTTTTATATCTGATTCAGGTTGAACATCTTATTAATCACAGGACTATAGTGGGGGAAAAAAAACACAAAACCAGTTGAAAGACAGAAGAGGTTCTTAAGGCTTTTACATATAATAGAGTGAGGAAAAAGTGGTTCAGTTCCCTGACTGGAGACAGATGTCTTCCTAATAATAGGCCTTGAGATGCTTCACAGGAAGACTCTATTGAAAAGCTTCATCAGGATTCTATAGATGAGCTTCTACAAAGGGCATTTCTTGTTATCGTTCTAAATACTTCTAATAAAATCCCTAAAACTGCCCAATGATAATGAGACATGAGATCCTATTGTATGCTTGCCAATATTAAACAGGGAACCTCCTGGAGCTGCGAAAAAAGCATTATGCTTCACTTTATCCCACAGGACTAGGGTCTGAAATTAAAGGTCAGACCCATTATTTCACATCAGTGCTAAAGGCAGGAGAATTTATTCACTACAGAATTAAAGATTAACCAGATGCCTCACCAGGCATATGACTGTTCATAACTTAGAAGGCAGTAAGAGAAAGTAGAAAACTGAGACTGAGTGCACCCTGTAAAAGTTGATGCTTTCTCCAGTCTTTTGCTGTGCTACAGAAAGAGGCTAGGAGAGCTGAAAGAGTAAGGAAGTTATTTGTATTTTCAAAGCCAGCGTTTCTAGCACCACCCAACTCTGGCTGCAGTTTGTGCAGTACATCAACCACGAGGGCAAAGCAGACTCAGGTGCATATTTTGAGAAGTGGCAAAACAGCACAAAATATAAAATTACTCTAATTACTTTTATATGTATTATGGTTAAACAAAATGAACTCCCCATGTTTTCCCTCCTCCTCTCACCTTGAAGACGAGCAAATAGAGAAAGTAAAATATCTGGTGTTGTCTAAAAATGCTATACTTCGGGGGTTGCTTCCTTCTCTTATTTTTCTTTGCCTACTGTATCATAGAGTCATAGAATCACAGAATCATTAAGGTTGGAAAAGACCTTCAAGATCATCAAGTCCATCTGTTTACCTAACATTATCATGACTTCTAAACCATGTCCTGAAGTCCCACATCTACATATCAATATGGTCTAAATAGCTTCAAATCTAAATAGACTGCCACGTAGCCTTTGCCCAAACATTGCATAATATTCCCATCTCTAGCCCCATGTAGCCTATATACGGAACCACTCAGACCAATGTGACCAGATTTAGGCCAGAACCTAGTAATATCATTATCTACACAATCATCTCAGCCTGGTTTTGGCTGGGTTTTTCTTCATCTTCCCATTTATCCAGCCTATAAAATTCAGTCCCATTCTAGCCTCCACTTAGGTTAAAGGCCAGAATTTTAGATAACTTAATCTAATGCAATTTTATAAATTTAGAAAGAAGACCTCCTTCCCGTTAACATTCTTGTTCTCATGCTCTGACAAGAGCATCATTTGACACATGTGCCCTCTTCTTCATTCAAATGTTTAACAACCATAGAGGCTAGACATTTCTTCAGTTGCCTTACCAAAAATGGCAAGTACCTGTACTGAACTCACTTACATATTACGTCATTTTTACAGATAAACCTTGAAATCAATGAAGAAAGCATTTTTTTCCCCTTAAATCAGAAAACATTACAGCTTCCTATCTGCCCAAGAGAAGTAAAGTACGTACATCCAAACGTAACTTAACAGAGCACACTACTGAAAACTCTTCTCATTTCAGAGACAAATTCTGCCCTTCTCCCATGCAATGCTATCAGAGCATCCATGAACTATGGCAGGTCTTCAAACCACAGTGAGCAGGCAGGAGTACACATGTGCAGTGCAAGATACCACAACCTGCCTCACCACCAGATGTGATTACAGAACACATTTTGGTCAGGAAACCAGGAGCATGAGGATTTAAGACAGAAGTTTTACTCACAGCTTCTTTACTTACAGGGAACTGGACATCACTCTTTGTGACACTAAAGGCAGGGTCTATCTGCTGTTTAATTTTTCCTCTCAATTTATCTTCCAGCTCATTAATCCGTTTCCCAGCAACCTGTCCTCACTTTCTATTCTTACATGCAATTCTTCTCTAAGCTCCTGCTGGGAGGCATCCATCTTTCAAAGCAGCCAAGCTTTAATTTCTTCTTGTCTAGCTTGAGCTACATCAATCCTCCTCCTTTTTTTTCCTGTCCTGCAAATTCAAGACTTGTTCTCAGATTAAGAAAATGGTCCTGGAATCGAGACAACTAGCCTGAGTAATGGACACCCTTCCTTAGAGAATAAGCTTCCAAGTAGATAAAAAAGGAACGCCCCATTTTCTAGTAAAAAAAAAGTAACACCTCAAAAAATAGAGGCTTATTTAGTATGGCAGTTCCTCAGAGAACAGAGCAAGTGTCTTCAGCAGCAAAGCACCTTCTAGAACACAATATATAAAAGCATTTTTAAATGATCCCATCTAAAAATTTAATATATATCAGGTTCCTACATTGATGCTTTTCATTTATCCAGAAAACAACTAAACAACTCAGACGTTACTAGTTTTAATTCCCACCACACTGATAGCAGTGTGTATAAATAAATGAAAACTTCTTTTTAGGGCATTTGCATATACTGCCACTGCACATTAGTGTCTTGACTGCTGTGCTATGTTGTTTGCTATGCTTATGTTAACAGTCTAAAATATTTCTAACACAAAGTGCTCCAGGTCACTCCTTGTACCTGATGCAGAGATAATAAAAGGTGTTCTCATAGAGATTCCTTCACTTTCAGTCCCAGCTCAATTAAGAGATGTGTTTTCTTCGCACACAGTTCTACTCTCTGTCCCCATATCACATTTGGCACACTTAGGTGCAGGTGCCAGACTAAACAAGCCAGTCCTACTGCTATCATAATAGTTGTAGGGAAGGTAATGTGACTCCTGGTTGCCTCAGTGAAAGACACTGCTGCTGCAGCATTTTCCTATCTCGCTCTTGCGATACTATTTATATTGTAATGTTTAGGTAGACACACACCATATATTTGGAACT
>WUAM01000321.1:1396094-1460511 GCA_024336885.1 Actenoides hombroni
CTGCTGCTTCAGCTTTTTCCTATCTCCCCCTTGCCATCCTATTTAAATTGTAATGTTGAGGTAGACACCAACCATATATTTGGAACTAATTTTATGGGGGAAAAAAAAAAAAAAAAAGGCGTTTTTTTTAATTTAGGGGATTTTCTTCTTTCTTGATGGCAGTAACTCCACTGTAGGGCTATGTCTACAAACAGAAGATGGTTTGGAGAAAAGTTAACAGATATGATTAAGGGAAAAGATTGATTTCCCTCTCCAGTACTCCTTTTTTATTACTATTTTAGTGTTTGAGGCATAAAATAATTCCCTTATCTAGACCGATATATTTGACCAGAAGTAGCTCAAATAATAGAAGCAGCAAGGAAAGCTACACAAGAAAATACAGAGCGAAACTATTGTAGACAATACACCCGGGGAGGCTCTATAAAGGTAGAAAGATGGTGGATGTGCAAATCCACAGGAGACATCATACTGAAAATGAAAAAAATGAGATAAGGGGAATAAGAAGCAATAGCCTAGCTTGAACCTTTTTGTATTTCCTCTATACTGCAAGGCCTGGATGGTACACAGCCTCTCACCTGCAATTCCTTCTTTATTATTGTTGCTTCTATTTCATCAAAGATTCTGGTACCACTGGAGGTGCTCTGACCATGCCCATACTTAGGCTTGTATCATCCTTCCACATTTTCTGTTGACAGCCTGTACTCCTGCTATCACAGAACTCCATCTACATTTTTAGCACATAAACTTGGTGGCCATTTAAGAAGTACTGCCTGACTTACATGTGTGCCAGAGCC
Organism: Actenoides hombroni; assembly: GCA_024336885.1. Taxonomy (NCBI): domain Eukaryota; kingdom Metazoa; phylum Chordata; class Aves; order Coraciiformes; family Alcedinidae; genus Actenoides; species Actenoides hombroni. Next base: position 1,396,889 of record WUAM01000321.1, read on the forward strand.
ACTGAAGATTGCCAGGCTGCACACAAAGAAATGCACGCTTGAGTGTGCACTGAAGCAGGAGTTCCCAGAAACACTGCTGGGTTACCTCAGAGGCAACCCTGAAGGCACTGGAGAAAATGAAGTGTATAGGTGATGAATTTGGCCTCAAGTCTGGCCTTGAGGCTGCTCCCGCACAGCATGAAGGATGCAACCTGCATGCAGAAATGCTTCCTGCTGTAGAAGTGGTATCTAAAGCAAAATGGTTTGCAACACCAGGCACTATAAAGAGATGCAGTCTCTTTCAATATTGCACAACTTAGCCTCCAGTGTTGGGTGACAGCGTTAATCATGAGCAATATGACGATGGGAATATAACTTAGATACAAGAATTATTTTTTTTCCCATGTATATAAGCTAAATGATAATTCACAGAGAATACTGGGCATTTAATGCCATGTTTACAACTATAAACTATTAAGATGCTAATAGCATCTACATTGGAGAATACTTTTTTCCACAGCTAACTAGCATTAGATGATTCACTGACTTTGTGTTATGAACACTTCACTGGCAGTTTCATTTGGAACATCATTACTATGAAAGAGCAGTTTCTGGGGAATTTTTGTTCAAGAAATCTCTCAAATATTCCTGAAAAGTTGCAAGGCCATAATTATTACTAAGATGGATGTCCTGATTTCTATTAAGTTATCACTACAGTCCTCTGGAGAAGACTTCTTTGCTGTGAACAACAAAATTGAGCAGACGAGCCAAAGACCTGGAAAGTATGACAGAGCACAGGATTCAGCAGCCTGAAACAGTACAGACTGAGCAGGCATGCTGGAGAAGAACAAGTCTATTTCAGTGCCTGATGGAGTGACTCTCATAGGCTCTGTATCTTAATTTTTCCTTTTTCCTGCTTGTCTTCCTTTTACTGTTCGTTATAAACATTTTTGTGCTTGATATTCAATATCTCTCTTTTCTCCTCCAGCGGTACTTTTCTGTACAATGTGGAATCAACTTACCCTTATATAATCTGTAAAGGAAACCAACAAAAGCCCATGATTCAAGCTGTGTGTCATTGAGAAAACACAAAATCAAGTATTTATAACATAACTGCATGCCCACATCTATATATTTCATCGTGTGACAGCATTGTAAGTTTATTACAGAGCAACTACCACTCCACAGTAGCAGTTGAGACTGGCTTTCATCTGTAAATCCCATAAAATATTTTTCATAGAAATAGAAGTTAAAAAACTCATCTACCTCTCAACAACAATATAACAAGTTGTTTGTTTTGCACATGCATTATGTCCCCTCAAATTGGCAAAATATACATGTTTCCTTCCACAGAGCTAATGACAAGATCACAAAGAAATATGCTCCAAATTAAAGGGTAAAATATACTGGAGGCATGAAACATTTCTATCAATAACTTACACAAGCCTGGAAGGACACTATGTAGCCACTAAACCACACATTAGTCAAATCTCTATTTCCTTACATGCAATCAATGTACTTCTTAGCACCACCAGCTGAACTACTGATATTTCATTAATCAAAACCTATTTCTGGCCCATGTGAAAATCTGTGGCTCATAAATGTAAAGTACACCTTGGGATCGTGTCCCTTTCAAAGTTCTTAACATTTATTTAGGATCAAGTCCAGACCTTATTGAAGTCTTGGAAAGATCACCTAGTTTTACAGTGCTCATTTAACCCACTGGGCAGTATGTGCTGGCCCAGTCCACAGCTGCTACGACTCAAGCTCAGACCCTGGCTCAAGCTCAAGACAGAAGTGTGAAGATTTCCATTACCATCTCCTGCACGAGTCAACAGGGACCCATCACACTCCAATCAGACTCAAAGGAAACTCTATATGCTATGTTGCAATGTCTAACTGTATATATAAAGGAAAAGAGGATGAAAGGTAAGCCTTGACATATGATATACTTTGTTGGCTTAAAGTATAATGTAAGATCACGGAATAAGAAAAAACCTGGCTGGATCCCTCAAAGCCCAGACATCTCTGGATAAAGTTTATTCCATATGATTTTTGCAATTAAAAAAAATAATTTGGGACCGAAAAAACAGAGCATTATCCACCTTGAAATACAAATGCACGGAATTAGCAGAACCCAATTGTTAGTGGCTGATAATGAGCTAACCTCACCTTGTGCAGAGAGCAAATGAGGGAGAAACTTTATCTCAACAAACATAAACTCTGAACTAGTTTAAAGACTACAACATGCATTTTGTCTTTGGCTCAGAGAACTGAAATACTGCTTCTTAACCTCCTCAGATCATAAAGCAAACCAAAGAACAAGAATACTGTTCTCTTTACTATTATCAAACCCTCCTTGAGTTTCAGAACAAACCACGGAAAGTTATTCTCAAACTCTCATGGGCTCTCAGATTGTGGTCTCAAGCCTGCTTATGGGTCAATCACAGAATCAGGGCGAGCTTCCATAGCTGACTCAGAAAAGCAAGTTAAATGATCATTTCTAATTTTTAAAAAATGTGTTCATAAGGCAACCCAAGTCAGATGAAAAAAAAAAAACATCCTGAAAGTATAATTTCAAGCAAGTTTCAAACAACATTACACTGAGTCGTGTCTTACTCTGTTATAGTCCCAGTGAAAGCAACAGACTGACTTAATGTAAGGTGCAAGCAATATGGTTTTCAGGTTAATAAAAGACACACATTCTTCTAAGCTTATAACGATGACGCTCAAAAAGAGATTAAATGATTCTGAAAGGATTATTTTTCTTCTTCCAAAATTCATATTCCTCTTTTCAATTTCACCTCAAGTTATGCTCTTCATACATTCAATTTATGAATACGAATGTGGTCTTACACTCCTAGAATATGGATCATGGCCTCTCTGGAGTGCGGGCAAAGGAGCTCAAACACTGACAATTGTTAAGCAGCAGTAATCTGCAACAACTCAGTTCATCCAAGGTAGAGAAACAGGAGCAGGCAGTGATAAGTGACTGCACAATGTTATGCTAGCAGGGCAAGTGCTCACCTAATGCAACTGTTTACAACAGCTCAGCTCCTCCAAAATGTTTGAGTGAGTCAGTAATTACAGCTGCATCTCAGTCTTCACTTTGTAGAGGAAATAAGTCATTGTCAACATGGGGTCACATAAAGACAGGTAAGGCAAAAAGAGGTCAGGTATTTCAGTCTGAAAACACCAACTAGTCAGATCAAATATGCTGGAAATCTACAACAGGAGTTATTGCTGGGCCATACACAATGATTCAGATTTCCATAAGCACAAGTGACAGAGGCTGAAAGTCAATGGGAGCTAGGCTGCAATTACACATTCAGCAGCAGTATTGCCTATAGCAGCTTAAGTAATCACCTCCTCAGTCCCAGGCAGTTATTCCTGCCCTTGCACAGCGTGCAGTGCTGTGCTCGAGAAGGCTTTCTTGTGCCCATCTCATGAGTAGAATGGGAAAACTGGTCAAGCTGTAAAACAATTCCATTAAAAAAACAACAGTGATTGTTATTACTAGGGCAGGGGCAGCACACAGAGCAAATCAAGGAGACAGCTCAGAGAAGAAACTGATTAAGTTATGCTGTTACCACAATGTTGTTCAGCATCTCTATCCATCGAAGAAGAGTTGCCACATTTCCCTGAAAAGCTCTACTGCACTGTGTGCCAGAACCCCAGATACCAAATTTCCCATTCTTGTTTTAACAGGAACATAAGAATAGAGAGTAAAAACAAGTAGCACACTGAAGATGCCTGTAGCTCAAATATATTGGTCTTTACATATTCAGCTATCAAAAACTCCATGGATCAGGCTAAGAATTTATCAGTGTTTACCTGGATTAGAAAGCATGCCATACCTTAGGCTGATTTATATCAGCCTGAATTGGCATGATTCATGTACAGTCCCTCTTTGCAAAACTGCTTAAACATTTGCTTTTCTTTCATAACAGAAAACTCTCTGAATTTGAGGGTTTTTGTGTTTGGTTGTTAGGCCTTTTTTTCCGAAACAAAATCAAAGCCAACATCCCGATGGGTTTACAGAGTCACACAAAATAGCAGAAAAATGATAGAAGCAAAATACCTTGTAAAGAAAAAACTTCAACCATCCCTGGCATTTTATTTGCATAAGAGATGCAATTTTGTACTTACTGCAGTTTTGATTTTGGAAAGTAAGTGCCTTACTATGATCTTGTGAAAGTCTTCAGCCCAGCACATTCTCTCTCCCCAGATGGGCTGATCTCTCTTTCTTCTCAGATTTGTGGTCCAGAAACCAAGAGGACACACAGCACTTTTCCCTGTAGGAAGTTAATTACCAGGATATGGAAAAGTGTTTTTTCAGGCTTCCATTTTCAGACAGGACATTCCCTTCCAATTGTTTTGCAGAAGCAGGCAATAAAATGTGTAGTTTGTGCATTTTGTCTCCTCTCCTCCCTCACCAGGATTTAGAATAGACCAATCCTAAAGCAACTACTGAAACACTGGATTGCAGTGTTTTAATTAATGCAGAGGTAATTTTTAGTGTTGTAAAACACATGGAATTATCCTCAATTTGACAAGGAACAACAAGGTGTCAAGGTCAGCAGGGCAAGACCCTCACTGACTAGGGCCCCATCCTACAATATCAAGTGAAGTGAGGTGGGAAGACTGCAGATGGTGGCCAGGTTCAACCATGAAGTCCAGATCATAAGGCAAATGTCATGGTGATAGGGCAGGTCTAAGGTCTAACCAACAAGTAAGTCTGCATGTCAAAATCCAGATCATCAAGGTCCAAGGCTAGGCAGGGGTATGTGGTGGCAGAGCTGGAGACAGGCACACCCATGGTGTGGATGATGATCCCAAGCTGAGCTGAAAATGGGGCTCCTGGGCCCATGGGCAGGGGAAGGGAGAGGCCCCAAGGGACGTTGGTCAGAGCCACCAAGGCTTACTGGTGCCTTCAGGGCACTGTACTAAAATTCAGTGTGATGTGCTCAGTTTTCATTACACTGACCTGGGGTTTCTCAGGAGCTATCTGTAGAATGGTTCTCAGTTATTTAATTCCTCTTGGTCCAAATGTAAATACCTATTCATAATCCATCCAACATCTTCCTTTTGATATGCTTTCATATCTTTACGCCTTTGAGAAGGCTTTTGTATTCTTGCCAAGACTTTTTGAAGTTTTTAAGATATCCACACCTCTTTCGGGCACAACAATTGAGATACAAGGTACTTTTTGGGACATTTAACCTTTGTTGACAATTGATTCCACAGAAATTACTTGTGCTGGCCTTATTGCTAGCATAAAAAAAATTAAATGTGATAGGCATATGGCTATTGTGAAGCAATGTACTTTAAATGAACTCTGAAGAAGTGATAAGCTGCACACTAGCCAGTCAAACACATTGATGCAAGTCCAGATATTCTATTAATTCTGAATTATAGTTCTCCTTAGGAAATCTTCTTTCAGATCTCATGTCCTTAATATACAATAGAAGAACACTTATGGGAATTGGAAATAGAGAGTTCATAGTTATAGCTGCAATTCTTTTTTTTCACTAGAAGTCAAAATCAGCCCATTAGTCAAAGAAATGCCATCTCTTATAACTGTTCATAAGAAATGGGATAGAATTTTTCTACTACTTTTGAAATGCATTATAAAATGGTCTCCTTAATTGACAAATCCTAAGATCAGAGGTATTAACCAAGACCAGAATGATGTTTCAATTTGTAGATAGAGGAACTACAACTGATTTGGCTAATTGAAATCTAACATAAAGGACCAAAGTCTGTTGAGTTTTCCCTTCAGAATATCGTATCAGAGATACATTATCACTAAATTTAGATATATTACATGCTGAAGACTGTTTTCAATCTATAGTTTGGTATTTTGAATTTAAAAATACAAATTATCTACAGAGCTAAACTGATACATAATTTCAGTACTACAGTGCACCTGTATCACTACATTACCTGCAGCACCCAACCTGAGGCAGACAGCAAAGCATAAAGAGGAAGATGGTCTTGACACAACGTCTTACAGTCTAGGCAATTAAGCCATTGAAAATGAAGTCAAAATAATAAATTGCTTGTTAAATAATTTTAAGCAATACTTTCCATAGAATATTCTTGTAACTGCCTGTTAGAAGATTCAATGTCCCTGTCAAAATTCAATGTCTCCAGTCCCACAGACTGTGGCAAGCAGATTAATAACAGGAAACGTAACACACTGTTATCCTTCATTGACTCATTGACAAATGATGAGGTCCCAGACACATCATCTTTTTCTTTTTTTTTCATTTTTTTTTTTTTAAATCTTTTATTTTAAAAATTATGTAATCATGAATGAAACCACTCCAAATTTTCTTTTTGACACTTAATCTGTGAGAGACTGTGCTTATGTTGTTGCTTCTGCTTTAATTCTTGGAACACAATTCAGGTAATGATTATTATTGGAACAGATATTTGACTGTTTTAGTGGGCTTGCCTTGGTATCTTATCGCTGAATGACACTGTCTCTTGCACATGAGCAGGACTGGATTGCACAATTGGATTGCACTTCTGCAAGGTGTTTGTATCTACTTTCATTTCAGTTTAAGCCATGTATTTCTTTCAATTTAGCTGAAGTTGCTTAGAAACACATTTAGGGTAAATTAAGTTTACTCATGCAACCAAGAATACAGATGTATGTGGTGAAAACTCATGAGCAATAACAGCTGTACTCAAGGTGTTAGATTAGAACTGTTTATCTGAAAGGGAGGCAGAAATGTCATCCCACATCTGTGATGGACTAAGAGCATAGGTTCTCTTGATGAAAATAAGCTGAGGAGCTGAACTTGTAAGACTACTAATACTCAAGAGCACTTTAAAATCCACTTAGATATAAGTCCCTTACATGAATTTAACTAAGGAAGACTGTAGTAAGATTATACTAATAGTCATATAGCACCAAAACCAATCAGCTGAACTATTCAAGTTTGCACAATTTGGTGCACGCTTACGAACAATGGATGCTTCTGTGGCGGCAGGATGAGTTCATTAACTGAGTATGGACTGAATTATTCATAGAAAATAAATTATTTAGCACCTCTTCTTTAAAGTACTGCATGACACTTTGGGCGCTTATTACAAAAAGGACATTAATAAATTAGAGAAAATCTAAAGTAGGCAACCAAAACAATGAAAGGGTTGTAAAGATAAAGCCCAGAGGAGAGAGAATGAGAATGCTTCATTTATACCTGTTAGGAAAGGTGAGAGTACACCTTTTAAGAATAATCCCTTCTGGTAAGGGATTATTTACAACGGTAGAAGAGAGAAAAGGAGTAATAGCTTGTATCTAAAAGTGGTCACTATTAGAGCTGATCAAAGACTCAACAGAAACAGAAGCAATAACAAAATTGTTAATGACTTAGAAATACTGAGTCACGGTAAGATAGGTATTTCAGATACTGTTCTATACTCTACAGAGAAACACGAGCTACAAAGCCTAGGTTGCAATTTTTAGAAAACAAAAAAACATATATACAAAAATCAATCCAATCCAAATCACACACACAAAAAAAACCCCAACAACAAAAAAGCCAAATCAAAACAAACAAACCACAAAATAAACAAAAAACAAACAAACTAAAAAAACCCAAACAAAACCAAAAAAACCCAACAAATTCAAATCAACATGGAAGAAGAATAACCTTAGTATTCATCACCACAAGACACTTGGAACAAGAATCTAAGTGACCAAAGTCACTTTTAGGATTTACTCCTTTTAGGAACAGATCAGACAGTCTGAATCAGTGTCATACTCAATAAAAGGAGACATGTTGTGAAAGGAAGGGGAAAGATGGCCACAAAAGGCATTAAAGGGATTCATCATACACAAAGACTGGTCTGTACAACATATACAGAAGCTGTTGGATATCTATAGGATCTCATATAGGGGGTTTAAAAAATAGAATCAGAAAATACACTGAAGCATAAAATTAGTAATACAGCTCAGTCAGGGAGGGGAGCAAACCACCAGGATTTGGGTCTGGGATCTAGTGAGAGGTGACAAAACCCTGTTCTCTCTTACAAATTGTACCCCCCCTTTACCTGACTGTAATAATTACTCTCCTCAAAAGCTCTGGTATTCAAATAAAATTGTATTTATAAAACACATTTGAATTCCTGAGATTACTTTTTATTGTCAGTTCAATACCTCTATCAATGCCCTAGCATTAACAGTAAATTACCACTGGCAACAGTGTTATTTTACCCCATCCTTACCACGTCATAAGACATTTTTTTGAGTTGGCCAGAGTGCTTTCCCTCTTTCAGGCAGAAATTCTTCTACTCTGAGTTTGTATCATGCTAATATTAACATAGTCCAACTAAATGCAACAACAACATTTGATTGCCTCTTCAAAGAATGGGACTTAAATCTTTTTCTTCCCACTGAACTTTATTTACATTAGGAGAATCTCTCCCACCATCACAGAGCAGTTTGCCTTCAGAGTAGTATAAAGAATGAATGAGTCATTTAATCATTTAATGAACTCCAAATTTGATAGAGCAGGCAACAAATGTAATACTATGCAGTAGGTCTGTTCAGCTGGGTGTTTCGTTACAAAGTAGGTAGGGCTGAAAAATCATTAGAAACACTTAAGATTGGCTCAAATTTTTCAATTGGGAAAGGTCTTGCTCTATTAAAAAGATCCTGGTGTAGTTGTGGAAGCAAAGTCCCTGCTCCTCCTAGAGCTTCACAGCAGCAAGGTATGCTGGTATTTAAGAATGGTCCTAATACATCAGCTTGATAAAAACTGTTTGAGCCCTTTGCCTGGCAGGATGAATTGTTATTGTCAGAGAGAATCACAAAAGAAATTTCCAAAATAATCCAAACCTTTCCATACCAGCTTATTAAGGAATACGGGAACTAAGGAAGACATAAAGAAAGGCTGGGAGTGAGACAGAAATCACTCTTTTCCTAGAGGATGCTGAAAACGTTAAGACTGAAATTTCTGTCGTGCTCTACATTTCTAACACTGGAGTTTGCATTCAGTGAAATTGATAGCAATTATTTTACAAACATGCAAAATTGTACATTTCTGCTGTTGCATTCTGTGGTTGGACTGTTCAACATCCTCAGGTCTTTGAGCCAAACGTCTGCTGTGGTATGTATCAATAGCAAGTCACCCTGTTCTCAGGAAATGAGATTACAGCAGCAGCTTGCAGAGTAAGCACTCTGACATGGGCAGCGGAAGAAAAAGACTTTCTAAGTGTTCCAGGTCAAATCATCCCAGAGACAGCAGCCAAACCATGGACTAGAGTTTAAGTGTTTTGCAAAGGCCTAAACACAATTTGGTCAACTCCTAAAGCCACAAACATACACACTCTAAATTAGTTCCAGGTTAATTCATTATAAAAGATTTTCTGTGGTGAAAGGTAGGAAGCTTATCAACTGCTATGTCTGCAGACTGTTCTTTTTGACGACAGAAAAGTATGTAGAGCCGTATCAAAGGGAATTGCAAAGTGACAAGGACTGTGAGAAGTCCGGTACCAACATTTTTATACTCTATCCCCTGGCAATAACAGTGCTTTTCCACCTTCTCATGCTTCGTCATCCAAACTTGAAAAGAACTTAATGGGCTAAGTCTATAGTGGATATGCAGAGGCATTGCCTCAATGACCTAAAATTTTAGCTATCATGACTCATTTATTATTTTAACGCATTTTTCTGTTGTAAAAACGTTTCAGAAAATTTACTCTGCCTATTATCAAAATGACCAATCCAGCTTCCAGCTGTACAGAAATTTCACATACGTTACTGCATTTGAAAAAAGATATATACAAGGAAGAAGCATTAACAGCTGCAGCCTTTAACTACCTCTTAGAGTTTTTTAAAGGCTTATTAACTTGAATACTGCAGCCTGATAAAAGAAAAAAGTATTGTGCGTCTTTGTCTATTAATAGGAAGAAAGTAACTCTACATATCCTTAAACAGAATTCCACAAAACCACAGTCTTATTATTAAAAATCACACAGTAAACCTGCTCTACTGACAAATATTGTTTGACAAGCAACAAGTTCAGCTCATTTAAACACTATCGTTGCCAAGAGCTTGCTGTTAACTCTGACTCAAGCACCACAGTAATCCTTCCATTTGTTACAGACCAGTCAGAGACTGATTTACCTAAAGTAAAAAATCAGAAAACTACATTTCAATTTCATACATTTTCAGAGTAAGTAACAGCTAAAACCAGAATGATACATTTTCCCACTTTTAATGCTTTCAGTCAATGACACTGCAGATCCAAGAAGTGCTGATTGCATAACACCTTTCTACACCCCTTAAAATTCCCTGCAGAGATGCCGTTTGCTCCCAGTATAGCAGTAGTGTAACCAATTTCATGTCAGTGTTGGAAGAATCAGTATGCACGAAGTGTTGGTTTCCTACTGAAAAATTAATTAGTGCTATTTGTATGCATCACTCAACTTTTTGTAACAGTGCACAAGAACTGCATAGCAATTTCCTAAATTCTCCTGTAAGTTTTTCTGCGCTGTTTTAAAATTCAATAAGCACAAATCACTACTGTTTTATAAAGCTAAACAACAAATTGCTTTGCTATGACTTCTACATCTATTTACTCAATGGAGACACTTATAATGGGAAGTCCTTTGAATACCAATGCTTGTTTCCACAGATGCTCTGTCCTAATTATAAAGGTTGTGAAAGAAGTATTACAAAAGAAAAATATAAATTACACTGTACCCTAAATTTCTCTACACTTTCTCTATATTGTGCTTGTAATTTCAGAATTTGCACTTCAAACACAGATATGGCCCAAAGACTCACACAAAACACCAGACACCATGTCAAGATGTTGAGATAATTGATGCCCATGTCTCTAAGTGGGATTTAGATCTGGGATCACCTGGCACAAAGAGAAGAATGCTGCCAACACTGACTGATGAAAGTCTATACATTGCAGCAGTATTTTTATTTTACAGTTATTAAAAAATATTTCCTGCCTCACTTAGCATTATTAACATTCACAGCATTATAAGCAGTGCAATAAAATACTGGAATAGCCAAAATAAGCAGTCTACCCAAGTTTCTCAGCAAAAGGACAAAACTCCCAGCAGTGAGAGGAATTTCAATAATGAAATTTAAATACAGCACCTGGAAGTACTATGTATGACTGATTGTTATGTTAACAGAACTGTAAGACACGAGTTATTTATTTAAGCCTTTAGTAATCCTGTATCATATCACTGATGGCTTTATCCCATTCAAGATCAATCTCAAATGCTTGAACCTTTCAGACAGGCTAATGTTGCCTCTCAGTCTTCATTACAGTGGGAATGAAGGGCAAACTAAATGATTAATGGAGCATTTCATTAGTTTTTTCATCGCAAACTGTGAATAGGAATTTCCATTTGACTGCCCAATTTCAGCCCATTTGGAAAAAGAAGACAATATTGGCTGGATCGGTTGGGACACATGGTGAGTAGCGATTCACATGCAGTGTGTTTGTGGAGAGAGAAACTCAGTGAACCAAGACAAAGCCATCGACCAAAAGAGGAACAACCATCATTCTTCTACCACCCACTAGCTGTCAGAATTTCTGCAGAGAATATTAATGTATGGCTACTCAAGGATTTCCAGTATTTTGTTTATTCAAATATGCCATTTTAAGAAAATGTTGCTAAGATACCTACACACAAAGCAGGTTTAACCCTCTAGACACAGGCTACTGCAGATTTCTAAAGCAATTTCTGGTCTGAAATATATCCATGAAAGCAAGACAAAAATTAACACCCCCACTGTTAGCAAGTCCTCAAATTTGTGAAATTTTGACTTTACTAGCCAAAAGACTTATGAAGGCCACTGGCAAAGCAAGTGCAAGTGAAGTTAAATATCTGCTTAATTCTACATTGATAATGCATAAATGGCTGAACTGATAACAGTATTTTGTAACAAAACAATTAATTGCCTGATACTAACATGTCTATTTCAGCAAAGGTTCTGGAAGCTAAAAAACTAAGAATTAAGGCAAACCTCTGAAAACTTAAGTTCTCCTATTAGAGCAGAATGCTAGGAACAATCTACCGTTGTTCCTGATACAGTCAGTATTTAAGCAATCACCAGGTACTGTATCATATGAAATCAAACTCCAAAGCTAAAAAGATGTTAGGACTAATCTGTTGTCCTGTATGATTGTGGTGGTGGTTGTAATTCCCAATAAATGACTGTTGAGATAGATACTGGGCTAATTCAAGAGGGTTTAAGGTTTGGTTTTCTCCCAACTCTCAGTGCTACAATCTTTAATATTAACATCAAGAAGAAGAGAAAAGTATGTACTACATCCTACATACAAAGCTCCAAGTGTTATTTATCAGCAAAAATTAATGAACAGCTCTTCTGAGAAGAGGTCTCAAATCTCAGCTCAGATTTAAACGGCACTTATCCCTGACAGGCAAAATAAGTATTTCAAATTCTTATTAGGTAGTGTTTGTATCTCATGAGAGGAAAACCTGTCATTTCATCAGAGACCCAGAAGACATAGTTAAACATGTGACCACATGTAAACACCCACTTCCTTTTTTGTGTGCATTTTAAATCATGCTGTCCCTTAATAAAACACATTGGTGTATGCTGCCTGCTTTCAGTACAGCCATTTGGTACCGACTGACATCTATCTATTGGTTATTAAATGCTTTCTTAAGTTTAACCAAAAAGGAAGCCTACTGGCATGAATTCATTTCACCTCAGGCTTGGCCACTCTGTCTCTGTAAGCCACTTTTAAAATTCTCACAGCAGAGAAACAAGCAAGACAACCACGCAGCACAGCACTGTCTTGTGTTTTGCAAATAAACCTCTCCTACCACCCATATTGCCTTATGATTCCTCACTTATCCCCTATCCAGTTCCAGCCAACCACTGCAAGCTCTCACAGTTGTAATTTCCTTCTTTCATCTGCAAAACATCCCCTTACCTCCATGGGACATTTCATCACCCCAGAGTAGTGAGGCTTTCACCAGTGATTTCAGGTTTTAGGAGCTGAGACCAAAAGCCAGTCTTTGTTGAATTCTGAAATGCTCTACTAAGGTGTTTGATGGGTTAAAATAAGGTGCTCTGCAGTGAGGTTCATTATCACAGGACCCTGACAGCAATACATTTTCCTTTCTTCCTTCATGCCAAGCAAAGGCTTGAAGCAGAAGAAGAAAGCAAAATGATCCCCAACTGCATTGGCTACAAACCATGTGCCTGAACAGCACGACCACCAGTGTGCCGTATCTCTATTTGTGCTGCTTACGGACTGCCACTCTATTTTCTTTTGCTGCTGGTCCATACTGGCTAAGTGTAAAATTGCAGACCTGCAGTTTTGAGGACTTGTGTCCCAAACTCCTCTGCATCCACTACCAGCCATTCCAGATATCAGCACTAAAAACTAGGGGAACATCTGGAACAGTCTTATGGAGAGAAATACCTAAAATGAGTACCTCTAGCACTATAGCAACCTTGGTGGGATTAATTTCCAGTGACTTTTATCAGCAATGACTGGAGACAGCTAATTAAGAAAAATTAATTCAGGGTTATTATTTTGGTCACAAAAAAGGGCTTAGCAAATTCAGCTATATTCAGCTGAGCCATAAATCAGTTTTATAATCTATACAGAGGACAAAAACAAAGTAAAAATTTAATAGCAACTAAAACAGGGTGATACTTACTCCTCCTGGAATATGAACTAGCAGAACATCATTATAATTTTGAAAAAAGCTCAGATGAAGCACTGTTACCTGATCAAGAACATATCCGCTGTGAGGTACAGAAATATCCCTAAAGAGATCAAAAGGAGGTGTATGAAACTCCAGCAAATAGCTATAAAACAGAGTCCCAAATTAGAGGGGTTCCTACACCTCTTCCCAGTCAAAGACACCAGAGGAGATGTAGGAACTAGAACATCAAAATTGCCAAAGTACTATCACACTTTTTTCTGTCAACCAGGTTATTAAAATATCACTCTAGCAAACCATGCATCAATCATGACAAGTAGATACATTTGTTAGCACTAATACTGCCCTAAACATCCTATGTCACCCATCCTTTTGGCCGTCTTTGACAAACTGCAACGCTATCCTGCTTCTCTAAATCCAGATGCTTGATGATGCCTTCAGCAGTAGATGCGCAGGCTGGCTGTAGCCCCGCTTCCCTGACACAGACCACTGCTCCCACCTTTGGACCAAAAGCCCTGGTGAGAGAAGTGAGCTAGAGCAAGAAACTGATGCAAAATACCTGGCTGTAAACTGCTCCCTTTCCCAACGCCATCAGCCAGCACCATGCTCTGCTCTGCCCACCCCACATCCACACAGCAGGAGCGCTGGCACAGGGAACAATGCAGGCATGAGTGGCCCAGAGCTGGAGGAGGAGGGGGAAATAAGCTGCCCCTTTCTGTACCAGAGGCATTTCTGGCCATTAAAATGCCTGTGCAACCCCAGTCCTAAGGTACCAGCAGCAAGCACTTGGGACATAACGAGGAGTAAAAAAGCCAACAGAGTAGCTGAAGCACACCCCAGCTTCGCACCTGCAGTCCCCTTGCAAATAATTTGAAGCTGTTCACAGTAGCAGTTCTTATCTTTTCAAACAACGTACAGCCATGTGAAGGCAATGCCGCTGTGTGGCACGTGTCCACACAGATGCTTCACTGTCTTTTACGAGGGAAGCTGTGTAATATATTACCCTCAGAGAAAACTGATTGCACATTCATCTAATCCACATGACTACCCCGTCACATGTGGCTCCCACAAATATATATGAATGTAACAAAGCAAAACGTCCACACTCATCACGCAATCAAGATTATATTCAAAGTCAGACTTCTTTTTCAGAAAGATTAATTTTAATGAACTTACAAATAAAACCAACGAAGGCCAGACAAATTGAAGAGATTAAAGTGTAAGACCATGACGGGCTAGAGAAATTGTGCTCTGAATAATTAATCACAAATCAAAAGTCTTCTGAAGCCAATTATTTTCCTAGGATACTTTTAATTGTGAATACCCACTACTGAGTGACCTATGCCTTTCCCATTTATGCTTCTCTGAAGCACACTACAGGTACCACTAGCTTTATCAATGATCCCCTAAATCAGGACAAAAATCTTTGTGGTAGCAGGGGTGATGGGGTTGTTGCTGATTGGGGTGATAGCAGTGTTGCCGATTGATAAATCTTATCATTAACTCCTTTGGAGAGATTTTCAGCCGTGAAAAATCTGTGTGTTTTGAAAAACCTACAAAGCACAATAAATCTCAGGATATCCCATCAGCTCTCAATGACAGGATGGGCAGAGGCTGAATGAAATAATTTCATCCAACTAGTAGTATGCTGTAAGGCTCCTGCTTTCAGCGGTACAGAGGGGTATCACACGCTGCCATGCAAGTGCACGGATTTCTGATGCAAACATGCACAGCTGTACTCGGGTTCCCAATGGCAAACTGGGAACACTGACCTTTTCTGCATTGCCCACTTTTTTTTACAACACACATTTGCTTAAGCAATTACTGCCCACTACCTTCTGTGTACTAAACATTTGGACTAGCCTGCTTTTTTACATCTTCAAAAACAAGGTCTCAGCAGAACCTTCTCTCTCTTAATTGCTAGTTTGATGCTTTAGTCTTTTCAAAGTGCTCCCTGTGTTCTTTAAATATTTAAAGAGGATACAAACCCCTTCATCTTTTGAAAAGGCCAGACTGTCAACCAAATTTCTTCATTCCAGTTTGAAGCTCCACTGAACTTGGAGCAGAAAGTACAGGAAACTGTCCTGATCTTTCATGAAGTTGTACCCCTGCCTCCCTTCTCCACCAACAACAGGACTTCCCTCTCTTCCTTCCCATGACCCTTACACAAGAATCTCTCTTAAGCAAATGATTTCTCTACATATTTCTCATTGCTTGTATCCCTTCTGAAGATCTAATACTGTCATGTAAAAAAAAAAAAAAAATCTCTCTTTTCTAGTAACGGCTTTTTTTGTCCAAAATACTATGCTTGTATGTGATAACCTCTAACCAATTGCTTTCTCCAGTGATGCTTTTCAGTCTGTAAGTTCTTCAACGAAGTGTCTCTACCACATGAACAAAGCACACAGCCCCATCGAAACAGTGTGGGCTAAATACTGAAACTCAGAAAAGTGCATTTATTATCAGAGCCAAACTGGGCTCTTTCTTATGCTGTTTTGTTTCATTTTTGACATTAGGGGATCTCAGAGGAGGACAGCTCTGAAAGGCTTTACAGAGTCAGGTTAAGGATATAGTTGAGGCTATCTGATGCTGAAATAGAACAAAGGAATTCAAATTAGAAAGGACAGTGAAGAAAGACAGAGAAAGACACAAGGGCATACAGAAAAGATATAGTTGGGAAGGAAATATGAAAGCTGAGCAGGCAGGTAGATGAGAACAGGAAATGCTAATAGTAATCTTAGCAAACCACTGAACATTAGAAGGAAATGTTCATAATATAAGAGCCTGTCCAAACACTTTGAAAGGTCAGTACCAATTGGCTCATCATATTTTAGCTGTAGGACAAAGCTCACATCCTATCTGTACAGGATATTTGATCACTTCTTCCTGCACTGGGAACATGCATGTGAAATCAAATGTTGTTGCAAAGCATGTGAACAAACCCCACTCATTTTGTCATTCGATCTATACAGAAAAAAAATCTGCTGCTAAATGCGTGATTAGAAAGTTATACATATGAAATACATCTGCTTAAAGTTTAAAATATTGATACAGGATCTAGTGTTGTTTTCTTTATTTTTCTGTTACTAAAGTACATCACTTTTGACTAATCAATAACTGAGATCCATCTTGGCCTGTGAAGAAGCTTACAGCAACATCAAGGAAGCTTTAAACACATAAAGTGGAGTTGTTTTTTCCTAACAGATATAGGGCAAGCATGGGGGAACCTGATGATTTCACAGCATGGCAACACTTCTCTCTCAGCAATTCACAAAGCTATTATTATCGAATCAAAAAACTGCAGACTTCATGGGTTTCTTTGCTTGCTTTCCTGTAATTAAAACACACATTGCCCGATGCATTTTCCACACTGAAAAAAATTCACTTTTACTTCTAGTGTCACTCCTGAAGGTTTATTTCATTGGCAAAGCTGTTTTTTTCAAGTGTTTACTGAGAAAAAAAGAAAACAGTTCTCACCTTTCAGCTTCCTACAAGGTTCCTCCGTGAAAACCTTTCACAGCCAGCAAGCCCAGCTTGCAACCACTCCCTTTAACAGCAGCTCTTAGAAGGCAGCTTGGGAGAGAAGGCAGAGGGCAGACATGGGAAACAAGGTAGAAAGAAAAAGGAACAATGGGAGGAAAACAGCAGGTTCAGAAAACCGAAGACCTGGTGCCATGCACAGCCACTTGTGTCTGCCAGTCCAGTGGGTAGTAGGTTCAAGAGGGCACAGCAGCTTCTGGGAGTGCTCCTGGGCACTGACTGAGGGAAGGCCAGAAGGAAAAGGTGTCCCTGTTGCCCCACCCCCAGCACATCATCTGCCCAGCATCCCTACCAATGGTAACCTCGAAAAGCATCTCTTTAGTAAGCATAAATAGAAAGAAGTGTGGGGGCAAAATGAAGGGTATAGGAGGACTAAAGAACAAAAGGGAACATGCTGGCTTTACTAAATGTTTTTTTTAGAAGAATATATTATGTGTACAATCTGCCAGTCTTTGGCCAAAGGTATTATACAAACACAAAAAGCACTTGAGAGAGAGAGAGAGAGATATTTAAAAAATAAAAAATTTTTAAAAATCATGAGCTGTTCAAGCCTTCAGAGGTGCTGGAAAGTAATTTCTTTTGCAAAGACTGAACCCAGACTTACTGCTACCCCACCCCTTTTTCATCCCTCTCCCTTAGAATTTCTTGTGCAACTCTTAAGTCTGGTTAGTATTACCCATCCCTGTGCAGTAAGTGACATGAACTGTTCAGGAATTGAGGCACCCTGTGCATCTGCTAGTTCACTGCTGTCTGTGAATAAGAAAACAGATTCCAAAGAGTTTCTCCTACAACTGCATCATTTAGCATTGCCAGTGGCTGAGAAACTGCTAACACTTTTAGAAGGTTACAGACCCTATTCCCAAGCCTCATGGTGACAGGGATGGAGGCTGTCCTCTAAGGACTCACTGCTACGCTCTGGTTTTCAGCAACCACCTCTGGAAATGTTGTTCAATACAAAAACAATTAGAATTAATAACACATAAGGAAGCCATGAACAAGAAATCTCATAGAGAGAAGGTTTTGCTTGAGCTAAACCCAGATAAAACAGATCAGTGAGGGATATACTTGTAGTTAGTTATTGCTGTGATTAATAATGAAGTTAAGTATGATACCATGTTGTGTTTTGCCTCCTTAGCGTGTTCAGAAACCATAAACCAGTGTAGAAATATATACAATGTCCCACCTATGCCAGATACACAGAATTTTAAAATATTTGACAATGCTATGTGGTATTTATATGGCAATATTGGCAAAAAGAATGAGATATTTACCAAAAAAAATCCCTTTGATAAAATGTTTTGCTTAAACAGACCTCCTTTCATGAGAAAGAAGCTACCAAGACATGAGACCATCTTTTACAAATGAATTAAAAGGAGAAATATGAAAAGTCATCAAACATAATAAAGGAATCCATTAATCCAGTCACAGAGATCTCATTCTTCAGAGGCATTGCCAGAAGAGGAGCACCCCCCTTGAGGATGTACAAGAAGCCAGAAGCACAGAGTAGTAACTCAGAAGGCTGACCAAGCCCTACAAAGGGTCTTGGCAACAACATCCTGAAGATCTCCAAATAGATTAGTCAGTGTTACTCTTTTTGTCACTCATTAATGGGTGACTCAACTGGAGAAAAAAAATAAAAACGAAGAGAGCAGATGGGCAATGCTCAGTATTTGAATAATGGATCATTTCCATTAAGCTGTAAAAAGAATGTAAAATTGTATGGTGATCTATTAATCTGATTTAGTGATGGATAACTAGAATGATGAATATGGATTATATATTTTTAATGAGTGTTACATTTAACGAGCATGAACATTGGTGAGTGTGAACATTAGTGAATGAATAGCAAGGCTTACAAAGTTTTGGATGTGACAAATCTAACCAGAGCTCTTTTTAGCATGCATATTACTGGTATTTTGAGATTAAATATCACCTATCAGAGCATGTAATTGTTGACAGATAAAGAGATCTTTAGTCATGTAAGCAGTATGTTTCGTCTTGTTTAGTGAATATATTTAGTGCCCATGTTGCACTCCATGAAAATACTTTTCCCTCATCTAAACCATACTGATCTCTGTCCTGTCATTTACCAGGCTGGCAATGAAAAGAAGAATGAAAAAGCCAGGGGCTGCTCAAATGTTCGCATAAGCCAAGTGCAGGTATGAAAGGAAAGCTCAGGGGAGGCAATGAAGTTGAGACTGAGTTTCATTAGAAGACAACCAGATGTCAAGCTGTCCACAGTCCAAGTAAACAAGTTCTGGAACAGAGACCCCACCACACACCAATCCAGATACCTTTCCAATTGCCAATCTCGCCTATAGCTGTTGATTACTGCCTCACACCTCCTCTGCAATCTCCCAAGCCTCTCATATCCAAATTTAAGCATGTTATTTGTCATAGATTCATCGATGCAATAAGGATCCTACTAGTAGAGCTCCATAAGTACTCTATCCACCTGTGCAGCAAACACAAAATTAACTTTTTTATCACCTATTAACTGTTTCACTTTGTGGAATCACTCTTTCTAGAAGATCCTAGACTTAAGCCTGTTTAACACTGTCCCCTTCCTTTTTTTCCTCCCTTTTGCAGTCTTATGTAGCTGCTGCGGTAGTGTCAGCAGGTGAACTACAACATTGTCATCCTCCTCCTCAAAGCATCAATAATCCCTTTTGAAACTGCATCAGATAAACAACATGTTTTCTAGACAGCTTAATGGCAATAAATTGCAAAGAACTTCCTACACTTACAGTTACTGTTTCACTTCAGATATTTACCCTTCACCACTCTATTACTCTGTCATTCTCACTACTTTTTTGCTATCACAACAGTGGCACACTACAGGATGGAGACATGAAAGCAAAGCTTTGAAGCTATATAATGGAAAATACTTCTTTAAAAAAGAGAGAGAAGGACATCTTTAGGCAAAATGTGGACAAAAAAGTCCCTCTTTGCATACAGAGCCCCAGAAACACAGCATGACAGGTCCTGAGAGGAGCCTCTTGCGGAGTTGGAGATCAAAATCCATATTTCTTGGCTTTCAGTAACAGGGTCTCATCACTTGACCTCCTTCTGCAGTACCTTTACGTTGCAGTTGATATGTTCAGGGCTACTTCTCTAGTTTGATACTACAGAGCTTTTTAGCCCATCCTTCCTCTCAACTTTTCCCATGTATTTTGATCTTAAGTCTCTTTTTCTTTCCCCCCACAAGCTACCTCAATCTGCCTAAAAGAAGTTAGTTACAAAAAGCTGTAAGACCTGGCTACATACCATGACAGCTCCAACTTTGCCTAGTTCCCAGTTTTGTTCACTCAGCCACAGAGCACACTATGCAAGGATAACAATGATGTAGTTCCTTGTTTCACGTATTGGTGAATACTCTTTTCAAGAAGGTGATTTTCATTTTCACAACTGAGGTTTGTTTCTTTTTTGTTTTCCCACCCTAGGAAGAACAGCCTGCCCTGAACCTCACTGGTAAGCAATTAAAACCTGGAAGGCTGCCAGCCTTTGTGGTACTGTGAATTCATTTCCCAAGTAGACATGTAATTCTTCGAACTCAAGTTGAGACAATAAAATGTGTAAAACTTGACTATAATATGACTCCTCAGTAAACAACAAAGCTCCTTTCTTATAAAGAAATTGGAGCAAACCAGTTGATAATGAGAAAGTGCAGGCACTAATTATTTTATTATAAATCTGGAAATGATGCATAATTTAATTTCTGGAAGTTAAAATGTTCTACTGATAGAATAATCATTTTTTCAGGCCTGACGTCATTAGGACTCCAGTTGTCTTTAATATCTCTCAATAACATACTTATTCTCACCATTAAAGCTGAGCAATATTCCAAATGTCTGGACTTCAAAAGCTTGTACTCTGTTTGCAACTATCAGTTTGATACTCTCCAGACACTGCAGAAAAGGGAAAAAAAAGCAGTGGATGAGGGGGAAGGACATTGTAAAGGCAATGTTTTAAAGGTAGCATAGCCCGGAAATGCAATTAGTGAATCTTTGCCACATATATTGAATGAAATGCAGAAAAACAGCAATAGACTTCAGAGGGTTCACGGGAAGGTCATGGCCACAGATGTTGGTGCCCCAGACCAGCCATGTTTCACTGGAAGGCTAACCGACTCCCAGCAATTTATCCCTGTGGATTGGATGAGGATTTGGAAAAGCTTCAGGTTTCGGGCTAGGAACTGAAGAAAAAAGGGGAGGGGGTGGGGGAGAGACTGAGACCCATCAGCCAAACCATATTACATTTCCCACTGCACTCCCACTGCACAGGCAGCTCAGGCCTTGAAAGAAGGTAATCCTAACAAATCCACATTATAAAACTTTTTTCACCTAATTCATACAATCATTTTACTGTTTGTGTATGTGTACCTATCCCTCACAAAGACTTAAATGGTGGTGTGCCTTACATATACTGGAAGATTAACAAAGCTGCTACAGCATGCGGCTTGTTGGAACCAAAGGGAACAGATTTGTTCCAGTGTTCTAAACTGTTTTAACGTAAATTAAGTTATTTTACCTGAAATCCTATATGGTGTTCTAGGCTATATAGTCATGATTATGACATTATAGTTAAAGGTCAGTCCAGGTTTCTTTTATAGTCTTTGATAAGTGGAGGATTTATTTTCTCAGACTCTTTATATGCCAAAATTTAGCACTGTATGATTTGGGTCCTACACTAAACACAAGTTTGTGACTGAAATGTGGTGTTGATCCATTAAGGGGCAAAAGAAAATTTAAGCTCTGAAAGAAACCTCAAATACTTAGATGGCAGTGCTCAAGAGTAGAAATATTAAAAACAGTCCTTTATGAAGTGCTCAGTAATTTTATTAACTTAATCCAAAAATAGCTAATAAGAACTTAATATTCATTCACCAGTGTCTACAAACTAATTAAGAAACACTTATGATTTAACCAATACATTCATTTAGGCCAAGGTTCAGCAAAACATTAAAGTACACGTTTAAATCCATTGCTTGCTGCAGAATTAGCCTGCTTTATGCTTAATCCTAATGCCTAAATCCATTTACTAAAGAGCTGAACGGGGTTCAGGCAGGGTGGGTATAACATTACTTATGGAGTGATAGCAGTACTCCCTCAAAAAGAGTGACTTAAAAGACTGAGAGATTATTTTACAAAGACAAAATTAGAGGAAACATGATGAGCATGCTGTGTAACAAAAGCACTGGCTACAGAGAGCTGATTTGACACTTTATTAACGCAGCACCATGACAAAGGTATACTGAACAAAACAAAGAACATACCCAATCAAACCAAATCAAGCAAAACAATCTCAAGCAAACCATCCATGGATTTCCCTGTCACATAGTAAAGAAAACAAGCAGACAAAGACTAAGAATGATAATTAGGTCATGGCATGGTATTTAGAGAAATAAAAGTTTCTAGAACACTTGGCAAGTGTTCCAGAACATTTTGGAAACCTTACTGAACTCAGTTCTTCAGGGTCTCAACCAGTTTAGATACCAAGGAAACCTCTAACATGTTCTGCACTTTTTCTTAAACATTCGACACTCAGAAGTTCTACACTGGACTAGCTGGATCACTGGTCACCTAGTAATCATGAGCTGCTTGAAGATCAATACACAGATTTTCTTATATCAGCAAGAAAAAGTAATCTGGTTACTTGAAAGTGTAAATGCCCTGTTGGAAAATTATGTTCATCCCTTTCTCTTATGCTTAATCTGCAATTATGTATCTGTTGCTCTTAAATACTTGACTGTTCTTCCAAGGTATAACTCTCAGAAGGAAATGTTTTGTAGTTGATGTTCTGTTCTTTT
The DNA here is from genome assembly GCA_024336885.1 of Actenoides hombroni. Classification (NCBI taxonomy): domain Eukaryota; kingdom Metazoa; phylum Chordata; class Aves; order Coraciiformes; family Alcedinidae; genus Actenoides; species Actenoides hombroni. Next base: position 1,419,906 of record WUAM01000321.1, read on the forward strand.
GACTCTGGAAGAATAGCTGCTATTCAGACACAGCCCACAAACACAGAACAGTCTCCAAACGAGATGCTTACAAAGATCAGTGGTCACTACATCAGGTGTAGTCAACATTTGTATTTTTTCGTGATGACAGCATGCCTTGCAACAAGCATTAATTATTCCTCCTGAAGTAGATCTGACAACTTCACTCATAATATATTCAATCAACAACATTTCATGCAGCACTGCAGACAGAATACTGATTTTGAAAATCTGAATACCAGTAACTCATTTATGATAAACTAAAGTCAGCACAGAATCACTTACAGTTCGTTTCACAGAGAGTTTCACTAAGGCGCCCAAACACACAGAAAGAGACCAAAGCCATCACTGAACATATTTTAATATTTATTTGTTAAATTTAGTATTTTTCTTTTATAAAGCATCAGAATAGTACAAAGCAACACTGCTTTTTCAAAATCACCAACAGCAGAAAAAAGATGAGTGTTAGCACAGGTCTGAGGACCTGAGGAGCAGAACACCCTCCTAGGCTATTTTCTCCATAGGGACCATAAAACAGTCTCTATTGCCTACTGTATCACTACAGCAGTGTAATGCAATGAGCTTCTGCAAGATTTATATTTACCAGACACCTTTCCTTCAACAGCAAAGGAGTAAGATTGTTAAATGTAGTTGGGCTGCATCTTTCTTATCTTCCAAAATGCAAAAGCCATCAATATTACTTCAGTACAGTACAGACTGTGAAAAGGAATAGAATCAGCTCTCTTTGCTGAGGAGAAATTGAGAATAAAATGCCCTGTGCTAGACAAAGAAAGGAAACTTCTGACACAATATCTTCAAAATAGTTATTTCCTTTTGAATATAGAATTGGGGTATTTTATATGAAGTTTATTTTTTAAGTTGTTATACTTCTTGAGAAACTGATATGAAAATATAAAACTAAGCTATACACTTGATTTATGGCAGAATGTTGATTATTAAAACCATGACACAATTTGAACTTGCACATTTTTATAGCTCTAAATACAGAAAATTTCTCACATACTGGAGGAAAAAAAAGCTACAGAAGCATAATTTTGGCTATGTAAATAAAGCATTTTTATATTCAAGGACTAAGCTTGACTCAGTTAAAAGTGTCTATTCTCATATGGCTGATATCTGTTCAAATATACTTTATTCTACGCAGGCTAATGATTTGAATCTCCTCAGAGATGCAAAAATTGCATTGTTCTGTATTTCCATATCACTTGTGTCAGCCCTGGTTGGTTGTGCTTGATATCATTGCAGCTGAACAGTTAAACACTAATCTACAATTCAAATGCTCACAAAAGCACTGCACATACTTTTTTGTAATACTGTAGTGAAAAAAACCCAAACAATGCAGAGGATAACCATTCTTATATAGTCCTATTAGCAAATTTTGCTTCTAGTCATTCAAAAAGAACTTAAAAATGTTATGAGAAAGAGTAAAAAAAAATTAGTACATAATTCCACAAGCACTGACACATAAAACCTACTCATCTATCCTATTCTCCGTGTTCATATAAAGGGATGCCCATGCAGTGAAAAACATTTGCCTGTATTATAAGATTCATTTCACTTCTTAGAGATCAGGACCCACAGGTTATATTTTCACTCTGCCACTGGCTTGCTCTGTAACCTAAGGCAAATGACTCAATGTGTCTGTCTTCTTTTATATGAAAACTGGGGCTATGAATACTTCCTTTAAAAGGGCAAGTGCAAGGATTACAAATGCTTTGTGAAATGCTTTAAACTCTTCCAATTAAAACATTGACTAAATACTATCCAGAGCACAGCGTTACAGTGTAACAATTGCACACTAGTATTATAAATAGAAATCAGTATTATTTTGAGAACTAACAAACATAATATCATGAAGATTTAAATTACATCTGTAAAAGAGCATTGTGAATAGCTTTATTTAAGAAACTAGGCAACTATTGTTTACGATCACTTGGCCTCCTAGGTTGCTTTAAGTCTATATTGTCTCAAACAATTAGTCAATAATTGGCTGTTCTCAAACCAAGCTCAAATCACAGAATCAAAGCAAACAACATCCCAGACCCCCACCAATGCCAACCAAAATCAAAGCTTTGTATTAGGAAAACACATATTGGGCCAATACAAAGCGTGCTTTCGTTTTGATCTTTCTGCAGGCATTTCTGGTATCAGTTTTGTCCATTAGGTAAATTACTAAGGAGATCAGGACGGCATTTCCCGTAGTGAACTGTAAGAACCCACCACATTTTGGAAATTTTTTAAAGCTCAAGAACAAATTCTAGGAAACCTGTTATCCTGGAGTCACAGGCTTCAGTCTGAACATCCTCCTGACGTACAAAACCTCCCTGGCCAGGCCCTTCTTCAGGGTTCACAGGTACAGAGACGTTGCAGAGCCCGCCTTTCCCCCTGTTCGACCACTCAGAAGAATACTTCTTAGGAGAAATGTGCCTAGGAAGGCTGGAGCACTGGGCACACTGTGGATAGATTGCTGGTACTCAGACAAACAGACAAGCAAAGGTCCCCCTGGTCTGAGAAAAACACCCTCCAGATTCATAACCCACAATACAACTAGGAGTAGGTATGTCACAAAACAGGCAAGGTTCATGACTTATGGAAAATGATACTCAAACGTGTACTTGAGCCAGACTTCACTGGGAACATTGACATATGATGGTAAAAAGTGCTGTATTATTCAACACAAAAATGAATGCTGAACAATGCTGAACCTAATCAAGTATCCTTCCAAGAGAAGGATTTTTTCAATCCAAAATTTTAGCTTTTCTTATTTTTTTATTTAGGTTTTTCAAATTTTTCTAATTCCGTATAATGACATCTGGGACAATTGTTTTATTTAGGTTTTCATGTCTCTGAATAATGACTAAACCATGTTGGCTCGAGTTTAAAAACAAAAGCAGAAAGATCCTCCCCTTGCACCAACAAAAACCTCAATCCTGGGCAGAGACCAAGTACAGACAATTACAGCCTTTGTAGAGTAAGTCTTGGAAAAGAAGAATCAGAATATAAATACTTTACAACCATTAGCAGAACTTTATTCTCTGCTCTCTGCATAACTACATTATAGCTTCCAACAAGGAATTTAGCAGCAGCTGCACTAAAATATTATCTTCTCTTGCACTAGAGTATGGAAAATTAAGATCTTCCAAAGGTGCATTAACCAATACACTGCACAACTCAAAAGCCAATAAAATAACTGCAAAATAACTGATCCAGAAGCTATATCAGACTCTCTGTATCTGGAGTGATACAATGCAACCCAACAAGTGATACAAGCCCATGATAAATCAAATCATAATCACGCTTCATGCAGCACTAAAAACATAATCCATATAATGCTGGTGAGATTTCACTAGAGTCCTTGCAGGTGATGGAACATATTTAACCTCTGGAGACCTGTATTACCCATCCCAACTGACACACAATGGTCTTTACGGGTTCCAGAGCCTGATCTTAACTGCATGCACTAGAAGTAATGAATGGTCATGCCTGAACAAGACATGCTGATTTCATTCTCTTCACTGCAGAGCTTCAGAGAAACTTAGTGTGTGATGCTGGAATAAACACAGATGACAATTTGATAATTCACAGTCAAATACATTCTTTAGTATCTGGATTAAATTCTGGTTTGACGTATCACTACAGTCTGATGTTCAGTTATCAAAATCGCATGTCAAATATTGCCTAAAAGCCACGCATACAGAAAAATGTGTTTTCTGGGAAACTACATGTAATTCACTAACCTTTTAAATTACTTTACAAACCTGCTCTAACCTTTCATGCCCATAGAAGCTTTTTTTATCCTATCTTCTGTAATAGCAGACAAGAAATGAAGAGAATAATGTGTGGGTTTTCATATTATTGATAAGGAGAACATCCCACTGACTTAAAATCCAGACAAGGAAACATTTGTCCATACTGGAAAAAAACACCCTTAAATCTTAGTTTGATCAGCAGTTGAAAAGACTCAAGAACTAATAGAAATAAAGAAAACAAACAATTATAGCAGCTCCCTACTGTGCCTTAGTCACCTACAGCAGCTGCAGTTACTCCCCATCACGGTAGCTGTGTTTCCAAGGTTTTAGTTCTCAGCAGATGCCAGCATTCATACATCCTGTTGGTGAGAGTTCACGCCACTCACACTTAAATGAATTAGGCTCTTTAAACGTTACATCTACAAAATAGAACCTGCCAGAGACATTTAATACCATATGCATTAAGGGAATTATTAAATGCATTGAAAATAAGTATTCACTGATCAATAGCTGGGGTTTTTTTATGCTTTCCTGCCCAAGTTCGAGCTATCTACTGTACATCTCCATGAGTTGCATGTCAGATAATAGCTTATCCATCTACATCACCAGAGATTATAGTGGCCAGCATGAAAACCACCACCTCCATTAAATTCTGCAGCAAGCCATGCTTTTCCTAGATAAAGAAATAAAATGTTAATTTTGATGCAACAACCTGATCTACTGAAGATCTGCACAGCATTTATGAAGTTTTCCCTGCAGAATATCAACCTGCCAAGACCAAAATCAGGAGCAAAGATGCAAAAAAAAAGATATCTGGTTTAGCACAGAAGTCATCAGCTCTTCATTTCTTAGCAAAACACTATCTGCATCACTTTGAAGCTAAAAAACAACTTGTCAAATGATATATTCAGTAAACACTTTCTTTTCCTGTTGACCCAGAGAAGAACTGAAAAAATGTTATAGTGAAAAGCTGTGTTTTGGCCTTGAGCACATAAAATTCTTTGATTACCTAAGGATGCATTAAAACTTCATGCATTTGGCATTAAACAAACACCAATAAGGTGGTCAAATGAACCAATGGACTTAGGGAGATGTAGCAAAAACACAGAAGATTAGACAGTATTGCAGGAGGGAAGAAGAAGGAGATGTGCCATCAAACAATCATGACTAGTTATTGTAACAAATTGCTGTTAAAGCACATCAGTTTATTATTATCTATGCTTCTGGCCCCATAAATCAACAGGCACAGTATAGGAGACATTAAAAGTTAATGCACCAGTTTTTTCACTCTGAAGGTCAACAACTCAGTCTCTAGCAGTAGAGCTTGCTTCAGTCTTTAGCAGTAGAACTAGTTGTTCCTAGACACCCAGCCCCCTGGAGCTGGAAGACAGGGAGGGGGGGCAGAATGACACCTTCACAATCCAAGAGGAAATAGTCAGTGTCGTGCTACACCCTTTATAACATACACAAGTCCATGGGGCCGGATGGGATCCACAACCGGGTACTGAATGAGTTAGTGGATGTGCTCACCAAGCTTCTCTCCATCATTTACCAGCAGTCCTGGCTAACTGGGGAGGTCCCAGTGGACTGGAAGGTAGCAAATGTGACTCCCATCTACAAGAAAGACCGAAATGAGAATCCAGGAAAGTACAGACCTGCCAGTCTGACCTTGGTGCCAGGGAAGGTCATGGAGCAGATCATCTTGCGTGCCACTACACACCATATACAGGACAAGCAGGTGATCAGGCCCAGTCAGCATGGGTTTATGAAAGGCAGGTCCTGCTTGAGGAACCTGATCTCCTTCTATGACAAGGAGATCCACCTAGTGGATGAGGGAAAGGCTGCGGATGTTGTCTACCTGGACTTTAGTAAAGCCTTTGACAGTTTCCCACAGCATTCCCATGAAAAAAATGGATTCTTATGGCTTGGACAGGCATACACTCTACTGGATAAAACACTGCCTGGATGGCCGCGCCCAAAAAGTGGTGGTGAGTGGAATTAGATCTATCTGGTGGCCAGTCACAAGTGGCATTTGTCAGGGCTCAGTACAGGGACCACTTGTGTTTAACATCATTATCAATGATCTTGATGAGGAGACAGAGAGCATCCTCAGTAAGTTGGCAGAGAACACCAAGTTGTGTGGGAGTGTTGATCTGCTTGAGGGTAGGGACGCTCTACAGAGGGACTTGGACAGAGTGGATCGATGGGTCAAGGTCAATTGTATGAGCTTCAACAAGGCCAAGTACTGGGTCCTGCACTTTGGTCACAACAACAGGCTTAGGGAAGAGTGGCTGGAAAGCTGGCTGGCAAAAAGGGACCTGGGAATACTGATTGACAAGTGGCTGAACATGAGCCAGCAGCGTGCCCAGGTGGCCAAAAGGCCAATGGCATCCTGGCTTATATTAGAAATAGTGTGACAAGCAAGACCAGGGAGGTGATTGTCCCTCTGTACTTGGCAATGGTGAGGCCACACCCCAAATACCGTGTTCAGTTCCAGGGAACACAGTACAAGAAAGATAGCAAGGTGCTGGAATGGGTCCAGAGAAGAGCAACTAAGCTGCTGAAGGGCCTGGAGAACAAGTCCTATGACAAGCAGCTGAGGGAACTGCAGTTATTTAGTCTGAAGAAAAGGAGGCTGAGGGGAGACCTTACTGTTTCGCTCTCTACAACTCCCTGACAGGACATTGTAGAGAGGTAGGCGCTGGTCTCTTCTCACAAGTAACTAGTGACAGCACAAGAGGGAATGGCCTCAAGCTGCATCAGAGGAGGTTTAAACTGGACATAAGGAAAAATTTTTTCACTGAAAGGGTTGTCAGGCATTGGAACAGGCTGCCCAGGGAGGTGGTTGAGTCACCACCCCAGATGTGTTTAAAAGCCATATAGATGTGGTGCTCAAGGATATGGATTAGTGATGGACTTGGTAGAGCAGGGTTAATGGTTGGACTTGATCTTAAAGGTCTCTTCCAACCTAAATGATTCTATGATTCTAACTAAAACATTTCTCAGTTTTGTTCACAGAGAACTTGAAAACAGAGGCTGTTCAGTTGACTGTCGTTCAGTCCTGAGCTGGCACAGAGAAACAGGTACAGCAGCAGCTTTGCACTATTCCTGACTACACTGTCTGCTGCATTTAAACTCAGTGTTATCATTTAAACAATGTAGTATCATTTTAAAAACACAGATAGAACAGGACAGCACAGGATTAGATAGAATGCATCATTTAGTATAATGCTAGGAGAAACAATACAATATTGAGTCATTTACCACAAGAGTACATTTGGTTTTAGTATAGTTGCTTTTCAGTTAATTTGCATCATGACAGAGGAAAAATAGCCATTTAAAAATAGCCAGACAAGCGAGTGATCGATCTTTCTGATGTAACATTGTATATATCTTCCCAATCCTTTAAAAAATATTGCCATCATAAAAAAGAATCACCCTTTGAAGCAGGAGGTGGAAGCAGCAGCAGCTATAAGGAGATAACATCCTTTCCACATTTCTGATCAGGGAGAATAGATTCTTACAGGAGCCTTACAGCACGATAGAGGTTTTTCTTCATATTACATTTCAGTAGTTAATTTTAGAAGCATTTGCTGAGCATCGCCCACCTGCAAGTAGCCACTTATGCCAGTTAATGGGACTAATTTTCTCTTGTGTCACAAGCACACACCCATTTTACTTGGTGCTTTAGACCAGAAGAAAACATGATGAGAACCAGACTCTTGCATCATACCTCAACTTGGAAATAAATGCAATAAATCATTTTTTCTTGACATGTTACAAGGCAAAAATACTGCTTGGCTCTTTCAACAGTTTCCAGAAGAGCTGGAATCAGCAAACTGACTCTGGCATGCCAGGTTGGCTAAGCAGGCAAATGTGGACAGTGCAAGCTGGTGGAACCAAAGGCTTTCACATTTTAAGAATGAGAGTAAAGCCTGAGAGAAAAGGGGGTTATCACCTCACAGGAAAATTTAGAGCATATTTAACCATTGTTCCATAGGAGTCCAGTTCTTTGCAAGTACAGATATGACGTGAAGAACTCCTACTTAGTTCTCCTAAAAAAAATCAGCAATGAAGTGTTGTTTAAGGAAAAAGCTCAATGTACTTCAGATGTATATTTCTAAAATGTCAAGCAGAGCTATTCAGCTGTGTAGCAAATTTTCACCACTAGGCAAATTTAAGCTGGCTCCCAAGAAGTATCACATGATCTCACTGTGCTATAAGATTTATTCACTGTCCAGCTAATGAATAAAATACTATGATAAAGTGGACCTTGTAGTGCAGTATCTTTAAGCCTTTTAAAAAAACCTTTAAACTCATCTCTACAGAAAACCAACATTATCTTTGCTTTCACAAAGTAGATAAAGTCTTTTCCAAAACCAAAGTGAATCATTGGCAGATACTTGGGATACACACTGCACAAGCCAAACTTTTATCTTTAAAGAAAAAAATAAATCCTCTTGAAAAAGGTGATTCAGACAATGAGGTTTCACAGAGGCAATATAAGAAAATGTATATGCATACCAGAGGGATGATAATGAAGCAGGTTATAGAAAAAGGTGGACAGCTTCCCAATAGATGTGCTCATAGCCAAGGCATCGTATTCCTATACCTGTGAGTAATCCTGCACTTCCACAGGACAGACTTCAACCTTACTTGTTCTTTGGTAGGTCGTCTTCCTCTGTATTGCCTCAGCAAAGAAGGATTCACAAACGGCTGCAGTGACCCTGATGCAGCCTCTGGTTCAGCAAGTCTAAAACATTGACTGTTGGCAGAAACAGGAGTGTCGCTAAATATATAACCTATGTTTGCTTTCATACTGTTTCCTAAGCATCAACTCTTAGTCATTGTTAGTGAGAGGACACTGGGCTTCAAAAACCCTTGTGCTGAACATTTTCCAGTTTTTACAAGATTTTAGGTTTCTTAAATCACTTACAATTGTGTTGCCTTAGTTTGGTAAAAATGAACTTCCTATGAAATTTGGCATGATGCAAAGACTGTAAGTCTCTTGCACACTGTTGGTACAAAAGTGTACCCATCTCAATTTCTGCTAATCCCATTTAGGTATCAAGACCATGTAGGTACAGTATCATGAGGGTAATAATTCTTTTAGAAGGAAAAAGAGTATGATACAGAAAAACTTCTGAGAAGAACTTAAGACATCTTTTCATATCAAAATTGACAGGGGTGTAATCACATTTGTAGTTATTCACTATTACCTTCTGCAACAGCAACACTAGATAGATAGGTAACTAACTCCAAGAAAGATGCATTTTCTGATTATGAAATTTCTTTTTTTCTACAAAAAGGTTATCTTGAGATGTCAAGAGCAATTGCTGGAGGACAGAATATGTTTGCTCCACAGATACCAGCAGCTGCATCAGCACTGCGGTACCCAAAGTGTCTTAATTGTTGAGAGATGCAAATGTTATGACACTAAGTCCTATGTGGTTGTACAAAGACACTGAATAACAGGCCAAAACCTGCATCTAAACCCAAACGTTCAGGATCATCATCTGACTCCTCTTCAACTTAACAACTGGCTGAATTTTCTAACCTGGTATTAACATACTGCTTTCTCACAGAACATGCAGCAGAGCATGGCTGACAACTGTACGTGTGTTCCACTGAAAACCATTTGTGCAAATCTATGAGACATAACAGCATCTGGTCACAACTTGGACTATCCTGTGCTCTCACATGCCCAGCTCCACTGGTAGCAAATATCACCCTGGAATTCAGTGCCACCATCTCTCTCAAGCTCTGGTTGCTTCAACAGCTGCCACTAAAGTTTGACAGTGACAAACATCTGTTTTTCAAAACTAGTTGTGTATAGCACATTGACCATTTTTTTTCATTACAAGCAGGATTTATATGAAGATGAGGAGGTAGAGAAAAGAGCAGAGAAAACCAGAGGCAGATCACAGGTCACCATTAGAACAGATTTTATTCCCAGGTTTGAGCAAAAGTGAGTATCAGCACCAATTTCAAAAGATTAACTGGATCAGAGGAAGGCCTCAGAAGGCAGTCATTTTCCAGATATATACCTCCTATTTTTAAGATACCAAAGGACAAAGCCCAACTTCTGTCTTTCTATTTTCATCTTTACTTTTATTTCCTTTTCAACCAAAAGCTCTCAGTGATGATTCTGGAACACCGGAAAGATTTACTCATAATAAAAATCTATATATGGATATATATAATGATAATGTGCAAGGCTATGATACCACCTTCAATCCTTTAAGGTTTGAATTCCAAGAACATGAATCAGTTTTTATTAATGGAATAGGAAGGAAAAAGGGAAGGTGGTATCAGGAAAGAAAATGTGTCAGCTTTAATCAGTAAATTTATTTACATAAGCATGTAAATAATGCTATACAATAACGCCCAAATAAGGCAAAAAATACTGAGCTATTGAAGACATACTTGTAATAAGGATTTGCTTTGGGCAAAACTATACATGTAGAATATTATCTGCCTTGTTCACCACTGCTGCTTCCTTACACAGGGCTTACCAAAAAACAAAGCTTTCTGATTTCCTAAGGTTCCCTCTTTTCCTTGTCTTATTAGTACAATGTCAGGTAAAGTTCCCACAGACGTGACATATTTTGAATGCTCTATTTGGACAATGATTTCTGCACCAGAAGCTAAAGATGGAGTAGCACACTTTTCTGAATTGCAAACGCTCTGAACTCCGGGCAAAGCTTCATGTCAGTGCCATCTGTAAAGCAGGAATCTCAAACAAACCAAACTAAGAAACTCCAAAAAGACTGAAATTTTGAATGGAAAAGTCAGATTTTTTCCAGGAAATCACATAGAGGCAGGAGTCTGACCTACACACAAGAAAACCACAATGTTTTACGAGAAGAATGCCCACTAAGACTGTCTGCCTGAGCATCCCTGGCATTAGCGCTACCTGCAGCCCTGCTCCCTGCCTCCTACAGCTCTTTCCCAGGGGGAACCTGCAAAAGGCTTTTAATTCTGCTTGCTTGTTCTCCATATGTAGCTGAAGGAAGTCACAACAGATCTTATTCATTTCACCAGCAGGAGATCTATAAAGGCAGCAAAAGTAATCAGCAGCTTGCCCAAAATTAGTTTGGGACTGGGACTGTCCTGCTCCAGCATGGGGAACTCATGGTCTCGGTTCAGGACTTCTGTTATGCCCTGGTACCACGTGCCAGCTGTGGGTACCATAGAAGACCTGTGGTGCCTACGGAGCCCATCTGCAGCCTTATGCTGCTGCTATAGAGCCTCCCAGAGGCTCCCATGTCCCCCAGAGTACTGGCTTTCATCTGACTCCCTGACTCTCTCACATCATATCAACTCTCCAAGGTTAACATCACTTCAAATTTTCATGTTAAAATAATCACTAACTACTAATGCATTCCAAACATTAAATATAATTTGCTATATTAAATATTCATATCAGTTAGGTTTGTAGTTGTAGGAAATGAATGCTATTTTAAAGGCCCTAAGTCTGCAGAATGTAACTTCAAAGAATGTAAAAATTTCACAGGCTGACTAATTTTGTCTATGAGTGAACTGCTCTCAAAGACTACAATAAATGTATTTGAGAATCTGAACTTAAAAAGTTCAACATGATTGATTTTATTATATGATAAATAGTCAATGCTACAAAGTGACACATTATCTTACTACAGATACAACTTGGGGCAAATTAAGAGCTGGATATTAAGTTTTAGTGTTACCTTCTTGATGTTTCTTTTTCACCCTTACTGAACAGAAGTCATGAGTGTGCAACTTGATTATTTAACAATATTGTGAGTGCACAGAAGTGAGGAAAAAACTAGAGAGAAAAAACAGCCCACAAGCAAACTCATTATGACATAAATAGAAAAAAAAGAGAAAAGACATTTCAAGCTGTTCTTTTTGCACAACAAACTACCCTGGCCTTCACAGGCTGGAGATATAAATACCTTGAGCTAGAACATTCAGACTTGAGGAGCTTCTAAGAGCCTTGAACCAGAACTATTCAGCTTGCAGCAATTTGAGCTAAGTCATCCTGAACGGAATTTGTAACTTCCACGACACAATATACTCAGTTGACAATATATATAACTCATGGTACACAGAAGCATAATGAGACAAACTCTTTGAAGAGATCACAGTCTGTCTGTATTAAATCTAATCCTATTTCATACCTGTAATATAGCTATAAAATATCATAATGCTTCTTTCAGAAAATCCGCGACAGTTTGGTAGAAATATATTCTTTCTTTAATTTCAAAAGGATTTCCTTCTTTTAAAAATTAAGTTTAGTCAAAGCAGCACAACATTGCTCCTGGTTTTCCAGTAGCCTGGCATATCCGAAGCAGCCAGGAGGGCTACAGAGGTATTTTTGGATGGAAAGCAGCTGTACTGAATGAGCTTCTCTGCCACTCAATGTAGCACTTGCAGTAGCAGCAGTAGCCCTCTGATATTCATAAAGGAAAGGAGGAATCAAAGATTTTTAGGAAGAAAGTGTCCTGTACCCTCCTCAAAGACATATATTTTATATCTGGATCTATAAAGCACATCCGCTAAAGATACCATAGTGAGATAATAACAACAACCCTGTTTAGAGTTAGAAGTGAATCATGGCTAAAGTCAGGGAGTGTCCATCGCTGCCCACCATAGTCCTGCACGTGGGGAATACCCTTGTGGCACGCCAGCACCACACCCCCTGGGGAAATGCCTGAATTCAAAGAGTAGAGTCTAGCATTTACTGCAGTGTAGGGGAAAACCTTGTAGCACACTGAAAAATAAAATTTTAAATTGAACTAAATATTAAATGATCAGGTCTGCATTTACTCCCGTATTTAATTTTATACTACATTTGATTAGCTTGGGTAACTTTGAAGATTTAAATGGCAACACAATGCAAGTTTCACACCGAAAAAGCACAAGAACATTATAAATCCTGTCAGGAAAGGCTATAGAGAAAGCAGAAAGTTTAACAGATGGAGAGGAAAAACTGGAAGATTTAGATACCTGACGAAGCCATCAGAGTTTGAAAATCAAGCGTATTACTTAGTTAATTATTCCACTGCCTCATCTAGGCAATGAAATAATTAACTAAACTTGACAGAGCTGCTATTCACACACTGGTATCATCTGATTTTTTTCAAAGTTTGGCATTGCAGTGAAATAAATGTTTACCCCCTTTAAAGAGTATTCTTACAGTCAGGCTATTAAAGCAGACAAGCAAAGAGTTGTCAGTTTACACTTCTAACAACTGAAAGCAATAACTGAAGAAAGAGAAGCTTGATTGGTTTGGGGGATTTTTTTGTTGTTTTGGATTAGGTTTTTTTTTCTTCAGTGGTGGTGGTTTGTTTGCTTTTTTTTTTTTAAATAAAAGCTTAGCTACAGGACCAGATTTCACCCGAAGAATCAATGGCAGCATATTATGTGTGGCACAAAGAGTTACAGAATTATCCATACATGTACACATACTCCAACTCCAAATCATTTAGAGGTCAAAACAAACTTTTCATCTTTCCTGGGGAGGAAGTAGGAGGCAAGAGCAAAAGCTTCTCCTGAACTCCAACATACAAAGGAGGAGATAAAATCAATAAGATTTAGAATCATGCAGCTGATATCTTGCAGCTCCTTTCCATTTCACTCCCGTGTCTCAAGCACTGAATTTTATTACTGATGCACTCTCAGACTTACTTCAAATATATGCATTAAGGCAAGGAATGAAACAGCACGGGAGATTTTCTGTGCTTGGGGCTGCAAGAAGAACAAAGACCACTGGTGAGTACACTTCACATTCAAGCTGCCAAGACTCTAGTTTTAGGTTTTTTCTTCTACCTTACTTGTATAGCAAAAACACTGCAAAGTGAGCCCCTCCAGCAAATCAGAAATTCCCTCTTAATAAAATGTGAAAAACTATATAAAGCTATTTTGCCTATATCTGCAGGTTTCCACACCACCTAGACAGGCATTGTTTCCTAATTATTTTTTTTACCTCATTTTCCTCACCTCTTTGATGCCCTCAAGCACTGTAAAGAATTCTTAGCTGGATTTTATCAATTACTTGATCAATCAATTTTCTATTAGAGACACAAGCTCTGAAGATGTGATTGAAGTACAACATTATTCAGCCTCCACACGCTCAGTGACAGCTAGAAAATAAAATCCGTTTGTCAGCAGCTAGCAACTCAGGGAGGGGAAGTGATGAAAGTGATTAAAAAAGGTCAAACAAACCATAAAGAACATTTGTAATTGTATTCATAATAAAGTCATCTTAACCACAGCAGCCAGAACCGTTGAGGATACACGGATATCTGCAGGAGTACTGCTGAGCAAGGGAAGAAAGCACAGGACTCAGAGCCAAAATCTGAAGAGGTGGATGAGACGTACAGAAAATATTGTGGTAAATGTGTCACATTTTGAAGCAGGCAATTACACTTAGGACATCAAGTCTGCACTGTCTTAAGTCTCTACATTTCAAACTTGAAATTTTATCCCCAGCTGTTCTCTTGGGGCTAAGAGCAACGTACAGCTATGTGAGTCACTGCTACATGACATAGGTATTAAAGACATGTACCCACAACCCAAATACTGGAAACAATCCAGTCGGAGTTACAGGAAGGTTTGTGAGATGGAGCCGCTGTGTGCACATGAGATTCCTTGGTTCAGATGTGCCCTCTACCCTCAATTATCAGCCCTTGTTCTTCTGCTCCTCTCTGCTTCTTAAAAAGTCTCAACAGACAGTCTTTCTCTGTGGAGCAGATTCCCTAACCAGCACCACAAAACCTGCCTGCACGCAGCACTCTCTCACCGTGGTCGCATCCTGAGCCTACCTGGGCTCACTGTGGAGATGGAAAGAAGAGTGATCAGAGCCGCGTGATGAACAGACTGTTTGCAGGGTGGCCATGCCATCTATCTTGGCTTCACACCACACATCAACTGCTTCAGAGGGTTTGCTTTCCCTCTACAGCATTTCCTAAATGTAAATCTAAACCTGTGGGTCTACAGAGCTCTTTGCTGCCAAGCAGACTAAACACTGCTGAGGGCAGGAGTGGATGCCAGAAGGAGCAAATACAGCTTAGTAAAACCCAAAAATACACATCCCCAAACTTCAGGAGAGCAGGAACTAATATTAATACTAGTGCAGTTATAACATAGAAGGGACAGCAAGCAGGAGATCTAGCATGTTGCATTAACAGCTCACAGAGGTTAATGACAGGAGGGGCCAAATGAACAGTTTTCACTACATATTGTGTAAATACCAGGGTATCATTAAAAGGATGTCTATTTGCAGATAGCAGCTGCAGATCCAATCCACTGATGGCACAGAGCCTCCACGCTGGCACAGCAGCACAGGTCTCTGCAGGCCCTGCACCAGATCATTTGCTCAGCTTCGCCAAGAAAAGTAAAGGAAATGTTAGCAAAGACAAATATTTGCCTTCATCTGTTGACAAAAATGTGTCAGAACCCCCAAAACACGTAGTTCATCACCCACGATCTGTTTCAGATATCTGAATGTGAAACACTGTTTAAAAGAAATATGCCCAACGTCACACTGCAATACTCATGATTGTGACTTCACTGAGCTTGTGCAAAACATCTCCATACAAAAAAAAAAAAAAAAATTCTATCTAAAAGCACAAGCATATATTTTACAGGGAATCTGAAAACTCCGGAGTATCATTTTTCCAAAATTTAAAGCAACAGTTGGCATAAAACCTGAAAGCTAACTAAATAAATATAAATTGTAACTTTTAACAAAGGATGAGAGTGTCTTTACAAATAAAAACTTTCAAATTCCTAAGAAGTCATCACTACCCAGATGCACACAAAAAAAGGCCAATCTTGCTTAAAATGAGAGCTGAAACTAGAAACAAGAACAGAAAAGAAACCAGAACATATAAAGCACACATAGGAAAAAAAAAAAAAAAAAAGAGCATGTGGATGGATAAAGCTGAAGAAAGGTAAGTGGCAACGTGTAAAAGATAATACTGGTAAGAAAAGATATAGGAGATCTGCAAGAGGTGAGTGGTAAAACTGAAAAGGATGATGTAAAATACACACAAACGCTCAAATATATGTATTTTTTTCCCCCATTCTATATTAAGAATTAAGAAGGAGGATGCATTAACCTCATGCCAAGTTGTGGATGGAATAGAAAGTTTGCCATCTGCGATAAAAAAGGATGTCAGGCAACAGCTGCTAAAATTAAACAATGTTCAACTCAGTAGCCTGGATAACACATACCCCTGAATGCTAAAAGGACATGCTGAGGAGCTTCCCTGAATTACTAATATTAGTTTTTAAAAAAACTTTTGAAAACTGGGTAAATTCCAAAGAAATAAAGGGCTGCCAAATGAGATCCAATATTTAAACAAGGACAGAAGAGATAGGCCACAGACCTCTAGAAAAGTTACTTAGCATTCAGTAAAAGGAATGATTAATTTGGAATTTCATCAACAATGAATTAGAAGCTAAAAATCTAATTAATGTCAATCAGTTTAATGGAAGGTTGGTCTTGTAAAGCAAATCTACTGTCTTTCTGTAAAGAGATAACAGGTCTAGTTGACAAAGGCAATTGTATGCTATAGTGCATCTGATTTCTCCATGGCATTTGACTTAGTGCAACATGACATCTCAATTAAAAAATGATGATGTGGAATTAACAGAGTGTACTTCAGTTGAATTCAATTTTAGTATACTCACAGGTCTCAAAATGTTCTTGATATCGACAACTCGTTTACTAGAGCCATAGGGATTCATTCTTCACCTGAAGTTATTTTTATCAAAAATATAAGATCTCTTGTGGTAACAGCAGTAGGTGAGACAGCTTGTCAAAGGTTATGGAAGAAAATGTGTTGTTTGAGAAGCGATCTGAGTTGCTGCCTACAAGGAGAATCTAACACAATTCATTTTAATAGAACCAAATGCAAGGCAACGTGGAGAATTAAGAAAGGAGTTTTTATGTGCCTAATAGGAACTTCAGGATTGTACTTAACTTGCCTCCTTAAGAGATTTAGTTAAGATAGTTGTCAAAGTTTTTAAACTAAGAGTCTATGTTTCCTACAGAATTACGGATAAAGAAATAGATATGTCCGGAGTTGCATACTTTGAAGGCTATCAGTTGGTCAATGCCATAGCAGCCACCCACTTTGAGAAACTGGGAGAAGGCTCCAGTGCAAGCAAGATAAAAAAAGATAAGCTGAAGGTAAGAGAAGGATGAGAACTTCAGGATAAACTCTTGAAAGACTTTCTTAGTGAAAAGCATCTATGACATTCCAGGGGGGGTGGAATGAAATAAAGGTTAGACAAATAGAAATGATCTCACTTTTTTTTAATATTATTTGAGAGACCTCTGACAGAAAACCAGCATAGTGACCACAATTTAAGAAACATATGGAAATACTGGAAAACATTCAAAGGACGGCCACAGAAATGACTCAAGCCTAGAAAACATGATTTATGATGTGAGCCTTAAGAAGCGCAACATATTCAGATCATCAAAGAGAATGTTATAGGCTGACTTCATCACCATGCACAGGTATTTTCACACATAAAAGCTATCTAATAACAGGATGGAAATAGTTAATCATGCAGACAATGGCATAACTAACTTCCAGTCACTGGATCTCATTAGCAAGTTAAACCTTGAAAGACGCTTTTGATTACTTTTGCAGCTGGGAAAATCAAATTGAAATATTTTACCAGGGGACTCTGCATTGCTTGAAATCTTTAAAAGAAAATTATGCTATTCTTATACAGTATATTTTTCTTCTTTTTACTCCCTTCCCCCCCCCCCGGCAAATTCTTGAAGAAATTCTCTGCAGTTAACATGCTTTGTTTGACTGGACAGGAAAGATCATGTTTTGACTTCCAGGGGCAGAAAGACTATAAAGTTAAACAGACTGCAAAACCTCTGCCTGCTCATCTCTTTTCCTTCACAAGAAACCAGTTTCTTACATTTCTCAAAAAAAAGTCAGAATTACTTCTGTTCTTCATTACGAAAATATCTTACTGAAATCTCATATTTTAGGGCTTCCAAAATCACCCACTTAGGTCAGAAATGACACCTTGTCTCTCCCATGCAGCTATCTAGACATACTGCAAAGGTAGAAGAGGAAAGAATCCTGTTTAGCTTATTCCACAACATTATAGATTAAGCACAAGCAAAAGATAAAACTAGAAAAATGGTGCTATGAAGTCTTTCTTTTCTGATGGACTGATGTAATCATACCTAATAAATTCCCTGTCATTCCAAGGGTAACAAGTATTGGAGTTTTTGTGATCTCTCCTACTCTCTGGCACAAAAAATGTAGTCTTCCAAAGACAGGAATTCTTTAATCTAAACAAAAGAGTATTTGAGTATAATAAAAAAAAATTTTTTTCTATTATTTTATCTAAAGAAAGATAGAACTAAATCCTCTAGTGGCTCCTTTGGGCCTGAAACCCTGTGAAGTACAGCTTATATCTTCACAGCAAATCTGGTGCTTCCACGGTTTTTGCATCAAGTTTCAGCATGTCAAAATATAACGTGAAATATAGGTAACATTTTCTGAGTGGCCTTGGTCGCAACTGTAATTGTACTGATACTATGATAATTATAAACAGACAATAGTGTCCAAAAAGATAGGATCACACAAATGCAAGGACTTAGCATGGGGTTTGAGAAATGCCATTATCTGTGTACCATTTAAACTGTCAGTCACAGGAGCTGTGTACCGAGCCCAGGGAATCACTTTCACAGAGCCATGATTGACCTTGAATCCTCATATTTCCAAAATGCACAAAACTTGTCAGTGAGATCCTCTGTAGATGCCTAGAGAAAATTCCTTGAATGGCTTCTGAGAGTTTTTTATGCCTGAACTATAAGATTATCAATCTATTATATCTCCCAGAACACAAGGCAAAAAATACTCATCACCTGATTAGTCTTCATTATTCAGGGCTAGGCACAAGCCTCTGATAAATCTCTTAACTCAGCAGATTGTTCACGCAGGCTATTCAGCAACCTTTACTGTCTTTAAAAGCAGTAAAAAAAACCCCAGCCACCTCAATGAAAACTCCAAGCAAAGAAAACATTAGTCATCACAGGCAAAGAAATCTTTTGAAAGAAACAAGAAAATGTGTGCCTTGTTTCTAAGATTAACACACCACCGTTACTAGCAAAGACTGGCATATACAACAGGTAGAGTTAATACCTTCATTTGCTGGTTTCCAGAATGAGCTGCCTACTCAACAGGATGCTAATTCTCTGAGCTACAGGGAGATACTCTTCGCTGTACTTGCACTAGAAAATCATACAGCATCTGTTACCACAGGTCTCCATTATGGCTGGACCTCCTTAAGTCTTAGTCATAGTCCCTGTCATCTGCCCACAGTATTATATGACCCATCTGGCATCTTCTAGTATTTTCACTATGCCACCAAGATGTGTATATCACACTCCAAACTCTAAAGTTAAACCTGTGTTTCAAACACAAACAGAGTTTCAAAGAAATGAGCTCACATACTGCTAAGTACTCATTCCTGAAAACCAGATCACCTGATCTTAAACTACCCTTGAAACAAAGACATCACAAGGGATAAGGATCCCCGAGAACCTGCTACATCCTGTCTGGGTTTCGAGGCTCTGTTCCCTGCATCCACAGGGAACGTTGTGTCACAAGGAAAAAGCTGCCAGCTCTTAACCTTGCATTAGAATTTCAGTGCAGTTTGCATGTGGGTTTCTTCATGCACACCGGAAAATGTCTTTTTTTTTTTTTTTCCTCTCAACAAAATAATCTCCTTAGGTTCAAAAAAGCACTGGAATGATTTTATCTTTATCACAGTTATAAAATACAGCACAGCTGCCACGGCCATTCTTCTTTCTGTAAATGTTTGGATACTACCCACACACTGCTTCTTCCAGTCAGTAAGTGTTTGTATGCAAGGAAAAGATACTTGACTTCCTTATCTGTTTTGTCACCAAGACACCAAAAAGCATAAGGTTTCTTGCAAAACCCACTATGGTTTGGCCTAGTCCTATTTAAAAAAAAAACCTGGGTGGAGAAAGGCAGGGAAGGAGCTTCCAAAAGCTCCTTTGTGGTGTTACTGGGAAGTGTCTATATAGCTGCCAGACAAATGGTGGCAAGAAAAGATTATTTTTAATATCAGAACACTTTCTAAGAGAACGAACATTCCCATGATCAAATCTGATGCAACACCATCAGGATTTGGCTCTAGACAACATCCCTGACATTTTACAGCATTTATCAGCACCACAGTTAAGTGTTGCTGACAGGGTCTGTGGAAAGTGAGCTGGGCAGTCAAGTTACACTGTAAACTTTTCGGCTCCCATTGGTCTGTTTCTGCAGCGGTGTACCTCCATCTCCAGATTACCACGACATCATCTGCAATGGCTCTAATGCCCTCTCCTGTCATAAGCTGACAGCCTTCAGTCACTGCGATGGTGAGGAAATAAAAGCAAGCTGTAAGTCACACAGACACTTTAAAAGGAATAGAAGTTGCTGCAGAAACCACGCGTCTTTATGCTTAGCAGCAACACATGGTGGGAATTTGCAGCTCACATATGCTGTGGATTTTTTTAAGTCCTATTTAACTTTAAAAAAACAACAACAAAAAGCACTCCAGAACATCCATATGCTTCTGCAAAGTCCAAGACTGTTTCTCATTTCATTGCCTATATTATTTCATCATCCAGCAGTCTTACGATACATTTTGCACTACCTTTTCAGATCAGCAATTTCTTCTAGCTTAGATCAGTGAGCCACAGGTCTGTGGGCTCAAAGTCTTTAACATCTCTGTAAGTTTTCCAGTTTGGATTTGTCCTGTGATTGGCCACCATCCAAAAACCCAACTTTTAGCTCAGGGCTGCCATCCCATCCCTGGTTTCCATTGCTCAGTTCTGATTCTGTCCAGTGTTGGGCCAAGTGAGAGGGGGAAGAAAAAAAGAAAAAGTCAACATTCAAAAGGGATTCTGTGATTTCTTTAAAGTTTAATTTAATTTTAGAATTTTCTGAAAGTAAGTATATTCAATTCAGACTGTTCAGGCAGGACAATTCACTCCAACATCTATAAAAGAACAAAAGGACTGAGCCTCAGGAATGAATTCAGAAAGTGTCAGAGTCACTACACCAAACACGATGTCCTGGAGTATTAATTCCCATGAGGCATGTCTGAAAGCATCCTGCTTCCTCCACTGGCACTCTGCTCTGTCACAACTGCAGAGTGGCTCACAGGAGGAGGTTCCCAATAAAAACATCCTGTTATTCTAAACAGCACTGACTCTTCCATCTTCAGGTCCCACTGCGGGAGATGTGGAAAATGGTCAGCCTTCTCCATAACCAAGTATGCAATTTTTGCCATTGACATTACACAAGTAACAATAAAACTCTTCTGGTTTTACCATGTGCCCGACTCCAACCCATGTATTAGGGAGTCATTCTGTCAGGATAGAGACAAACAAATGTATTAGCAACCATTAATGATCAGTGCAATCTACTTGTCTGTTTCCTACTATTACGAGATCCAACAGAAACCCCAGCCTGGATACATTACAGTCTCATTAAACCTTAAAGCCAGAATGGAACAAATCATTGCTCACAAATTCATTTACTCCTGAAATTCAGACCAGTCAGTCAGCACAGGATGGGAAGGACAAGCAAATAACAGGCTTTCATAGTCAGTAAATTATGGGCAAATGGGTTTCCAGGGCAGAAGTTCTAACTTTTTAGACCTAGACTCAACTAAGGCAACTAATGCTAAATACTAGAAAAAGAGGTTTTATTTTTCCCTTTTACTGTGTAGAATGTATATGCGCTGATGTACACAAGTAAACTAAAATGTATTATTATAACATTGGAATAAATAAGGCCACTGTCTTCTCACATCTTCTCCTGCACACAAACCAAGAAAACAAGAAGGCGACATTTAGGCAAGAATGCAAACTGAGCAAGTAATTGGAGATATTCATTTACTATAAATTACATAGATCAGTATGAAACTGTACAAGAGATGAGGATTTAGAAGGATATCTTCAAAAGTCTATTCCCATTTGGGTTTTGTTAAGTGGATTGTATAAAATCTGGTATTAAGTTCATTAGTGTAAGAAGGCATAGATACTTTTACAAGCTCAGACCAGTCTAGAAAAGAGAGCTGCTTTGCACCCACAACATAAATTTTATGTTTCCACCCAAACATAAAAACGTAGCTAATACTTCTTCAATAAACATTACTACTTCAAATCAAAAGAGCCAAGAGATGCAAACAACTAGAAAGTGATGCTGGTGAACTAATGCTATTCCATCCCACCACTTCGCATTCAGTGTTTGGAAGTAAGAGTATTCAAGGATCACTGCCTAAGACTGGTATTGAACAATGAGAAGTAAGTCACAATCTTCTTCAGAGACTTCATTTTTGAGAAATAACATACAACATATTAATACATGGTATTCTAATGCAAAATTGAACGCAAACGTTGTAATTGTGTCTTTAAAAACTAATTTTAAAGTTATTTTTTGTTCTGAGAAAAGAAAATACATATATATGTAAATAAAATATACACATATAAAAAGTCCATTTTAAAATAACATCAGCCAGTGAAGATTATGTATTAAAAATGATATATTCTATTTTGACTTGTATCTTTGAAACATTTGGAATAATCCATTTTTATGAACACAGACTTAAACATATATTTTACTGTATATGGGAATGCATCTGAAAATATCGTCCTTTACATCCTTGATGAGTTATGGATTTAGGATCGCAAGCATTATATATGTGCAACTCATCAGCCACTGCAGTGTCCCGAACCTAGAAGATCACACCTGCCATGCGAATGAAGGAAAACAGGATTTTGTCCCAGATTCACTTCAGCAAAACCCTACCCATGCGATACTTCACAATGTTTAGAGGGAATCCAACAGCATGAATACAACTGCTTACACCTGATGTAGGGAGGGTCTCCATGTTTAAAAATATATGCATCTGTGAATTTACACTCCTATTGTAAAAATGCAGTTTTACCCCTGGCACTCAATTTCAGATGTTATACATTTTAAGTTGCATTCTCACAGGTTAGCCTATATATTTCTATTTCAACTTGCAAGCAGTTTGGAAAGAGACATTTTAAACTCACGATGGTATTTACTTTGCTCCTAAGCACCCTGTATTGATTACCAAAAAACCCAACCTATTTTTCTTTTTTTCCCTTCTGATTCAATAGAATCATTTTTCTATCAGTCATCTGCTTCCTAGAGTGTGAACCAAATAACAGCTTGGGGGGAACTCCATGTTGTTAAGGTTTAGGGTCAGGGCAGTCCACTAGACCTGTACCAGATGCTCTCTGCTAACCCCCCTCCCCTTCCAAAGAGGAAGCATAAGGGAGAGAGACTTGTCGATTAGAAAAGCAAACTAGAACAGCTTTAATGAAAATTAATGATAAAAAAAATAATGATAATAAAATGGAATATATACAAAAACAGTACTGAACCCAATTCTCCCGATGGCAATCACATTTCTGTCACCACTGATGCTGTGGAGCAGGCACTGGGGATGTCCTAGGCTAGACTCAGAGGCAGACAGGAACTGGGTTCAGGAACGCACAGGTCAGGATCAAAGGCAGAATGGACAGAGTCCTCTCTGGATTCTGGACAATGAAGAAGTAAGTTTGACACTCGTGGTCCCTCAGCTTTATATTGAATATGACATATATGGGATGGACTCCCTCGTTGGTCAGTTTAGGGTGACCTGTCCTGTCTGCTACTGTATACTGATAGTGTATTTCTGCAGAAATGCTCAGTGACATGACCCATATGTAGCCCCCGCTGTTCAAAACTTGCAACTCCTTACTGTCTCTGTGCATATGACAGCCCCATACCAGGACACCTTACAAGGCCAAACTGTTTGGGGTGGAGGTTGGCAGCAGGTGAAAACCTGGACTATGAGTTGTGTCTGGGTTCCAAATGTCTTCCTACAGTCCTGCTGCATAAGAACCCATAGGAATAGGAAACATCTACATCACGACTCAACATACACTGGCTGCACCAGGTGTAGGGCATTCTAGAGACAGAAGGGAACCCTCTCCTGGGAACAGGCAAGGCACAGGTCTAGCCGTGAGAACTATCTTCTGCTTCATACTGTGAAATCTTATGACAAATCTGAGTATCAACCTGGGACATAAGATTTTATTATTTTTTTTCTCTCCTTTAAATGATATCTTTCCTTTCAAGAAGATACATAAACACCCCAAAATCCCAGCTTTTTGCCTTTTTTTTTTTTCCCCAAGCATTGCAAAAGAAGATATCTGTTCTTTGTGGATGTAGAAAAAGCCTTCAAAATAAAGGTCTTAAAGGCAAAAATGCCACAAGACAAGAAAAAATAATTCGAAATTGATTAAGTCAAGTTTGTTTTTTACTTCTGAATGTGTCAGATTGACAATATTGATGAGAGTCCTATATGAACCCAAAGATTTAGGTCATGCTGGATCCTCATATATAAATATAATTTTAAAAGACGCACTTCACTAGCAAGTGAGGAAAGATTTCAGCAGTCACTTATTTGTAATGCCACTTGAATTATTATTCTTCACTCTAGAAATCTGTTTGTCAATCTAATTCACATGTCGACTCAAACAATTGTTCTTTCTAAATAGTCCAGATTGTCACTGCAACAGTGATGAGAAACCTGTATTGCACATGATAAAGCAGTTTTGCATATCTATGATGTTAAAGTTACATCAGTAAAAGTGGAATCTGAGGTTTCATTGAAAATTAATGCAATATGCATTGCTTTACCTCAAAGAAATTTGCATTATGACCTGACATACCTGCTATTCTGGTATCTCATAAGGGAACGGGAAGCACTCGCCAAAATTTGTGATTTAATGAGCACAGAACACAGGTTCCCAGTTATGATTAGTATCCAAATTTACATTACATTCAAGTGCATAGTTAAATTCAGGGATTTATTCTTATCGAGAGAGAGAGGAGATCCAAAAGTAAAGTCTGAATCTAGATTTGCTCCATTTCCTTCCTTAAATCCCACCTCTGGGAAACATTACCAAGAAAAATACAAATAGGCTGCAAGCTACCAGAAGTGTCATTGTGAAGGAAGAGCTGTCTATACTGAGACACATGCACAAAATCTAAATTAATCAGATCAACACACATATATTTACCTTACCAAGATTCCCATACAATATTATAATAAGACTTACTAATCAAATGAAAAATAAATAAACTCAGTGGTGGAAATCTGGATTAAAGTATGTGTTCTCTGTGTTTAAACAGGCATTAGAAGCTCTTTACAGGGACAAGAGGAAAGAAATGGAGAATATTGCAAATGTAGACTTAAAATGAAAAATCTACAGAGAATTACGCATGGGCACACAAGAAAAAATTGTGCAGGCCTTGCACATGCCTTCTTTAGTTTAAAAGACAGTTTAGTTGATAGCAAGAGATTTTATATTTTCCAGGGAGGCTTTAAAAGTAATTATTGTCCGTATGTTCTTTCTCCATAAGTCTTAAGCAAAAGCCAGCAGAATTTCATTTTCTTCCCTTATTTCAGCAATAAATTTCCTTAAAGAAACTATCTTGTGCCCTGAAAGCAAAAGTAGTGT
The DNA here is from genome assembly GCA_024336885.1 of Actenoides hombroni. Lineage (NCBI taxonomy): Eukaryota > Metazoa > Chordata > Aves > Coraciiformes > Alcedinidae > Actenoides > Actenoides hombroni. Next base: position 1,445,289 of record WUAM01000321.1, read on the forward strand.
TCATAAATGAAAAATAAATAAATAAATAAAATTCCTCATTTGACTCATCTTCACAAAACAAGCCTAGGGAATAGAAGAACTGCTAAGAACAAGGCAAAACCCCAGAATTTTTAAAGGTTCTCAAATTTGACAATAGAGGAGACAGATCTCTGGGCTCCAGTCTACATTTTGAATGTGCCCTCAGTCCTTAAACACTACTTCTTTAAGGACTCAATATCAGGCCCGTGGCTTTTACAATAAGAAAGGAAGTTTTCAAAGTGCATTTGTATCCACGTTAATATTTTGGATAGATCACTACTTAGAAAAGTGTAATGGAAACTTTCAGTTCATCTAATAAACATGTTCAAACAAGGAACTTTATACACTCTCTAGTTCCTTTATTCATTTTTAAATTGTGCATCAGTGCATTTTATTTCCACGCTATCTTTCCTCAAAAACAACTAGACAGTCTTTTCACCTCCTACTGTAACAACTTTCTATGTAACAAGGATTTTATGCTTGGTTCTATAAAAGACATAAAGCCAGAATATATCAAGTTTTGAATACACAGAAAGTTCATCTATGGAGCAAAACTATTCATCACTTTCTAAAGCAAAAAAACATCTTTCTTTCCATCCAGCCAAATAAAGGGTAGAAAATATTTAATTCTACTTATGACTTCTAATGCAAATTCCTGGGTTACTTGTGTCTGGAAGTGCTGTGTCCCCAGATTACTGCACAAGTTTAGGACAATAGGTACTGTTGGAAAAAGGAGCAGTGAAACAAAAAGGTTGAAACAATCTCTCCTGCTGCAGCAGGAAAGAGGAAACAGATGACGCTCTGGGGTTTCTTTTAGTGTGGGAACATCCTGCAGCTTTAAAATATATATTTGAAAAATCAGTATTACTTTGCAGATTAGACTTAAATGAAAGTTAGTAACTGGCAACAAGCCCGAGCACTCAGCTGAGCACTCCTGTCAACATGGGGATCTCTCCAATAAACAAGAAAAAAATCTTTATATTAAGAAGCAGACTAACAGCTTGCACTCTTATCCTTGCTCCAAGATCTCACTTTTATACCCTAGAAATTCTCAGTATGTATAGAAACACAGACATCCCCTTACACCACTCCCAGATAAATCCTTAGATAACAGAAATTAAAGTAAAACTCATCAGAGCTGATGAAATTCACATCTTCAAAGACACAGCCCATCATCTACCTCTAGCTGCTTATATAGTAATATTGGCTTATTTGAGTTGGTGGGCAAATGCTGGGTAAGCAGATGGGTTTAGCAATACCTGCAAGTGTTGTCTGTGTAGAAAAGCCCAAAACTGAAAATGAGAAACCCAAGTTGGTATTCCTAGATGCACTCAATGTTTATTTCCATCCATGCACTCCTAAGCCACAAGCATCAGTTTTCAACAAGGTGTAGCCATTAAACCATCTAATTGGGCACCAATACAACATAAGCATAATGTCTTCTCACAGAATGTGCGTAACATTAAATAATCTATCAAGGCCAAGGAAAGAAATATGAATGGATTGAAAAATTCAATTAGACTCAAAAAAACCCCCTATCAACACAATTAGCACTAATTGACAGCCTTGGTGGCAATCACAAACTAGATGTTAGCGGTTCAATGGGCAACAGTAACGGAGGTTGCACCTTCCCTCTGCTAGAAGTGATCCTTCCAAACAGCACTGAGCTGAGAAATGGTTCCTAACACAACCTTTGCTGAACCACTTCTGCAGAAAAATGGTCTTTACTTCCCAACACTATGATTCTCTCATATTTCAAAACCACTAGGTATTTCTTAAATACTTATCCTTCAGATACTGTAAGATATTTTGGTACCAGGGCAAGAGAGAGTTCTCAGCTATTACTTATCTTCAAAACAACATTAAGGGATAAATGTACATTATACATAATAAATCCTGGAGTGTCCTGTGAGTATGCAAGCCTGATTTCCACTTCCATATTATTTCCCTTATCACTCCACATATGCATTCCTACTGCTTACACGAACAGATTAAAACCAGTCTGTCTTCTTCACCCAACATGTGTTGGTGCATATTGTCATCGTCCCTTCCAAAAAAAAGTCCCTCCTAAAATACAGTTTCATTCAAAGTCAAATGTCTGGAGCCAAATTCTGAAATTCTTGTTTAGAGCAGTACTGTGAGCAACAAAGGTGAAAGGATGCAAACATCCAAGCATTCTTACTTATATGAGTATACCTCAGTGGCTTGATACTTCTCATAAGCCCTTTATAAGGAACATTTATTACAAGGAAAAGAAACAGTACTAAAATAAGGAAATGCTAAAACACATGCATATGTATAAGCTAAATACCCAGACACACATAAACATCAGCAATAATCTCTCAGTTTGAACAGCTGCTGATGGTGCAATTGCCCAATGCAAAGATCTCAGGGGGCTGCACTACATAATCCCCAAAAGTCACTTCCAGCCAACATGCCTGTGATTCTATGATCTTGCTTCTACAGCCCACTTACCTGTTCTCATGAGCTTTGAACTGTGGTTAATGAAGTCTCGAAGACTAGACCACACACAAACAAATCTGTTTTCACTCCCTACAAAGAGAATTCATGTTCATCAGATGTCAAGAGACTTCTTTTACTACATCTGTGCCATGCCATCTCTCCTTAAACCACCACCACTAGGCCAGGGGCAGTCCTTGGAGGTGCTTTTAGCTCAGCTTCATCCGGACACCTCCTGTCTCCATGGCACTCTGTAGCACATGAATATAGAAGTCTCATTCATCTGGTAGGAGGTCCAGGTCCCCAAGATCCCCAGGCTAGAGATATAAAAACAGTAGTTTTGAACATACTTCTTTCAAGGAAATACAGCAATAAGAAGAGAAATACTAGCATTGTACACTCAGTTCTGGCACTGAACAAAGGAAGAAATTCAACATCATAAAGGACCCTTGGGAAAGCTCCTTTCCTTCCCTTCCTTTCCCAGTCACCTCTCTGTTTACATCAGCTCCACATATTAGCCATGTAACAGTTATCCCCTGGTGACTTCTCATTCTCAGAGCTGAGGCTTCATTCTAGTCACCATTTCCAAAGGTGGGATTCCTGCCTCTAGCCTGCTCGGCCAGGAAAACACCAGATATGCAAGTGGGCAACTCCAGCTGCAATCCTATTTTGGAATAGATCTTCCCCTTCAGAGGAACGTTCCAAAAGCACTTCGTATATTGTATATGATAAATGCTTATCCTCTTTTAGACATCTCCAGAATTTTATATCCTCACTTGAAATAAACCCAAGAAAAAAATCTTCAGTCCTATCACCTCTGTAGGAATATGGGTCATTTGTTCAAATAATCTATGACTTGAACAATAGTTTCAGCCTGAGGGGTATTGCAAGAATGAATTACACTTTCCACGTAAGACATCAAAACCAGACATTTCTGTGGCAGACATACCAGCATATCCTTTCAGATCCCTTTTAGAGTATTTTCTGCTATTTGGATTTGAAAACTTGGAGTAATAAAACAAGCTTTCATTTCTTAATTATGTTTCCTGTAGGCAAGGTTGAAGAAGGAATACCAGCGAGTGCCTCTGAAGTAGGAAGTATCACAAAGCCCCAAAGCCCATTGACCCAACATTCATAGGCTTCTATTTTCCAAAATAGTAAAGCACTCACAGTGTTTTCGTTTCATTTGATTTTTTTTTTTATTTAGTCTTCTAGTGAAAAACAAACAAACAAACAAACCCCTCAACAACAACAAAACACCCACAGAAGTAAGTACATGAATTCTGTTCTCAATTGTGGGGTTAATATATGGATTCTTACTATTTTCAAATAAATAGATTCAGTAAATATAAAGTCACACTGTTTTTCCATCAAAAAGTCACTATGATATCCATATATAAAACCATGATCCTAACGAGAAACATCAGAAGATGACAGTAATTGCTCTTGTATCACTTTGTTTTTCTTTTAATTGAAATGTGCAGCTGAGAAATTCACGCCTCTCTACCTCTTCATGTAGTTACATATACACACACACAAAAAAAACCCATGTTTGAATAAAGGGATAGATGGAAAGAGGAACCTAATGAGGTTTTGTAAGAGCAAGTGCAGAGCCCTGTACCTGGGAAGGAACAATAAAATGCACCAGTACAGGTTAGGAGGCCATCTGCCAGAGAACAGCTTGATCGAAAAGGACCTTGGAGTCCTGATAGACAACAAGCTATCCATGGCGCAACAATATGCCCTTGTGGCCAAGAAGGCCAATGGTATCCTGGGGTACATTAAGAAGAGTGTGTTCAGCGATCAAGGGAGGTTCTCCTCCCCCTCTACTCTGCCCTAGTGAGACCTCACGTAGAGTACTGCATCCAGTTCTGGGCTCCCCAGTTCAAGAGAGACAGAGATCTACTTTAGAGAGTCCAAGGGAGGGCTACGAGGATGACTAAGGGGCTTGAACACCTGCCTTACAAGGTAAGGCTAAGAGACCTGGGGCTTTTTAGTCTGGAGAGAAGACTGAGAGGGGATCTAATTAATGTCTATAAATACATAAGGGCTGGACATCAATAAGACAGGGACAACAGCTTTTCACTTGCGCAGTGTGATAGGACGAGGGACAATGGATTCAAGCTAGAGTACAGGAAGTTCCACCTCAACATGAAGAAAAACTGCGTTATGCTGAAGAACCAGACGTTAATCTTCAGGAACACGTTTGCAATACACACACAAATTAAAAAGTATGCAAATACGCAACTTTTAATGTTTGAACTCAAAAGTTACAAGTCATAACTTCATTAATGCACTATTTTAGTGAAGTCAACCTGCCAAAAATACTTGTCAGCTGGTATAGCTCACCTCTACCTTTTTTAAGGTTTCTAGTTTGTTCCAGGAAAGCCTTGAATGTGCACCTCCATTTTTCAAGCATAGAAGAAATCCCTTTGCCCTTAAGCTTATCAGCATTTCACTCAGACTTCATGTACTAAAGTCTGAAAAGGAAAATACATTTCCAAGTTCCTCCTCTAAGCACAGTTCAAATGATGAAGTGTAGCACCAGTGAGTGAATACACTTCAATGACAACCAGTTTAATAATGAGAATTTCCTCTGCACTGTACAGAACAAAAACTATTTAATAGAAATAGTTAGGTAATACATTTTTTCAGCCACGCTGAACATTTTAATTAGCAATTAAGTAATTTTACCCTCTAAGTGTAACAATGAAATTCTCAAACACATTGTCAGAAACTAAACACACAGAGTTTGTAAAATACACAGTTTATATAATTGTTTTACACATGATTGAACTTTCAAACAAACCATGATACCTTCTCCAAGATGCCTATTTTACCATATTTTCAGTAGTATAGATATACTGATATGCCTATATCGGCCAAGTCATATTCCACAGTGATATCTTATGCAATTAATCAAACAATATATGCCATAAAAATATAAAATGTCATTTAAATCATCCAAGAGAAGGTTGTAATTTTTTGTATCTTGTTGATTAAAATGCGTTTTTCAGTAAGGGTTAAAATATGTATTACACTTTCTACTCTCATACTCATATTTTCCAATGTGTTAATTCTATCTCTTCTGAAATCAGTTCAGATACTCCTGTTGCCAATCTGCTCAACCAGCAGATGGAGATGTCACACTAAGCTGTTTCTTTTCATAAGAAAGGAAGTCTCCCTGCCCAGAGAGCCAGGAATTTGTTGGGGAGGACTGCAGTATCCATTTCTTTTGGACACTTCTCAGAAGAAATCTAGCAACATGCTGAACAAGGCAGGAAATGAAGGCAGCAACATCCTTGTTGCATCAAAAAGACTACAGTTGTGGTTATCATCATCTACCTAGCAAGACCTCTTAGTATAGAATATATAATCAGCAAATCTTTTCCTACTCCAGGAATGTCCTGCATGGACTAGGAGATGGGAGTGAATCAGACAGGAGTATCGTCTGAATGGTATTCTGACAAGATTAATTTGATCTGCTACTGTTTTCCTTACTCTGAGTCATTTCCCTATCGTATCCCTCCCACCTTCTTCATTGTTTCTTGCTCAACAAGTCATCAAGCTGAACTTCCCCAGAAGTGTATTTTTGTTTCCTCCTTTCCCCTAAATGTATCTTAGATCATCATCTCTGGTTCTAAAACAAGAGAACTGGAGAGCTGGTACCTACTGACTCCTCATTTCCCAATGGACTCTTACCATCCAGATTCATCCCACTTAACATTCACCTTGCAGAAATCAGTGGACAGAGAAAGGCAACTGCCACGATCAGGTCACCACTCCTACCTTCCCACTCATCCTCTGGAGGCCTCTACTCATCTCCATTAGATCTCAGGCAACTATCTACTAATTTAGGCATTTAAGTTAATAGAAATGTCTAGGGAATGTCACAGTCACATTTAGAGGAAAGCTCTTCCTCTAAAAAATAAAACCTACATGGAGAGCAGGAATGGGAAATGGAGTTAGTTGCAACTCTGCTTACTAAAGCTTAAGTATCTGTATTTTCCTTGCTTTCCCCTTTGTTTCTAATAGCACTGCTAAGTAATTTAGATAGTTTCTGCTGGGCAGAACAAATGGATTCAAGCCCCTATTAATAAGTTCCCCAACTCCAAATTACTCTTTGACTGTAGAAAAGTAGCAAAAAGGGCAATTTAAAATTTATAACTTACTTATTACAGTCTTCACAAAAATACACAGAAACACCTAAAAAGCAGTTATGTAACTGTGGTCCACTTAGAGTAAAGGCATGGCCAAAGAATGATTATTTCTGTTTAGCTCCAGCTGTCTGCAGTTTGTGGGGCTTTTCTGACACAGGCAAAGAGGAATTCGGCCAGAAATCTGAAACCTGTTACATTTAGGAACACATAAATGTGTAGTAACTAGGTGACTGGTGACTTCATAGGAAGCTTTCACACCTATTTAAAATTTGGGAAAACAGCTAGAAGGGTATTTTTACTTCCTGTGTAATCTGTATACCACAGAAAAAAAAGAAACTACTATTGTACGAAAAGCTATATGATATGTTCCTGTAGCTTTAAGAAAATGCATTCAAAAGTAAATTTTTGAAATTAGGAAGATGGATGGCAACAGCAGCTTTGGGTGACTGAGATCATATGCTTGCCAAAAGTTGACTGTGCCCATGTAATCTCAAGGCAGGATTCCTCCTCCCCCTCCAGGGGATGCCAGCAAGTCCCTGGCAGTCACAGAATCACAGAATTGCTTAGGCTAGAAAAGACCTTCATGATCATCGAGCCCAACCTCAACGTAACCCTACTACCCTATCCCTAACAACCCACCTCTAAACCATATCCCCGAGCACCACATCCAAATAAACACATTCAAGGATGCTGACTCAACCACTTCCCCGAGGAGCCTGTTCCAGTGCTTAACAACTCCTCCTGTAAAGAAGTTTTTCCTGATACCTAACCTAAGTCCCTGGCAGAACAGTGAGTGTTACAGGAAAGAACAGAAAAACAGTTAAAGATGCCTGTTCAAACCTTATTTTTCTTCATTCCCCCCATGACATACAGAGTCAGAGTTTGCTAAAATACAAGGACAATCATTACAATTTCCTCAGAGGCTGCCACAGTTCAGTTCTTCCAGCATTGCCTGTCTCCACTTTGCTGGCACACTGCTTCTTCCTGCTGATGTTAAGGCTGATGGAGCAGCCTGTGTAGGACATGGATAAGCTTCCTCCTCCAGTTTAAGACCGCTGGAAATTTTTCATACACATTGTCCAATTTTCTACTCCAAGCTACTGGACAATATAGAAACCACAAATTAATGACAAATAGAAGGATGGAATTCTCAGAACACAACAGAAAAAGCGCTAAGAAAAAAATACCTATATCTACATGTGAAAAGGGTCAAATGCAGAAATAATAGGAAGGAAAAGACATTCGATTTTAAATTTCTGCTCCTTCCTCTTCCCTGGACAACAGAAGCATCTCAGTATCCCCTAACACAACCAACGACAAAAGTATATTAAGAAATGCAGTTAGATCCGAACTTAAAAATTGGTTCTACATTAAAATTCTCTTCCAGGACAGGTAAAGAACATGCCCATGAGGAGGAAAAAAAAAAAAAGCTACAATACTACAAACAGAGCTAGAAAATAGGAATTTAAACTAGGAATTTAACATGAGCCTTCCTTCAACACTTGCCCCTCTGCATTTTAACAAGTTTGCCGTTTTCTAGTTATAAATACATCTGTCTCACAACACTGCTGTTCGAATTTAGATTCACTTAGTTTTAATCTGGAAAGAAGCTTTAGAGGCTCTAGTCTGACCAGAGCACTTTGGTCAAATACAGCTACACAAGAGGCTGGTAACTCTTGTCTGACCAATGCATGTCTTTCTAAAAGCCACCCAGTCTTGACTAGAGGAATCTATCACTTATTCTGGTTGGCTTGTTTCAGCATATAATTATGCTTCCAATTAAAAATGTGTGCCTGATTTCTAATTTGAATTTGTCTTGCTTCAATTCCCAGCCATTGCTTCTATTCATGCCTTTTCTTGTTAGAGTGTAGAGTTCTCCAGTACTTGGTATTTCCTCTGTTTGAGAGTGAAATTAATTTCTTCTAAATGGTATACAAGTCTGAATACAGAAACACATGCATACAAGTGCACGGAGTATCACATCACCATTACTTGTGATCAGCATCTCTACAAGATCTGAAAAATATGCATGTAGCAGTTGAAGGATACGTAAATTCCTTTCCTTTTATAAAGACTAGCTTGCTAATAACAGAAGATAATTTTATTTAACACCTTATCAAAGAGATATCACTGGCAGTATCAGCTACTCGGTGGCAACCTCTTCTCTCTACTACACTTAGCACATAGCTCCAGATTTGATACAGCAGTAAGGAAGCCTGGCCCTGCCCCACTCACTTGGTCATGGGGTCCAACATGGGGCCTGCCCCTGCCCCACTCGGTCATGGGCATCACAGCTTGACATAATTACGGCTTTACTGCTGAATGACAGAACAAATTTCCACCTCATGGCAGACAAGGTTATGTTCTGTATATACCTGGAACATCCTGAAGTCCCATCCTAAAACAGTGACTCTGACAGTAAAAGCCAATTAAAAAGCACTCCTTGGTGCTTAGACCTTGTTCTGATCCTGATGATAACGAATACTACAAAATCCCAAAGGAGGGACAATTAGTCCTTGCTTATATGGGATTTTCTTTTATCTGACTGCTTTTAATCATCTGCTATTTCAGATCGGCCAACATCTATTCTGTTCTTTGCTTAAAAATACAATATTTGACTCCCTTCTCAAACAGATGCATTGTCCAAAACACTTCACGTTCCTGAGTAGCCTCCTCTTGCAACCATATACCCCTAAATACCTGTAGTTGAGTTGACACACACAGTGTCAACTGACAATCTAATGATAATCCTTAATACATGGTTTAGCTGACATGCAGCATTTATTTATATTTTACATACTAGTATTTTCTGCAGTGAAAGTACGAAACAGTCTCCTAGGAATTCCTCCCACATCCCTTTTTTTTTTTCTCTCTCTCTCGTTTTCACCTCCCACTATCCTCTCCTCGTCCTCAGACACAGAATGAAAGATACACAGGGACAAGGCTTCCTCCTTTTCTTTTTCTGGCAGGTCTGATACAAAATCTTATTCTTGTAATGGGCTCCTTCACGACAAAAGGACCTTCCACTGTACAGAAAGGTCATGGACAGAGTTTTATCATTGCAAAACTAAATAAAAACCCTGTTCTTAAAAGTATGTGAAATCATGTTCATATATAAATGGAAACCTTAAGGTATTCCTAGGAAAATTCATCCATGATTATCCTCTTAGAAACAATGAAGAACTGCATTTATTGTTAGAAATGCTGATCTCCTGTTGTTAACTTATCTGATTAGATTTTAAGACAACCTGAAAAAATGGGTGGAAGAAGATAGGGAGAGATCTCTTCTAAGATGAAAGAAGGTAAGAGATGTCTCCCTGTAAAGGGGACGACAGAAGCAAGAGGTACAGATGGTGAGGAAAGGACTTACCAAACATCACTGCTGAAATCCCAGACAGGTATTACAGGCACAAGTGGTAGTGAGATAAACTACAATCCAGATGACTAAACTGTGCCTAGCCGTAAAAATTAACGAATAATAATGTTCTGGAGGTAATGTCTATGAGGCATTAAAGAGCAGTTTTATTTTAAATGATGCAAATCCTTCCCTATGCACAGAGTTTTAATTGAAATGCCAACAGAAAGTGTTGGCTGCTAGATGGAAGGAGTGTGGGAAGCTGCTGCAGACACGCTACGTCTGTTTTATTCATGTGCACTATCTTTGTTTTTATTCACCAGAGAAGTCAAAGCCTCTGAATTCTGCTTAGTTTCAACTTGGTTTATACCAAATATGTATAACTAAGACAGACAGAAAAAGATGACAGAAAAAGAGAGAAAAAGATGACAGAAAAAGACAGATGACAAATGTACACAAAACACATGGCCAAGGATTTTACAAAGGCTTCCTCGATCTTAGTGAGAATTTTCCCAGGGAAACCACTGGAGTGAGGGAGAAAGGCAGGAATGCTTTTGAGTTAAGGACCGTCTTCCTCAAAAAGAAATGCAGTGCTGCCTCATTTTTGACATCTCCAATATGTAAATTCACAGTCACAGGAAAAAAAGAAAATAAAAGAACCTCGCCCCAAAAATATTGATAATAATAAAAAAATAAATCATGCATGCGATTGTATTTAGCATCACTTGGCTTTTGTTTGTGTTTGTTTTGGATTTGATTTTTTTTAACAAAAAAAAAAAAATAATGCTGATTTCTTCCTATCATCTTACTAGTAGATTTGAAGTCAATAATGTTGATAGCCACAGGACAAGAAAGCAAATTAAGAAAAGACATATAGAAAAAGAATGCCGAAAGGTGCAGAAGGACACGCTGTTTTGGACAATGCATCTGTTTAAGAAGGGAGTCAAATATTGTATTTTTAAGCAAAGAACAGAATAGATGTTGGCCAATCTGAAATAGCAGATGATTAAAAGCAGTCAGATAAAAGAAAATCCCATATAAGCAAGCATGACAAACAGAAACTTAGACCAGAGAATAAAGGAAATGTCCTTGTTTACAAGTGTTAGATATCCAAGAAATCTGTAGATTGCTTAAATATCAGGGGGGTGAGGGCAGGGGTGTGTGTGCATGTGGAATAGCTAGCATGGGTGCTATCCATCACGAAAACATTAAAGCTAAATCCAATAAATAAGGCAACTGTATGAAGTAATAGGCAATCCTTGTGGACTGGCAGTTCAGTCCCACACAGGGCTGGGAGTGCAGTCTGCCGTATTTATCACACCACCACCGGTCTCGCCTTACGTGACTCTGATTTGCTTTGTGAACTCAACGACTGCAAGATCAGGAAGCACAACAGTAATGGGAGATTTCAGTGACCCTACATAGACTGCTTAAACGTTATACTGGGGCACGATGCCAAGAGCAAATTTTCAGACTCTGCTTTATGAGCAGCTAGCCAGGAAAACCTGAGGGGAAGCAACTCTTCACCAGGTCTCAGCAGGACTGTCAGTGAGTCACTCTGCAACCATGATCAGTGCGAACTTAGATTCAACATCTGTGCATAGGCAAGGAAGCCAAAATATCCACAATGGGAGGGGGTTCAACAAGATCCTTGCACAAAAAAGAAGGAAGCTTTGTTAAAAAAAGAAAGCTAAAAGAAGCAATGATATAGGTAAAATCCCAGAAATGTCTTTTTAAATGAATGAGATTGAATTATAGTGCAAGCACATACTACCTAAAGCAGACCAAAGGCATGACTAAAAGAGAAACGCTTACTTGAAAAAAGAAAGACAACTTTAACAAGCTGAATTTTTGTTGAGCAGAAGATAATGGGGGAAAAAAGGAATCTTCAGAATGACAATACTATAATGCAATAGGCCAAAAATAAAAACCTGTGAAACACAACTTGAAAAAGTTTACACTGTAATAATAAATTTTCTTTCAAGTTACCAAAAGATGTGGAGCCTTCCACAGCAATCTGTGGAGCCAACACATAAGCAAGGTGAGGAAAGAGCATTCAGAGATGAGGCCACAGATGAGAAGGCAAACTAGTATTTTGCATCTCTGCTTACCCTGGAGCTGCTTTGAAAGGCTCCCACATTAGAGCTCTTTTTCACTGTCACTATATTAAGATATGTCTCAAAGTGTCAGTGAAAAATATTTTACACAAATCAAGACTACTCATCTGTCCAAACCAGATGGTATTCATCCAAATGTTCTAAAGGAACTCAAGGATGAAATCACTAAGCTATTAATTGCAGAGAGTGTCCTTTTCATTTAAAATAATGTTTGTATTAGAAAACGCACATTGCAAGTATGGATTCCAATTTTTTAAAGGTCTCCAAGAACAATTAAGAGAGGAACTTCAAGGCAGTAAAGTTCAATGTCTGCACTAGGCAAATTAGTAAAACCTATTCCAGTTCTGTACTTTGCCACACAGAGATAGAAGAGGTATTGAGTGGGAGTCCACACGACTTTGAAGAGGGAATGCATGACTCATTCAAGTTCTTGGGTTTTTACAGAATCAGTTAATATATAAAAAGGAAAATTCAACCAAATAGCCTACTCTGAAAATCTTTCAGAAAGATCCCCTACAAGATGTGCTCAAGAAGCTATAGTGCTAGAGGATAAGAGAACAGGCTTTCATTGGAAACAATAATTATTCTAAGAATGGACAAAGTAAGGTGTGATTCATGTTATTGAGAAAAGTCAAAGAAGCTCCACAAGGTACTGCAGTCAGTCCTATTTCACGTAGTTAGAATTACAGAAATGGGCAGACAGTGATAAAAAACTACTAATAACACTACATCATTCAAAGGAGTAAAATGAAAATAAATAAATATCAAGAAAGATAGTAAGTATGAAAAGTTTTAGATGAACCTCATGATACTGAGCGACTGGTCATTGAAACAGCAAAAGAAATTCATAGTAGATAAATTTAAAGGGATATTCTGATATTATACACAAAATGAAGGTTTTTGCATTAGCTACTAACATTCAGTAAAGGTACCTGAGTGGTATGATAGAGAATACTACAAAAACATCAATCTGCCATACAACAACAATACAAAAAATGAATAAATTCTGAAATTCTTAGAAAGGTAACAGAGGAAAAAAAGTGGAAAATGCCAGTGTAGTACTGTATTTACCCTTTACCTTTAACACTGTGTTCAATACTGCTCTACTTACCTTAAACAGGACACAAGGGAAGCATAAGAAATACACATAAGACAGACAAAGGCAAGCAAAGGAATAAAATAACTTCTCTTCAAGGACCAAAAATGGTAGTGTACATAAAATCAAAAGCTTATAGGATAAAGTGAAAAAATAATTCTGCTCAGTGATTTTATATCTCAGCTCTGTGTCTTCTAAGTAACTGCACTGTCTGAAGTTAGCAGCCTGTTTTCACAGACAGTGTCTGCTTCTAGCAGTGATAACACCCCATGTTTAGAGTTACTACTGAGGGTTGGTGTGCAGACCAAGGCCACTGCTGGATCTTGTGTACCACACTGGGGGCTGCAGAAAGTGAAAGGCTGCACCTGCAGGGAGGAGAGGACAGGAGACTCTAAACTGACTGAGGGATTCCATCCCATGTATATCATATTCACTACAAGGCTGAGGGATCACAAGTGTCAAGCTCTCTTCTTCAATAGCTGGCATCTGAGGAGGACTCTGCCTGTTCTGCCTTTGATCCCGATCTGTGCGTTCCTGAATCCTGTTCCACGTCCTGAATCTGGCTCCCCTCTGCTGCTGAGTCCAGCCTGGGACATCCTCAGTGCCTGCTTCACCACATCAGTGGTGACAGTGATACTGCCGTTAGGGTGGCTGGGTTCAATACTGATTTTGTACATATATTTATATATAGTCCTTTTTTTTTTTCTTTTCTTCAATAAAGCTGTTCTAGCTTTCTTTCCTAATCCAAAAGTTTCTCCCTTATTCCCTTTCTCTTCCTCTTTTGGGGAGGGAGACAGGTTAAAAGAGCACATCTGTTACAGGTCTAGTGGACAGCCCTAACCATAAACCTTAACAGAGGTGTTTCATCATAATCCACAGTTGGGCACTTTTTTTTTTTTTAATCACAAGTGATTGCACCTCAGGCTTAGGAACTACCTGAGTTAAAAACTATTAGAGTCTGGAACTGCGTTCATTGAAGAGTGAACATCCCTCCTATATTCAAGAAAAGCAAAAAGAAGGATCCGGGTAACTACAGGAACACCCATCTCACCTTCAGCTCTGGAAAAGATGCAGCCTGAAGCCTATTTCTACACAAAAGATCAAGAAGTTTTGGGAGTAGTCAACATGGATATATAAAGGAGAAAATCAGGCTTAGCCAAACTGATCATCTTCTAGGTAGCTCACTGGGATGAGGGGAGAGCAGTAGATACTGTTTATTTTTACTTCAGCAAGTCTTTTGACACTATCTCCCATAACATTCTAAGTGACAAACTGATAAAGTATGAGCTAGATAAGTGGATAGGTGAGGTAGGCTGAAATCCTAGGCTCAGTAGGTTGTGATCAGCAGCATGAAGTCCTGCTGAATGTGAGGCACTAATAATATACCCATAGGTTGACAATGGGGCCAATAGTGCTTACCATATTCATTAATCACCTGGATGATGACACAGACTGTAACGTCAGCAAGTTTGCAGATGATACCAAACTGGGTGGAGTCACTGATACATCAGATGGCTGTACTGCTATTCAGAGGGACCTTCACAGCTGGAGAAATGGGCTGACGGAAATCTCATGAAACTCAACAAGGGTGGACAAGATGTTGAACATGAGCCAGCAATGTGCCCTTACAGACAAGAGCAGCAACATCCTCCTGGGCTGCACTAGGAAGAGAATGGCCAGCAGGCTGAGGGAGGTGATCATTTCTACTCAGAACTGGTAAGTCATTCTGGAGTGCTGGGTCCATGCCTGGTCTCTGTAGAACAAGAGACACATAGCCATCCTGAAGTGAGTCAGCTGAGGGCCTCAAGGATGGTTAATGGACTGGAGCACCTTACACATGAGGTGAGACTGAGGGAGCTGGGAGTGCTTATTCTGGTGAAGACAAGACTCACAGGGAACCTTATTAATGTGTATAAATATCTTACGGGGGGGGGGGGGGGGGGGTAAGAAAAATGAGCCAGACTCTTCTGTGTGTTGCCCAGTGAACGGAGAAGAGGCAACGGGAGACCACGGGAAA
>WUAM01000321.1:1460611-1483895 GCA_024336885.1 Actenoides hombroni
TAGGGTGTAGTTTGTGGAGGTGGAGAAAAGAGACGAAGGCGAATGGATATTGTTATTGCGCTGTGGATGTGGTTGCGGGGGGAGGGGGAGGGGGTGTGTAAGAAAAATGAGCCAGACTCTTCTCTGTGATGCCCAGTGACAGGACAAGAGGCAATGGGTACACACTGGAACACAAGAAATTCCATTTAAACATCAGAAAAACACCTTTTAATGTGAAGAGGGTTAAAACTAGCACAGGTTGTGCAGAGTGGTTTTGGAGTCTCCATTCTTGAGAGATATTCAAAATCCAGTTGAGCATGGTCCTGGGCAATCTGCTACAGTCAACTGTGAGCAGAGGGCTGGGACTAGATGATCTTGAGAGGTTCTTTCCATCCCCAGTCACTGTGTGATTCTGTGAAACTCCACTACAGACTTGTGGCCTTTTCTTACAGTTCCTAAGTATTTAGTGTGAGCTACTGGCAGAGACAAAGAACTATCCAGCTTAGTACTCTGCTGTGACCTACTATGGTCATTCTCATTTTCTAGATGATAATTTTGAATAAACTACTTTAATTTAAAGGTCATAAAATGCATCACGTTAAATTGGAATCACTGTATTTTGATGAATAGCACTCAATTTTTTTAATAGTTTCCAAAGCTTTCTAGGTAAAAAAAAAAAAGAAACGCGAGGAGAAAAACAAACAAAAACCAAAATCAACAAACCCCAAAAATGAACAAAACAGACAATGCACCTTTTTTCTTGCATGGAAGAATCTACAGTAGAGCAAATCACAAATTAAAGCATAAGCCTAATGTTTGCTTTCTTTCAGTTCATCTGATTAGAACCATTAAATTTGCATCATCCTTAGCTGTGCAATTATTATCACGGAAAGCTTAGCCTGTTAAATTCAATTCTCACATTGCAAGAGCTTTCCAGGGAGTGATTCTCCTTTTAATTTAACTTTCACAGGATTAAAATGGAGGTTATGTTGTTTGAAGAATCTATTTTTCTTCCTTATCTTCCTTTTATAGTAGAAGGTGCTCATATCTGACTCCTAAGGACTGAATAGGTCCTTATCCCAGTACAAAGAATTCAGGGCTGAAAATGATGAATGTGTAGCTGAGAGGGACTCTAATATTGCTTTACACTACATCACTCTCTCATCATACTCAATGAGTTTATTCTCACCTTCCCCCTTCCCTCACTCCTCATCTGATAGAAAAAAAGGGAAAAAAAAAAAGATAGCAAGAAAGGGAAAAATGTAAAAGATTTCCTAAAACAATAATCTCCTAAAAAGCTTTCTCTGAATATACAAGGTGTTTTGGATGGTATTTACAATAAGGGTTTTCAAAACCATACCCTCCAATAGAGAATTCATCTCGATTTACTTCTCCCCTTCCTGCCCATTTATTTTAAATTATAATAATTTTCAGTCCTTCTAAATGCAACAGTGCAATTCTGAACAAAACTAGAATTACTTTTCAAATTGGAGAAGACTGCTTACCTAGCGCAGGTGCTACTCAAATTGACCATTAAAATCTACCAAAACCATACAATCTCCACTCAGAGAAATGTCCGTTATCCAAGCTGTCTCACAACATTTCATAACATCTCTATTTAAACCTTAACAAATCCGTATTTATGAATTTATAGAGTTTCTGCATCACATAAGTCATCTGTTCTCCCTCCAACTACCAACTTTTTCTCCTTCTCCTAACAAGCACATGGTTAGAGTATTTCAAATTACTAAATGCTACCAATCTAAGCCATTGGGCATTTCATCTTTCCTGGGATTGTTTCTACAAGCAGCGGTCACACAGAAGACATGTGGGAGATTCACTCATACGATATTTTCATTTGAGCAGAATTTGCTGATGACTTGCAGGGGACTGCTCCCAAAGAAGGCTCTCCAGGAAGCCCATGCTGGACCAGTCCATTGCTGGGAGGATTGCAGGCTGTGGAAGGGACCCACATGGTAGGAGGAGTTCATGGAGGACTGTCTTGCACGGGAGGGACACCCCGTTGCTGAGGAGTTTTTCCCTGAGGAGGAAGGAGCAGCAAAAACAATGTGAGGCCGACAAGGACTGTCTGCAAAACCCATTCTCTGCCCCCATGCTCTGCTGCAGAGGAGGTAGAGAATGAAGAGTAGATTTGTGCCCAGAAAGAAGGAAGGGGTGGGGGGGAAGGCGTTTTTAAGCTCCGGTTTTATTTATCACTGTCCTGCTCTGATTCAGTTCGTGAATTGGTGATGGTTTTGTTGTTTAAATTAAATCAATTCCCCCAAACAACCCCCCCCCCCTCCCAAAGTTGAGTATGTCTTTTGGCCATGACCATAATTGCTGAGTGAGCCCTCCTTGTCCTTTGTCTCAATCCTCGAGCCTTTTGTTGTATTTTCTCCTCCACATCCCACCAGACTGGGGTAGGAGTGAGTGAACGGCTACATGATCTTTAGTGCCAGCTTAAACCATGACCCACAGCTACATGTGTATCAGCTCCGTTCCTTCTGCTGCAGCTGCCTACTGGAACATAAAACAGCATCATCTCTGCTGGGGCTTCTGATCATTTTAACAACTTTACTGTGAGCAATCACACCAAGATTACCAACTCTTCCAATGAATAATTGGTGCTCTGTACTGATCATTTTTAAGTGGGATGAAATTTATAAACTAAGTCAATGTTATTTAAAAAGTGGTTTTGGCACATCAAAATGTTAGGAAGTTTTTTGTAAATTATAGCGATGACTTCTTCCATGTAGTTATTTTATTACTTGCCTCTTACCACTCTTTCACTGTCCTACCCTGTATCCCACCCCTGCAAAAACAAGTAGAGAATAAACATGCCCATCCAACAGATCAGTTACTGCCTCCTTTTCTTCTTTAAGGAAAAACACTAGAAAGTAGTGTACAGAGAAGTGTGTTTGGCTAAGGAGCAAAGAGACAGAAAGCTATTTTTGGCCAAAACAGATAAGATGGGGGATATCAGAAAGAGAAAACAAATGAACAGGCACAGCTGTCATTTTCCTGCAGCCTACTGGCTACATCCAGGGTGACTGAGGCTTGAGCAGAGCAAATATCAAGCCCTGTTGTAAACTTAAACATTAAAGAGCCCTTTACTTGCCTTTGATAAGCTGAAAGACTGAACTCTGTGCATCCCACACAGTAGAGCAGTTTCTCCAGCTTTCAAGTGCTCCCATGACTCTCTTTCACTTTTCTACATTTATCTGAATGTATAGACAAGAGGCCCTGACATACTTCAGCATCACCCTCACAGCAGTGTGCACAGAAAGCAAGACACTGCTCTTCTCCCTACTTGTGAGTGAGGCTTACTTGAAGTTCATAATTACAAAAGACACAGCCATGGAGGTCACCCTCAGCCTTTTTACCATCATGATTTCCCACCGTATGCCAACATATTTTGTACACCATATCCCACATTTCTTGTTCCCAGATAAATAGCACTCCATCAAACTGAGTTTGGCCTCAGTGGGCTAACTTAAAGTTCTTCTGTCAGTATAGTCCTCATAGCTCTGTGAATTCTTATTTTGTCACACATAACTATAATCAATAATAATTTGTATTTACTGCCAAGTAAGTGGTTAAATGCTGACTAGAAGCAAGGCTGATACCGGTCACTGCTAAACTCCAGGCAGTTACAATTACTCAATGCTAATTCAATTTAAAAGATCTGTGAATTAACCAGTTTTTAATATATTTAACCTGTGTTTTATGGATACTGCACAGTGCTTTCCCTCTGCTCCCTCAAATAGAGAAGCAGTACCAGAAAAACTCAATTTAGAAAGGTAGCAAACTCCCAGAATATGATACTGAAAAGAAATCAGTGAGGCAGAATATATCAGTTCAAAAACTCCACAACTGATTTCTAAAGAAAAAAGCTTAAGCAGGATTTTGCTAAAGATGTGGAAAAATAAAGAAGAACAAAAAACAGTGCCACTTCTAAATTTCATTTTAGTTATGCATAAACAAAAATCCTTACAGATCCTAAGAGTTCCAAGTTCTCAGTAACTAAAATACAAAACCTGATCAATAGTATATTTTCTTTGTTAGTTTGTCAAACAGGTTTTTTCATGGACATCTCACTATTTAACTTCAAAGATATTAATAATTTTGGGTAACTCCCATTCTGAGCACTCAGAGGGAAGACCTTGGTAACTTGAAAGTACAGAACACTCACCCACCAAAAACTGGGTGGGTTATCAGTAATTACTTATCATTTATTGAAATATTGCCTTAATTTATTGAGCATGTGATAAAATAAAGCAACCAACTTCAGGCACATAACAGCTTCAGCTCGTCTTACACAATGCTGGTCGAGTCACATGATGATTTTAAAATAAAATGAGAGCACCAGATACCACACTAAGTGGGCACCATACCACTGACCAAATTCTGAGCAGTGGCCCCAAGACAGCTGGAGGCAGTAAGATTTCTTGTGCTTACATTTTGACATTCATATCTTTAAGCAGAGATGGGATTGATCCATTTGCTTATTTTCTATACAGAGCAGAGCCAGGTGTTGTGAGCAAACTGGAACAGACAGAACCTACTGCCTTTCTGCAAGCGACTGTCTCGCTGCCGTTTAGCTGCCCAGGCAGGACTGAGTTAAGCACGGCTGGGAGAGAAGGACTCGGTTCAACACTGGGACTCTTGCCATTTGCTATTAAATGCAGAAGGAAACCAGGAGCCAAGAATCTACTCCAGAGCCACTTTGCCTCCAGTGTGCCGCCTCAAAATCTTCTGCCCATTACACTAAGTGACAAAACAGGTGATAAGCGACAAAGTTCAACAAAGATCCAAAGCAAAGAATAGGTCAGGGATCCAAGAACAAATGGATGAGGAGACTTGGTTCTAACATACCCATTCACTCCACTTTAATGACCCAACTAACACAATTGTTATCAGATGCATGACGGAAGCCCAAGGACTTTCAAGCCTACAGTTTTTACCCAGATTAATCTAATCTGTACATAATTGACATTGCATTCCTCCAAACCCAAGCTAGATGGTTTGTGATGCAAAAAATTCATTGTGTAAAATGTCAAGATGAGAAAATTCCTGTTGTTGAGCTCAAGTTTAACCCTTTTCCTGCTGCAGAGCTTCATCTGTGGAACACATATTCCACTGATCAAAGCAATGCTCCTCAGAGGCTACCAAGTAGAGGGGAAAAAAGAATGGCAACAGATGATTACTACTTTCATAATAAATAACAATGCACTCCACAAATGTTTGCTCTAAAATATCCACAATTGGTATAAACTGCAGTTGAAGGCTATTGTTAGTTTTAGGACCTGACTTGTAATCTGTGGAAATCATCACAGTCCCACAGCTTCCCAAAAGCACTAGCACTCTTCACACCAATTAAGCCAATTTATTGTCTTGTCCCTCAGTAGGGTTCACACATTTGTACCCTAAAATACAGTTTGTTTTCAAGACGAGAAGGTGAAGGGCCATGCCAGTTAGCCTGTCCCCAAGGGTGAAAAGCACACAGTTCACTTCTTCTGGAGTGACTGTCTTCTAGTAGAGAAATCCCCCTGTGACTTGTTTGGAAATCCAGTTCACTGTGAACACAGCAGCAACAGCTGCTACTTCTCATGGGAATTTTACAGAGTGGGTGCAAAGGAAAATTAAACACTGAATATGCAGCACTTTGAGGCAGAGCCTAGACCAGAAAGGGATTATACCGATTTTCAGTTTGCTCCACAGTGTCATTCCAACATTTGTTTTGTGAAGTGTTACACAGTAATTCACTTTGCTTCACCATCTGTGAGAGAGCAGACTAGAGCCTCATCAACACCATTCCCTATCAGCCAAAGCAAACACACAGATTCAGAACAGGACAGAATCATAAAAGAGAAAAGCTTTGACCCTTTATTCTGTAATTTCGCTCCTAATAAAACACTATGGCAAAATAACATCTTCAAGGAAACAACTTTCAATGGAACAAATAGAATTTGATTCCCTTTTGTTTCCAGTCCTGAACGTTCTCAAGGCAAAGACCATTTCACAAGCTTGCTGCATGATTTGAGGCAAATCCATTAGCTTCTCATAGATTTTGGGGTGGCTACTGCATATTCTAATTTTCTGAATTTTCTGAATTTCACCATATTTCCTTTGCATTGTTTCCAGTTAACTTGTATGCATCACATACTCTGCAAAAGAATCCAACTTTGATGGGAAGATAGAAAGAGACAAGAAATCCACCAAACCACACCTCTTACAATTTCTTCTCAGTACATAATCACTTTTTAAAGCAAGTATCAGTTTTCACTCTAGCAATTTCAGGAGTCTACACCTGATCCTTGAAACCCTGTATATCCCTGAAACCATGTATATCAAGGATATATATACAAAGTATAGGTCAACCTAAAGTTGACTCAAAATTGTCCAAAACTTTCTAAATGCAATAGTAGCATAAACTGCTGTATGAAGTCCACTCTTTGAATAAGACTTTATCTTCACCCACATCCCAGGATTAGTACATGAATTCTTGCCCTCAAAAACTCTACTTTGCACATTTCAATATTGTCACTTAAAAGAACCATCCTCTAAGTTAAGGATCATTAAAAACAAAAAACAAAACAAACAAAAACCCCAAAACAAAACAACAAGAAAAAAACCAACCAAATAAAAAAATAATAATTAAAAAAAAAACCCACAATGAAAAACGCCAAAAAATCCCACAACAACACCACCACCACCACTAAACCACAAAACCATAATTTTCCTTCATTTCATGGAAAATTAATCTTCCTAACATTTGTGGCCACAATAAAATTTACCTGCAGTAGAGAAATCTTCAAGCAACAACAACAATAAAAATAGTTTAATCTGTCATTCAGTCTGATTAATGCTTTATTTAGAAGAGTCCATGTTACAACCAGTTACAGCACATCTTGCCTAATTACCTGGGAGTTGCTCTACAACAAACTACAATTCTATGACTAGAAACAATAGACTTGGCTTTGGTTCACAGATTACTGCAGCGGCAGCCAAGAGATGTCATAAATAATATACCAGCAACTAAATCAAAACCTATCAAGAATTCATACTGCATAGCAGAAGTGAGGAGAAAAAGTTAATCCTGGCATCCCCATTGTTCTTACACTGAGAGGCTCAGCGCAAACAAGACCAATGTTAACTTTTTCAAGAGGTAATGAACTGACTTGGGTGTCTAATTTTTAAAGAACTGAATTTCCGCTGCTAACAATTTCAGCAGTTTGGGATCCTCACCTTATTTTTGTATTCAGACAAATAAGGTAACTAAACCATTCTCCTGAGGACAGTCAATTTTACATGCAGAGAGCAGCAGACCTGGACCCCAGAAGACAGATTATCACACTTCTGCAAATGGGATAAAATAATTTTATTTTGCTTCATAGAAGGTAGAGATCAGCACCCTGGAGCAAGACTGGTGGAGGGTCACTAGGATGGTGAGGGAACTGGAGCACATGATGTACAAGGAATGGCAGAGGGAGCTGGGTAAGCAAGCTGGGTAAGTCCGGGAAGAGAGGCTAATGGGGAATCTGATTTCAATCTCCCCGTATCTAAATGGTGATCATAAATAAGACAAAACCATGGTATACAGTGAAAAGGCAACCGCACAAGCTGTGAAATAGGAAACTCCAGCTGACATAACCCCTCGCAGTGAGAGCAGCAACACATGGACAGAGGTAGCCCAGTGAAGCTGTGGGATCTCTGACCTGGAAGATTTTCATACCTGGACAGGACAAGGCCATGAGGGACCTGATTAACTTCTGCAGAGAGCCCTGCTTTGAGCAGGACTTATGCTTGAAGACCGCCAGACGACCCTTGCAACCAAAATCATTCTCTGAATGCATGCAATACAAAAGAAACTTCCCAGTAAAGCACTTATGTAAATGACATGATATTATAATAATAGCAACATACATAAATTATTTATTACAATAACATGTATCAATTTCCAAGATGAAATCTCAAAGAAGTTTCTAAAACTCAAGCATTTGGAAGTACCAAGATCAAGACTTCCACTTAACATGGAAACCAAATATAATTTCACACTTAAACATTTACTCATATTTACTTACTGAAATACTTCACAAATGTTAACATGCCTTTTGAGAAGTTAAGTCTTATTACCACTGCAAAGTTCTTGGAAATCCAACCCTTTCAGATACCAGAGCCTGAAGTATATTTAAGCACGGAGTCAAGGTCTCCTTTAACTGTTACCTATGTTAAGGTAATGCTGTGATATGTCAGGGTGCTTTATGCAGCATATTTGTAACATACTTTTCTGATCTTTAAATAATTAACTTTCTTTCCTCCTTTAATTTTATTCAAATGTGCTTCTTGGATGCTTTCCACTCTGGAACACAGAGAGATTCATATATTCACCTGAGGCCATATGGAAAGCCAAGGCATTAGAGTTTTCACTCTGGGCTTCTGCACTTTGCCAGAAATTCTGTTCTCTCACAGTGCAGAGGAATAATAGTTTACTGATGGGTCCTTCCCATCAGCACAGAGCAGTCTGAACTAAGCTGAAATTTGCACCACAATAGCAGAAGAGTATAAGAATTATGCACCTGAAGTCATCACACATACAAAACACCACCGCATGCATATTTTCCTTGCAATTATTTTTAAATGAGGCTAAAAAGTAAAAATATTACTATTTTTCTCATTTTACATGTCAGGATGAAGAAAAAGAAAATTAAAACTTACTGAAACCTGAGAGACCAGTATCTAGCACAGACACTACCAAAGGATAGGGTAAAGGGATAGAAATCTCAAACTGTAGCCAGTGTACTTCAGAACAGAAAAACTGGTTTTAGATTCTATCCCTAAGAGACATTACAAACCTAAGGAGTCGACAGCATATGGTAACAATTAGGATAAAACAGTGATAAGTCTCCAAATTCTTGGAAGAGAGTAAAATTTAAAATAATTTTCTCTCCCATGGGTTAACATTTTATGCTGAAGCCTTCAGAACAGCCAGGGATCCTAAGGAGGGATCAGTGTTACAGAAAACCATCTGAACCATACAGAAAGCACGACCGTACATCCTCTGCTTGCCAGAAAGAAAAACTTGAACAATGGGATATCAAAAGGTTGAAAGATGTAGATGCTTTCAAGCTTCACTGTTAGTCTTGTCGATATTAAGACAGCACACTTTACCTCGTGTCTGCTTTACTTGTCTCCATGGCTTTTGCCCAGAGGTGGCTGTATTTCACTGATACTGCAATGTCTTTTTATCAAGGGGCATAATTCAAACTTCATGCACCCTCTTCAAGAAAAACAACATCCATTTGCAAAGAAAGTACACAGCAGATGTGAAGGAAAAAAAAAAAAAAAAAAAAAGAATTAACACAGACAGGTGCTTTTCAACAAATAGGCAATAACAGGTACTCCTGTCCCTGATTGAAATTGCAGTTACAGATCCTATGATAGAAAATTGGCATCAAATGTGCTCACAGGTCACAAATGTCTACAGTCTGTCAAAGCAACTATGGGGGAAAAACCCTGCCATCAGAAGGACATCAGCCCTGGAACAGCATCAAAAGCCAGCCTTGGAGCTGACATGTTAGGCAAGAATGCAAAAACTTTTGGTAGGCACTTAACACTTCATCCAAAAAGCAGCTTCTCCAGTCTGGCCAGAGAAGTCAGGCCTAGAATAAACAGAAACCCAGTCCGATTAAAAAGAGAGGGTAATACCTTGCCAGAAAAAGCCACCAGGAGAGAAAACTGGTGAGAAAGTAAAATATCTTTTTTAAAGGTTAGCTCAAGAATGGCTATTTGTTGAAGCAAGATAAATTGCTATCCCTGCTCTATATGCAGTATGAGAAAATGATACCAGAGGAGAAAGAGGGGGAGCAGAAATATAAAGGGGTAAAATGAAGTATCATATGAAAACAAAACAAAAACTAACACACCCAAAAAAGTAGCTGGAACAGAGTGTCAGTTGATTAATTGACTAATTACCAATAATCTGTTCAATGAGAGGTTGCAGGAACAACTCTCAACTAACTTTCCATATTTCTGAACATCAAAAAGAATCAAGACATTTAAATCTTACTGGAAAATGGGTTTAATTTTTTGTAAACTACCCACATACCCAAATTCTTCAGCACATAAGCTTATATTTACATTTCAAAAACTGGCCTGTATGGAGATTTTAATTGTCCCAATCCCTACCAAATTAAAGCAGAAAAAGATGCATAACACACAGTTTCTAATAAATAAGTTATGTGGGAAATATTGCCTTTGTCATTTACACACTGAAAAATATATTCCATACTGCAGGGATAATGAGAATGTAAAACATCAACACTACATTTTTCTATACCATTCTGCATAATTAACTATGCAGCTGTTCATTCATTCAGCCTCAACAACCAAATTAATTTGCCATCAGTTCACAGGGGATGCACTAGAGCAGACCGCACATACTACAGAAGCAAGCGAAGCTGCTCCCATGCCACATACCACATCAGTGACACAAGGTGCCCAACACCAAGAGAAACAATGGGGGGGGAGGGGGGATTGCAAACCAGCATTTTCAAACCAGTAGCTGAAAAAGGGCACTTTCTCATTAGCTGCTTTGTGGCAATACTCCAGGTAAGTGTTTTCAGATGATTTTCATGGTGTATCAGTGCTCTGATCATCTCCTGCCCTTCTCAGGCTCCAGCCAAAAACTTTAAGCTGGGGACAAGACATTGAAAGTCCCTAAATGTTACACCTCTTTCATGTTACTTGTATTAATGAAGCACTATAGCCCCAGCACTCACGGAGGTCCCACTGCACTTGTACAATCAGTTTTCAAAATCGTTTATATTCCAAAGAAACAAAATGGGCAAAGACCAGGCAGAGGAACGCACAGGAATGGCAGGTTCTTCAAACAAGGTCATGCAGTAGGCTGAAGGTGGAACCAGCAGTACCGCTAGTTTGAGTCTATCTACTAGATATGACTAATGTCATATCTACTTTACCATATGCTCCTCCAAGCCATCATTTTGCCCTTTTTAGGTTTTAAAACTATATCCTATTCAGGTTTTTATACCTCATTCATCATCATAAAAATGTAATGAGCAATGAAACTAGCTGCTTTGATTGTGGTTTCTTATTTATTCCATTTTGCAAAGTAGCAAAGGAAACACTGCTTAATATATCTACAGTGTCATTCCACCTGCCCCTAGGCTACAGGCCCCACAACTCCCTGCTGTGCTGGCCTGCTGACAGTGGGAGTTCATGGATGATAATGCAGCAAAGTACTCCTGATCAGCTAAAAACTGATAGCTCAACTGTTTTTGTAGGAATTTAGTACAGAAGAATCATACCTCAATAAAAACTCTGAGGTTGCAATTCTCAGTTTGATCATATAGAAGTGTATTGTGGGCAGTGCCAATGCAAGCTTCCCTTTTTTGTGCTGGGAGAGAAGACAAAAGCAACACACACTCAAAATTACTACCCCTCCAAGATGATTAATGAATAGAAGGACATTGTTTCTCTGCTCCTCACCTTAAACCTGTCTACTGAGGCTAACAAGAAAGATGATCATTTCTTGTAGGGAGAATTATGCAATAAGATACCATGACAGTGAATAAGATACAGAGCCAGTGAAGTGGCTTTCCTGAACTTCCTACTGCTACTGACCTGGATGGGTTTTGGGTAGGAAAGATTGCTTTTTCTATTACTGCTAGTTCCAGCCAAAAGGAATCTACTTAAAACAAGGCCCCTGTCTGTGCCTATAAAAAAATGTTAATGATACCAGTGCCAGTTAAAACAATCAGAAATTCTGTGACTTAGTTTCAAGTTACTCAAACAATAGGACAGGATTCTTAAACCATTTAAAATAAATGGTTATTCCTTCTTAATAAATTGACTCACTCCTTATGAGTTATATCTCACAATGATTTAATTCCTTTTCCAGAAGGAGGATTAAGTAAAAGAAAATCAAGTTGTAAAGTAGGAACATATCCATGCTCCAAGATATATGCTCAGCAGCCGTACTGCAACCAGCCCCAATAAGCAGAAGTGTATTGCAAGCAAGAGCCTTTTCTTAACTATATAAATCACAGCTTTCCAACTGGATCTTTATCCATATGTCATATATTCTTTGTGTATTCACAAACTAGTGTGAAAACATGTAAACATTTGAAATCATAATCACCACTCTAAGTTGCTGAAGACTTGGAAGAGTAGTTATTTCACAGCACTCATCTGTGATCAACAGATACTCAGTACAGAATTTTGGATAGACTTCTTTGGTAGCTTGTGGGATTTATTTTCTTCACTTCAGACCTTCATACATACTAGACATAAAATTATTTTTTAAATGCTATTATGGTAACACAGATATAAAAGGATCTCTTTAAACTAACTCCCATGCTCTGGAGAGCCATTTAAAAGCCATCTCCTTCAGAGGGGTCTACAAGTCACAACTCAAGAGAACAGTCCCAACATCCGCAAACAAAGTTCATTCTTTTACTGAATGGCCAAAAACTACAGCCAAAATATGTGACAGGATGAGTGCAGCGCCAAGGTAGTGGTAAGGCTGTTGTAAATGTAATGGCTTTTGGTCTTGGGAAAGACTATGGTGGGTTGTGTGACCATTAAAGCACATACTACAGAAGCACGCTGCAACACTGACACCCTTTAGGTGCCCAAAATAAATACCACTGTCCATTAAAAATATCAGTGATCATCTCTTCAATATCTTGCATATTCCAAGGTTTGTCAAGACATGTTCCTTTCATTTCCTTTGTCTTTTCCATATTTTCCTTACCCGACACCCATAATAAAACATTGCTGATAGGCTGAAATCCACTACATTCACTTTCTACCTATAGTTTTACAGCTCATTTTAAATGCCTAAAATAGATTTAAAATAGTGACTTTCCTGCACAATTCAGCTCATAATGATGCACTGTAGAATATTAGCAAGACGGAAATTGCAGTGAATATAATGAAAGTATTTGTAATGCTATTAGGTGAATATGGAAATACGACCAAATAGAGCATAAAAATCTGTTGTTCAATAAGAAAAATAAAATTCTAATTATAGGACTGCCTTTTCAACACTACTGCCTAAAACCTTTTCACAGTGGAACAGGTGTAAATAAGGATATAATAGAAGGACAAAAAGAGATGCACAGGTATAATTGAGGGCAGACTATTTTGACTGCAGAACCTGCATTACTCAGGATGATGCATTAGCCTGAGAAAGCACAGCTAGACATTAGATCCCAATGAAAGACTTTTGGTTTGGTTTGTTTGTTTTTACTTGGAAAAAGAGCAAATTTGATATGGCAATCACAGACTCGATAATTCCATCCCTTGGGCCCACTTCTACAAAGTCACTTTGCAAAGCAGAACCACAATATAAGACCATCTGGAAGTGCAAGAATACAGTTGCTCACTTAATAAGCAGCACTTCATACCATTGAAGAATTTCACTGAGGCATCAGATTCTGTAACAGCCTTTTTGGTTTGCTTTTTAAATTAATTTCAGGAAACAGGTGAAGTCATTTTCACCTACAAGTCCAGAGAATTTGGAAACAAATGCCCATACTCATATTCTCACATTCTGTGAGTCACACAGGGTCTGGAAATTTTACTTTTCTGAGGGATGTGTTGTTCACTGTATCTACCTTAAAATAATTTCCTGCTCTTTGTAGTCTGGGTTTTAACCTTAGTGTAGGCATGCACCTTTGTGTAACTGCCCAAAGCACCCTGCGCTCACTGTGCATAGATCACCTCTGACGACCAGTGGGCTTGTACAAATGGGTCTTGCCCTGAATATGTGGCTTTTGGGGGATGCAGACAGAAACAGCTATGCCACCAAAAGTAGGACTTTCCTGACTGCTTGAGGTTTGTCAAGTCTCGTGTTGTCCATGAGGCTCACCCAATTGCTCTCACCTCCAACTGCCCAGCCATTGACCTGACTCACAACCTCCTCGCACAGCACTACAACTTCCCTCCCTCCTCAGGCTGCACCTGGAGTAAGGAGTCCCAGGAAGTTCAGGCAGGATGTCCAACCACACTTAAGCAGGTGGGGAAGTCCGTTTCTTTGTTTAGCAGTTCATTATTGACAACACAGGACAAAATATCCCAACACCTCTGAAAACAGGCCTAGCTAGGGTTCAGCATACAAATCTAAGAGGCACACAGTTAACAGCATAGTTAGCATCAAATAATGCTGTTTGTTTTGCTGTGGTGAAGCAATAACAACATGGTGATGCCATTGGGAACAATGGCAATTACACAGCAAGTCATTTTAGAACCACCATATCATTACAGCTTGATAATATGCAATCAAAACTTTATTAGAAATCATCAGCATCTATTAGTCATTGTTCAGATAAAGCTAAGAAGGGGAAAGCTGCATGTATGTCAGAAAAAGGACTCTGAACCAGTCCAAGCACAGGCTTGGAAGCCAACTCCCTGGCCATACAGTGCTGAGTCACTGTGTAACCTTCAGCAATCAGTTACCATCTCAGTTGTCACGTGTATAAAATGGAATTATCATCGTCATATATTTCCAAGGGGCATTATTAGGATTAATTAACTCAGGTGTACAGACAAGTATTAGTAACTGCCAAGAAATTAATACTAATTCAAAGTTAAAATATTTTATTGTAAGATTCAAGTACACACTTCTAAACCTGCAGGCATGCAACGTATGCAAGCAGACACTCGAGGCTGTAAAATATGTGCACCTATATATTTATGCACAAGCCGGTCCATAAAGCACATGAAAAGACACACTCAAGTACCTATTATCCTAAATGGTCTGTTTGGTTCAGGTCATTCATACTGTAAACATGCTGAGTAAAGATGTGTGTGGACTCTGACAGAACAGCACTAGTATGCAAAGTATCTTCAATATATGCACAATTTGGGAAGATAATGTTAGTACCTGAATTTTAAGTTTTAGTCAGTTTCTTTTTTTTCATTATGCTAATGAGGACTAACACAACAACCAACCTGCATTCCCAATACCTACTGCAGTTTAGAAAAATAAACCTGAAAACAATCCTCCATTCCTTCTCAATAAGTCATTTTAATTTATATTCAAGAGGCAAACACTGTCACCTCTGCTTATTTCCTTACCTTATTTTGAGTCAAATAACTATACAATTTACCCCAACTATAACTACCACTCAATAAGCAAATTAGCAAAATATCAGAAACAGCTGACTAGAGAAGAACACCCTGGTGTTTTCTAACTACATCCTTCCACCAAGATTTATGCCTCCACCCTCCCTTCAGCATAACCAGACACGGCTGCTGCTGGTAAAAAGTTGTGAAACCTTTCATTATACAGCACTATTTTCACTGTTTATTCAACAATGAAAAAATTCCGAGGTAATTAAATTTAGGTTGGACCTGGATGGTGTACAGATAGAGTGGGTGGTGCAGCTCTGCCTTTGCCCACGTGTGTTTACACCTCTTGGCTGTGTGTGGGATGATGACGTGGTACATATTTGGTGAGCGTTGCGGAGGTCCCCTTGTGTCCATGGTTACGTGCTGAGTCCAGTTCCTTGTAGGAACAAATAAGCATCCCTACTGATTGGCAAGATACAAAGTATGCCATTAACAACATGAAAAAATTAACTTGGTGGGGACTGCTCAGGTTATAAAGCAAGTTTATTTTTGCTTAAAGACTTACAGAATGTGAAGTGTCTGGTACAATCTACTTGGGCAAGACAGGAAGAAGAAAAACATTGAACTGATTCAAGAAACAACTAAACAGGATCCATTCCCACCAGGGAACAGAAACCTCACAAAGATTAATAGCTTTTGTCCACTGACAAAACCCCTATATCATTTTTCACACCTGTTTTACTGTATATTTGTTCTGATGCAAATGAGAGGAATGAACAAGAGAAACAAACGAAAAGGTTTACAAATATATACACTGTGCATTCTGGGCAGGCTGCCAATGTGAGTGCAATTCCCCGGCTCCATCAGCAAACATGAAACCTCACCAGTTTACACCAAACCATTTTACACAGAGAAAAAACACAGAAGTTCTCCGACTTCCCAGACAGCTTCATTCACTATTTATTTTTATTTCATTTAGTACAAATAATGAACTACTAGTCAACAGAGAGAGGAACTATTTGATATTTTTGCACTAATTGGTGTCATTTGCGCTTTTCCATATCCAAGCACTTTGTCACTCACCCTGCCTGACAATCTCAGGTGCAGCTTTTACACCATAGTGGGCAGAGGCAGGAGGTGAGACCAGAGCAGAACATATCTAGAGGTGGATCAATTACTACCCCCGGTACAAGTGCTAATTGTAAGAACTTGCTTCCTTTCAGCTTTTTCATCCTAGTTTTGTAAACAACCAATGCATCTTATCCATGTATTATTCGTAAGTGAAAGGGCCTTATTTCCCTATGATGCACACCAGCATCAGTTTTATCTGACTGCAGTTCACAGCAGTCCTTTACATCAGCAGTCAGCATGGTCTGAGTGACCTTGTTTAAAGTGTTATGTTCTCAAAAGAAAGCAACGTTATCTGAAGCCTGTTTTATGTTTATTTTGAAAGAGCAAAGTGTTTATTTTGAAGAGCCCAACTGAGTAAGTTTAAAAGACTTCTATGACAGATTACACTGAAGCACAGATAGCAAAACTTGAAACATATTGCACATGTGGTATAGGCCAGGGGCATATACTGGAAAGCCATGTGTGCTTATGCAATTATGGGAGTATCCAAATTGCCATTTGGTTGTCTTAGCACAAGATGTTGGACAAAAATTAAAAGAGAAACAAATGTGCAATTATTTTCACATCTTGTAAGTTTAAAGCATAATTACAAGTGAACTATCACAGCCCTAAAAAAAGCCAAGCCTGAGCCAATACTAAGCAGTCTGCATTTGATCTTACTCTCTTTCTTAATAACACATCCCTTTTATGACCAGAAGTTTCTTTTTTACTTGAAAACACCCTGGTGCTGCGTGGACCACTGCTCCCAGCCAGACAGTACTACTCAGCCACTAGTATGACAACAAGGTATTGCAAGATATACTGTCACTATGAGAAATCCACCATGTTTAAAACAATGCAGCCTCCTTCAAAATAAGTAACAAGGCTAGTGTGCAGCATGTCCTGGTCACAGACTTCTCCCACTCCCTATTCCCTTGTCCACTCCTTTTCTTGGTTTGTCTCTGTAAAGCTCCTTATACACACTGATGAAGTTTGAGTCTCTGTACAAACTGTTGGGACAGTATGAAGCTTACAGGTAGCAAAGCCACAAGGTATTAGATAACCCATTTGTTTCTAGACCAGAAGCATACTGGGTACGTAAGAATTTCACAGAAAACTCAAATAAGTCTTCTGTCATTTATAACAATTATTTAGATATCCTGGCAGAATATTTCAAGAATACTTCTACTGCTACAGATAAGCCACCAAAACTTGGATAGCAAACATTAGAGCAGTATTATATTTATTGTTAACAGTGAAATACTTTCACTTTTGAAGTGTACATAATGGATCTATCAAAAATTTGTGGTGGAATATTTATAAAGATTCCCAGAAAATTAGAGCACAAAAAGCCCACTTAGGAAAACAAAATTAAGACATGAGAAGATATGTCTGGTATAACGTAGGCTTACCCTAGCTCTGATTTTCTGCTGATATACATCTGCGCGGGCACTGTGCACACACAACCAACAAGAACATTGATCTCTCAGTTCATGAATGTTAAGGAAATAAGAATCAAGTCAGAAATTTATTTGGATTACCACATATCCCCAGTCATCATAAAACATAATATAACCTGCACTGGTATTACATTTCATCCAGTCATGACTACTTCCAAATCAGGAATATTTTCTAACCAGTACAGTACTCGAGAGCAGTAAGAACTCCAAACAGACACATTCTGACAGAATAAGTATTTCAAAGTTTTTAAGTAACTTTGATGTAAAACTTCTAAGCAAAGGAAAAGAACGGCATCGTGCAAAGTGGCATCAGGAAGGTACCTTATACTCCCTATCATTGTTTGTCTCTGCTGGTAAAACGCTTTGCAAACTCCTTCTTACTGAACTGCACGAACTGCATTTCAGGAAGAAAAGGAATAAGAGATGACAATCTGGATAATCTTGCTACATTAGCATCAATCAGCTACCCACTCAACTCAGCAGCAGTTTGGACAATAAAAGGCGATGGATCCATTCTGAGATCAGTGGGGAGAAAGATTGTAGGAAAAGCAGAGAACTTACCTCCACAAAGAGCTCTCCAGCACTTTCCCCATGTCAGTATGATAATACTTGGTGAGGATCAAGATCACCTAAAGAGAAAACAAGAATAAATACATGTATGTATATAAACAGATATAAGAAAGAGAAGTAGACCATGGGAAGTATTATTCTGGTGAATGGAAAAGAGACACTCCTGAAAATCAGGTACTTGACTTAATTTTTACCTCTTAGCAGTTTTGCTTTTAGACTGTTTTTTTTCCTTTCTCTGCGAAGAGTGATTTCAGGACATACAGTATTCTGCAAACCTGGCAAATTTATGAAAGATTTTCCATTTCACATGAGTGGTGGAGTTGGAGTTGGAATAGTCACATAAATCCCCCCAACACATGACAGCCCCCAAGCAATTTGTATGACTTTCTCAGCAGGAAGAACCAATCTGGTTGCTAGTTTTAAATTGGTGTAGATGTCTTGGACATCTACAGATACAATTTATTTTTTTTTTTAACCCAAAATGTTGGTCACAGAATCACAGAATGTTAAGGGTTGGAAGGGACCTCAAAGATCACCTAGTTCAACCCCCCTGCCAGAGCAGGACCACCTAGAGCAGGTCACATAGGAACGTGTCCAGGCAGGTTTTGAATTTCTCCAGAGAAGGAGACTCCACAACCCCTCTGGGCAGCCTTTTCCAGAGCTCTGTGACCCTCACAGTGAAAAAAGTTTGTCCTTATGTTGCTGCGGAACCTCTTATGCTCCAGCTTGCACACCTTGCCCCTTGTCCTATCATTGGACATAACAGAGAAGAGCCTGGCTCCCTCATTATCCAGAAAACAAATTCAGGCAGAAAATAAGCTGTGGTCTTCCCTACAAGATCAGAAATGCAACTTTCATGTCTGTCATTTTTTGTTCCTAAAAGTATCACTTTTTTTCCTTCAAGAATCAGCTCTGTGTTCTGTAAATCACTCATCTATGTCACCAACAGCCAGCAAAAATTCAAAAACAAATTTACTTCACAAAACATCTTCCACCTATGAGAAGAGTCAGCAAGAAATATTTTCCATTCACTCAACATTCAACAAATTCACTGGTCAAACAATGTAAAGCACTAGTCCATGACTGGTGTATCAGCTGAGTGCTGTGGTTCCCATTTAGATAAACTAAACCAGATTTCCTTTACCTGCTGGCAGTCCACATTCTTATACCCACATTCCTGTAGCAACCCCATAGAGGTAGAATGGGAAGAACCTCCTCTGGTTCCTTACACAGCTTTTGGCTTTCTTTAATGCAGGGTCAATGTCAGGTTTCAACAGCTTGGAGCATGCTGTTGTTTAGCTGCCACTTCCTCTTCTTCTGATCACCATATGAAATCTCCAGCAAACAACTGTAGGCATTCACTTTGATTATTCAGATAATCAGTATACCGATGATACATTTATGCTGCACTGTTTGTACACTGGAACTTGTGAGAAAACAGAATTCCAGATCATGGGTGTTATGTACATGGTGCTTTGGAAACAACACAGTGCTTTACAGAACTGAGCTGTAATACCAGCCTCACTCAGTATTATCTAAACCTAATAAATTCACAATATGTATTCCTGGATGTATCTTGATATAAATAAAAGCAGAACCAATCCATAATTCACAAACATTATTATTCTCTACCTTACCACTTTGCTGGAAATTTCATGGTTTAAAAGAATTCTTTTTTTTGCTTGCTTGCTTTATTTCTAAGTAAGCCTGTATTTTTATAAATAGGTTACTACAAGACTTACAAAGCCAAGAGAAATATCCATTTCCCAAGGGAGAGTGTGTCTACTGATGAGATTCCTGGCTACAGCCCAAGCATGCTTCCTCAGGTCAGCTATTTATTCTATTGTCAGTGTCTTAACTACAGCTTTCTGCTAGTGCTTGCAATTAAGGAGAAAGAGAAAGAAACTTGACTACTGGGAGCATCTACTGGCTCCAATAATTAAGGAAAAAGTTTCAGATTGTGCTTTTCTCAACAACTGAAATTCCTCTTAGGCCACAAAAATTGACCTAGGAGGCTTTTTAAGAGATACAAAAATGTGTATTCAGTGCATGAAAATAAAAAGGAAAATATCAAAAGATATGAGATCCCACTTTGTTTCCTTACATTCACTCAGAACTGGAGAGTGAATTCTGAACT
This sequence comes from Actenoides hombroni, assembly GCA_024336885.1. Lineage (NCBI taxonomy): Eukaryota > Metazoa > Chordata > Aves > Coraciiformes > Alcedinidae > Actenoides > Actenoides hombroni. The sequence continues at coordinate 1,480,967 of WUAM01000321.1, forward strand.
TAGTGGGTCAACTTTTTTCATCCTTGTATACCCTACAACAATAACTATTGAAGTTTGGATGACTTTCAGCAATGTATGTTGGAGCCACCCTGACACAAGGCAAGTCTGTTGTTTCATTCCTGAATTAAACTGGTTACTATCACACAAACGAGATCCTATTGGGTCCCTCAATCCACCTGCTTTGAACTTAACCTCTGTGGAAGCATCAACAAAGCACCTTCCAGATAAGCCATCGCTGTAACTCAGCATCTGTCCAAAGTGTTAAAGGCTTCCAGGAACATGGGGTGGGCTCACTGTACTTCTTGCTAACTGCTGTTATCTAGGGGATACGCACACCATATCAGAAAGCTACTGTTGTTCCACAGGCCTCAAATGAATGGCTTTCAGGAAATTGCAGACTGTATTGGGGAGCAGTAAAAAAAAAAAATTTAAAAAAAACCAAAAAAAACCACAAAAAACCCCCACACCACAATCTTACTTACGCTACAGGATTCATATCTTAAATCCAAGTCACAGCTCTGAGTAACAGATGTCAGTATTTTCCAATCTGAACTGCAAATTCCTTTAAAAATTAAAAGACCTTATTTTGCATTTCAGAAGTTGGGAGGATGACTTAGTAGGAAAATCAAAGCCATAATGAGCCATCTTTGCATTCTTAAACACTGTTAGCAGATTCCTGCTGCTACTTAAGAAGTATGAGGCTGCTGAAGGGCTGACCACCGTCTCAACCATGACAGTGGATCTCATCCCAATATCCAAAAAATGTACGTCAGCTTTTTAATACATTTTATAGTATTTTCCTCTGGGTTGTGGGCATCTTTTCAAGTTATATAGTGGTTGTTCTAACCATAATGGTGTTTTTTCTCAATTAATAAACAGATCCAAAGAACAGAAGGAATCATTTCACAATAAAAACGTAAAGGTATTCAGGTTCTCTGGATTCTCTGCATCATTACTAAGGGCAGAGCCCTGTTTCACAAATTTCATTTCAGTGGGACTCGATAATTACAAGCATTTTACAGGTTGGATTGCAGCCAGTGGTTCATACACACAGCTGTCCTAGTGAAAGCACTTGGGTGGCCTGCAGACAGGGACAGGCTTGAAGCACAGCAGCAACTGAACAATGATCAAGGGTATGATTCTTAACCAGTTAGTACTACTATCAGCCACAGACAGATAAAATAAATCTACCTTTTTTGTCTCATTTTATAGCTAAAATAAATGTAGGCAATAGAGGAGAATTAGATTTACCAGGTTTTTTATTTAAAGGATTTATAAGGTTACCTAGAGATCACACTGTCCATCCTGTCTCTTGTTTTATGAGAAAACTTGGGAAACCATTTTAAACATTTCATCTTAAATTCACCCACAGTTCTTTTGATTTAGTCCCCAGAGTATGTCAATGGAGGTGGCAACAGTAATTCACTGCTGTGTGCTAGGGATCTACAAACACCCAGTGGTGCTTCTGGACAAATATACCTAAGAAATGTATCTTTTCTGCTTTCATTGACCTGAAATACAAGTCCCTAGGCATTTCTTCTTCACAGGATTTTGGTTGTTTGGGGGTTTTAAGTAAAGTACAAGTAAAAATACATACATCTTTCAGTTGAAAATAAAGATGTGCATGTCTGGTACAGATCCCTTGCTCAGAATTCAAGTGTCTCAGACTTCTCTTAGGAGCAGTTCTAACTGTACCTTACAGCTTTCTGATTACCCTTCTACTACGTGCTCTGATCTCAGCACCTTCTGCCCATCTGCAGCAGGTCAGCAGACCACTGCATTTTCACCTCCCTTGAGGAACATCAGAACAAAACAGAGCATCATATCTCCAGTTCTCTGCCAGGTTCACTGCATAGATTTCAGAAGACAATAGTCTCACCCTTTTTATTCCAATACATTGCTTTATTTTGATACTATATGACAGGCATATGCCAACCATGTCACATCAAACAGATCTAAAATTAAAAAGGAAAAAAGGAAAATGAAATCTTTCTGCTTTTGTCACATTAGTACTCTATTATCTGCTTCTTTACTATAGATATTGATCTGTCAATAAAGCCAGAGCTGACCATCATTTCCCCATATGGGCCAAGGTACACAAGATAAATAAATACCTTAGGTTTCCTAAAGTAATATGCAATGTGCATTGGAAGAAAGTTTTCAGTGGAAGTTATAACTGTAATTCTGATCAGTTTCTCTAGGCTTGGAGACCTTGGAGGTCAGACATTTCCCTACTGCTACTTCATCATTTCTCCAGCTTTTTTTTTTTTTACTTAAGTTTTGGGGTTTTTTTTTGCTGTTGTTGTTGTTTGGGTTTTTTTGTTGTTGGCTGTTTGTTTTTGGTTTTTTAGGGTGGGAGAGTGGGGCATGTTGGACAGAGAGAATTTTGATTCTCCCGTGACATTTCACTGCTTCCACACCTGAGTTCCCATGTGGATCACTTCTCACTGTTACAGTAGTTACAACTCCAAACAGAAGAGTTGTAGCAATTTCTACCCCTAAAATCCTTTCTGGATGTAGATCTGCCTTCAGGAGTGCACTGGGTTTTTAGTGAACAACGGACAGGGAAAACAAACAGAAAACTCCACAGATATTATTACGTATAAATAATTAAAGCTGGAATGATCTACAATTTCCCCTCTCCTTAACTCTTGCTCTGTTCTGAAAATGGTTTGCAGCAAGACTGGACTAGAAAGAGCAAAATTTCACTTGAAGAGATACAATGTGCTTTTAATAATTTCCTAATAAAATTTTGGCTTTTAAGAAGCCCATTTTAATCCTCTCTTTTCATCACCATGTCAGCTAAGAGGGACGAAAAAGGAAGAAGGAAAGAATTCCAGATCTATCACTTTCCCTACTGTTTATATTTTAGATTTTTTTTCCTCTTCTGTGAAGAATTTAAGATCCTTCTCTTTTTGATAAACATTAA
>WUAM01000321.1:1497392-1530991 GCA_024336885.1 Actenoides hombroni
GGGGTTGTATTTTCCATTCTAAAGGGGGGCTCCTGCCTTCCTTGGCAGATTCCTGTCTTTCAAACCAAGACAAATATGCAGCATGAATATACTCACTAATATAAGCGTTACCAGTAACAGTCTCTTCCTCCCCCAAAATTACTTTCTATAGTACACCAGCAGATGTACACAGTGGGCTGGTCGCAGTCATTAAGCAGGTTAGTGGCAGAGCTTGGACCACAGATGAGGTCTAAGTACACCACCTTCACAACTAGACCATCCTGCCTTCACACATCTCAACCAGTTATTCCAGTGAGATACTATAATTCATTTGTATATATAGTCAAATAAATATCAACAATAGGCTTTAATAATTTGTGGTAATAAACATTATGAATTTATGGGTGTTTGTTATAGACTATCAAGGGTATTTTTAATGGCAAGGCTTAGAGTAGAACCAATAAATTTTCCCCAGAGAAGGAGCAAGAAATTGTCACATCTCTTAAGCACTGTTATATACACTCTTTGCAAAGGGGGGACACTGTATACCAGTGATAAATGATCTTCCAATACACATCCTATAAAATGTTTTGAAATATCCTGGATGAAACACTGCACTGAAATATAATGCCACATCATATGCTGTCATTTTACAGGTAAAACTATACACTGCTACAACATGCCTTTCACTCAGATTCGTGTAACTGAAAAGCAAGGGGAGAAAGGAAGTGACAGGACGGCTCATTTTGACAAAGTACCCTGTAGCAACTATATCAATTAGGTTTGCATAGATCTCCAAGTGTGAGGCAGTTAATGAAACACTGATCATTTTCCCCAACTCTAACTTAGACATGTTAATTAAAAATTAGAGGAAATCATCATCGTTTAAAATGAGTTCAGTGAGAGTGAGTATAAAAATACCTACCCAGGCAGTGCTCTGTACACGAGACTTCAACACTAATTAAAATGGGTATTTCTGCACATGCAAGTCTACCCAATGAAATGCAAATAATAGTGTGAGTTTAACATTTAATGATTCCTCTGTTAAAGAGAAGACTTTTATTCAGGAATGCTATAATTTACTCTGCGTAAGATCCACTTAATCATCATGTTTACTGCCTCCTTTTTCTTCCCACATTTCCTTTCTCTAGCCAGCCATGCAATTGGCAATTTAAGATTTAAATTCTGACCACTTAAGCCTTTATCTATTGCATTTCCCATCTTTATTTTCCTCCTTGTAGCACAGATGATCTAGCCAATCTAGCTTCCACAGATGACAAAATGAGCTGGTTCCATGAGAGAATAAGGCACTGATGAGGACATCTTCACCCCAGAGCAGAGAACTCCCTCCAGCAGAAGGATGGGTTCAATTCAGCTGCACAAGTGAAAAGAAGGGAGATTACAGAAAGTTTTGCAGAGGGAGGGGTAAGAAGCCAGGTCAAAGGGAATAAGGAGAAGAGGGGAAGTGGTCTGGAGGCTCACATCCTGAACACAGAATATTCAGATTGAGTTCCCCTGAAAGTAAATTTTCACCCTCTTCTAGAAGTCTCCGTCACCTTAACTCTCCATGAGCAAAGATACAATAATTCTTTGTTTTTCTCACAGTCCTTGGTTTGCTAAAACTTTATGGTCTTTGAGACATCTCTCCATCTGTAAAACATTTAGTGGGATGAAATTCTGACCTTTGCTAAGATCTGAAGGAAATACACAGTGGTTAGCAAAACTGAAGAATGCAACATCAAGCACTTCATAGTCTGGCAGTGCTGGGATTAAAAGCAATACATCTGTGTCATCTCTGTGTTTTCCCTGTCTAGCCCTGGTTCCCAGTCTACCATATGAATCTCTTATTACCCAAAGCAGCTTCTCATGCATGTGTATCATAAGCAAAGCTGCTAACTTACAGGAGACTATTTTTAGTTAGGGTGCCTGGCTTCCCAGAGCATCCAGGGCCATAGCTGCGAAGCGCATCTTTCACATCTCCCACAGCGATGTGGCAGAGCAGCCAGAGCAGGCAGCAGGGCTGCTAGAGCAGGGCCAGGGAGCAGGGCCTGCCCTGAGCACTCACTTGGCTCTAAGATAACAAACTCTTTTGAACACATTCGCTTAAATGAAAGATTCAACAGATTGCAAAGACGAGACTGAATCTATACCCTACATTCACAGCAAAATGATTAAACAAACTTGTTTTTACTAAGATGCACATGAGTGGATGAGCAAGGGGAGATGAGTCACTTTTCCTTCTGAGCCCAGAGAGATTGCTGTTAAATCCACCCTGCTACTGCAGCAGAAGTGGAAGGAGGCTGGGCTAGTAGCCCGCTATGAAGAAGAAAGAAAAAAATGGCGTATTGTGAAAACCACAATGAAGGCTAATGGCCAAAAATGTCATCAATTGCTGTCTTAATCAATGCTGCTAATCAAAAACAAAAAACAAAAGCCACTTACAAAGTATTTCTATTGTTAAACTGGATAGAAACACACAGAGGAGATCTCAGAACTTTTCAGAGGAAAAGGACCAGTAGCTTAAAAAAAAAAAACCACAAAAAAACCCCCCCAGCAAACAACAAACCAACACCAACAAATAAAAACCCAACTAAAGTAAAGCAACGCAGCTGCAGCAAGTGGCCACAGCTCACTTCAACAAGCATGGGCTTGTTCGGCTGCATGAGCAACATTTTCCAAGCCTGAATGGTGACTTTCTACTACTCCTCAGAAACTTAAAATGACCCTTCCCTACCACTCTGTGCAGAGTTCTCTAACCGGACAGAAATAGTGACCTTTAGGAAGCACGAAAACACAAGCTTCTATTGAACAAAAGGAGTTTAATATATAAGTTGCGCCACAGAACAGGCAAGTTCACATAGTTTCCTACTGCACAAGACATTCCCTTAACAAAAAAAGCTCAAAGTGTGCAGGATTCCCAGAATCAGAATCCCATCCAGCCAACACTGTGACAGACGAAAGTGGAGTCAATTAGGAGGAGCCACGTCTGTACTTCCATCACAGAAACCATGATTCAGCAAAGCATCCGGGCACACACCAAGTATTCATCAAATTAGGGCTCGACTTGTAAAGCTCCTTTCATGAAGGACAACTGTGTTGCTGACCTAGACAGCAGCAATGCGTTCCAAACTAACTTTTATCCAATTCATACCATGGACTAGCAAACATCACTGATCAAGCTGCAATTTAGAATTAAAGAAAAAAAATTCATTGCAACAATGTGGGGGGTTCTTGTATTAATCTGGTTTTTAATTCCGATATTCCTACCACAGGAGTCAATTCTTCAAATGACTGAATTTTAATGTAATGAAGATGAATGCGTTTAATTGATGCTCAATTAAGATTTCTTTTATAATGCACACAAGAATTTTTTTTAATGCTGTCCAACATGCCTGTAGCACCTTGGAAGCACCCAATATTTCAAATCTACTTATAGTATTAAAATGCAATTGTATAAGCTGTGAGTTTGTTTCTGTCTTGTTTCTGTAAATACCAGAGGCATCATGCGCCTTTTCTTTAAAAACAAAAACAAAAAAACAACCCAACCCCCCACAAAAAAAAAAAAAAAAGAGAAAATACAACCCCCAAACAGACACTTCATTTCAGCATCTAATTCTTGCCGCCAGACACAACACTGTATATTCATTACACCCGTGAATTTCTGCTTTTAAGCATGGCTCAGTGTGAAAGATGACTGGCAGTTGCAGTTAGGATAAAATCCTTCCCACAAAATCAAAATCGATCAGCCCGATTCTTTTTTCTTTCCTTCTCTACAGACTCAGTGTTACATGAATATCTCCTGCTACATGAACATGATCACTTATACAGTCTATTGTGATCCATCTGAATAAGCCCCATTAGATTCTACATGAATATATAAAAAAACCCTATACCTTGTTAAAGCTGCATCTCCTTTTCTGAAGCAGATTGTTTCATTTTTAACAGAAATCATTAATAGCTTGGGGAAAAATAAATCTTTTAAAAGTCATCTGTCCACAAGCCATTCAGAATACCTATAAATTATATTTTAAAAGAATCTCAAATAATATGATATATTCTACTGCTGCAACATCTGGTAACTACAAAGTACTGTAAGTCACAGTAGATAAAAAAGATAACACTGGCCTGTCCCCAGGAAGATAAAGCAAGAAGTCTTCCCTCTATGGCTATAACTTTGCAATAGTAAACTGCACCATGAAAAGGAGTCCTTCCTCCCTTAAGAAGAATTTATATCTTTAAGAAAATGTTCTGATCATCACTGTAGTTTCAGCCTAAAAAATGAATTAATTTTGTAAAGAATAAGCCTTAAAAGTTACATAACTTATCTGTACCAGTGAGATCCTTCTATAGATGTGTCTGTAACACATGTGTCTGTAAGACATGACTTTCTAGCAACTGCTCCTGCAGACTGTAAAATTATCATCTGTTGAAACAATACTTCATTGCAGCTGATCAGGATTAGGAAATGAGACTATTAACTAGCTGCAAACTACTAAACAGCTCTTAAAATTCTGCAAATAATTCACACCAATTCACAACCAGACTTTCCTCACAAAAGTCAGTACAGTATGCACTTCTGCTATCTTTTCTTTTGGTGAAAAGCCTTATTTCAAAGCATTCTTTTCTTTTATGAACATATCTAACACATTGCTAGACTACAAACATTACCCTTAAAATGACAAATTATGTTGCTGTTAACGTGAAGGAAAAACTCATGTTACTGTAAGCCCCTTCTCCCAGTGGAAAGAAGTACAAACAAAATATAGTAGAATTTCCTAAAAAATGTAATGCTAAGAAAGAAAAATAAAGTATTCAGCTGTGTGCTTAGTTGTGCTTCATCTGCAGTTAGTTTGATTTAATGGCATTGCATACAAGCAGCACATCGATAGCCAGGATCAGACCGCCTACTGTAAATCTAAAATGAAGATGAGCCAAGTCCAGTTGTGGGTTAGGAAGAGCTACAGCGCTCACTCCATGCAAACCTCTCCCACGGTAAGATTTCAAAAGCAGCTGAGGACATTTAACCACTTATTTTCTTTCAAAGTTGCACCACCGGTTTGACATAAACAGCTGCTAACTTAGAGTTAGGCTGTATTTTGACGCTAGAGCAGAGCTACCCCGCGGGCTCCTAAAAAAACACCAAAGCACTGCTTTAGTATTAACTCACCCTGACAGTTCAAATCTGACAAGCAAACACTGAAAAGTTAATTTTCTGTTGTCAAGTTTTATGTTGGCTCAGGTATTATCCGCCAGCACCATTCCAATCACCCCTATGGATCAGGTAACATCTGTCTTCCATCATCAGGCACGAAGCCAGCATGGATTTCATGCTGTGCTGCCTGGCTAATTTGACAGTGCTGCTCCAGATCACTCTTGGGCTGCTGGATGATGAAGGAGTGCCTGGTCTGGGATTAACAAACATGGAGCTGGACTCTTATTTCTGATTCACACTGACCTGGGAGTAGCCACAGGATCCCTGAGAGGACAGAGCAACAGTGTGCTGGCCAACACGTGCCTGTCCTGGGGGACTGTGCAGCCCAGGGTCTAACAGGAGGAGAGTGCACAGGGCCGTGCCCAGAGCCCACAGCAGAATCTGCCCCCAGGACCGTGCAGCAAGGCACCCCCTGCCACAGGCCCCCGAAGGCAGTCAGGGCTGCTCGCTGCTCTACAGCTCCAGCAGTTCAATTGCTCTCACCTAAGGCAGGCACAGGGACAGAGCAAAGCCTCAGAGCAATCTGCTCGCGCTGCACAGACAGAAGTGTGGGTGAATTTGCTCCCCAGCCACCCTGGACTGAGCAGAGTTGTACAGGTGTAATCCCGACCAGACTGCTCCTGATTGTACAGTTATAAAGTCCAGCCATGTATTGCAGATTCCATGCAGGTTATTACAGAATAACAGAATGTTAAGAGTTGGAAGGGACCTCGAAAGATCATCTAGTCCAACCCCCCTACCAGAGCAGGGCCACCTCGAGCAGGTCACATAGGAACACATCCGGGTGGGTTTAAAATGTCTCCAGAGAAGCAGACTCCACAACCCCTCTGGAAAGCCTGTACCAGAGCTCCGTCACCCTCACAGTGGAAAAGTTTTTCTTTACGTTTCTGCAGAACCTCTTATGCTGCAGCTTACACCCATTGCCCCTTGTTCTATTATTGCACATAACAGAGAAGAGCATTTTTTTAATTATTTGCTGTTCAGTAGAAAACATCAAAACACACTGTCAGTCTGGGACCCCATTACTGGATCCCATTTAACAGTGTTATAAGCCGATAACAAAGATCCCTGACATTTAAATTCCTTTTTTCTTAAAGCCTTCAAGATGGGAATGGTAACAGTCTGAGTTGATAACAAACTTACGCGAACCACGAATGTGTGTAAGGGGAAAGCGCATAACCTCCAGGGTGATAAAGGAAGCAACAGTATGGTGTTTGTTGTCACTCATTTTCCCTGAGGACCACTTTCATTGCAACATTTATTTTATTTTATTGATAAACAGAAAATTTATAACAACTGACATGTAAATTAATCCTTCTTACAGAATATTTTGAGTAAAATCAATTCCATGGTAATTCCCCTATGCTCACTGCTAGGATAACTGACCATGACTTGTCCTCCAAAAGACAAGTTTCTGTATCCAGCTGGTACAGCAAGAATGAATGTGACTGAGTCACATTGCTGAATCCAGTGATGAGCTATGTGGCTTGTTAATACAAAGACAGTCTTATCCTACTGTGGAGTTTTTCATATTAGGATCTCATAGCTTTTTGATAGTAAGTAAGTAAGCTTCACCAAAACCTTCCCTGGTTACTTTAAATGAAATATATGCATCATCATTAGAAAAAAAAATCCTGAAGTTCTTTCTTCAATAGTGACTGCAAGACTCAAATCCTCCCTGTTTCAGAGACATATGTGAACTAAAGGAACATCTCAATTTTCAATATCATACCAAGAAGGTGCCTCAGGCTATACACTATTACAGAGTCCTGCAATATGCACAGTGGCTGATGTTTATCTGTATTTTAATTCTTGCAAACAGGAGAAATGTTTTTACCAGAGTTGGTTTGTTGGGTTTTTTTTGATGACCCACACTTTGTTTTTCTGACAAACCTAAACATGAAGCACAACTCTAAATACCATGAAGCAGATGAATTGAGGTGAATAAGTAGGTAAGATATTAGCATTAAGAAGTAATAAACTCTAAATATATCAAGAGATCCAAAAAGGTGTACAAAATATGTATAAAATTCAAAGCCTGTAAGATAGACTTTAAAGTAATTTAGACACAACCCAGAAAATAACAAACTTAAGAAAATTTGAAAGCTTTTTTTATTGTTTACTAGAAAGATCTATGTATCAAAAATCTTTTTACTAATGTTAGATAAAAAGAGATGTTCATATGTCCATTGTCAGAGCACTCCTCAACTTGCTGCAAAACAAATACATTGAGATATTACTTGGGGTCGTTTTCTTCATGTACCACAAATGAATCATGGTGCTTATAAAGCAACATAAAATTAGGAACAGACATATTAAGTGTCCAGGGATGTTAACACCAGGTAGCGTAGGTAACTTGGCATTTATGCATTTGTGACAGCACCATAACTGAGCCTACACTTCAGCAGTGCTCTCTCTAAGCCCAGCTTGCCAGAGTATCACTGCCTTTCTGCTTTAAAAGCTAAGGAAAGCAGAAAAGAACTCCTCTGCAAAGTACCATGGTTCACTAAAGACATGCCACCATAAAAACACACAAACAGGTTTTCATTTAGCATGATGCTTGAGAATCTAACTGTCTCCACTCTGTACTCAGCACAACTGCCTTTGACAGATACCAGAACTTAGTGACAACTATCACCCGTCACTGGAACAAGGCTGGGACAATGTGGCAAAGGTGTAAAATGCTGACATGCCCAGACATGGCCAAATTATTCAAGCTGCCAATTACCTGTAGAGAGTTATGGATGTAGCTCTCTGCAGAGCAAGCTCTCTGCAGAGCACACTAAGGTTTATTAGCTCAGGTGCAGCAACAACTCATTTTTGCTGCTTCTTGCCCAGGTTTTGTCTAGAAGCAGAAAAGAAGTATTTTATGTTCACAACTTGAGCTAATTAGCCATTCCAGAAACCTGGGGAGCTCGGTACAGCGATTCAAAGGTCTGTAAATTGCACTCCAAACACATCCTCGATGAGGTGCATTATACAAACCCTACACCAACCTCCCAATACCTCCGATAATGGAGAAATGACTACAACCATGATCTCTTGACTTATAATGCAAGGATCTAATCGCTATACCAAGAGACAAGAAAGGCTACCTAAGGCCTTTATACTGCTACGGATTCTCAGAAGACTAAATTAAATCAGACACAGGCACAAACACAACATACACAGCAATCCTGAGCTTTGCACAAAGAATTCATTTGCACTGTCCATTTAAACATAGGTGAGCATACTGATCAGATATTGCTGTTCCAAAAAGGTAACAGATTTGTTTCTTCCCAATGCAAGGCTTTGCTTCCATTTACAAGGCATTTTGTACAGCTGCAGTCAGTGTTTAACCCTCTATTGTCCCTCTTGTTTTTAATTAGTATCATCTGAATGTGTCACCTTATCTTGTTAAAATTTCACACTGGCTGCTTAAGTACATTTTATTTGACTCCCATTCTGTTTATTCAACACAGGCCTCTTGTACCACAATCCTGACAACAATACCTGAGCACATTACAGAAGTATATCAAACTGCAATTAAACCCTGCTGTGTATGAGCCTTCTCTGAGCTTTTTCCAGCCAGAGTTCTGCATGCAACCAACTATTTTACTTAAGAGTTTTAAAAAAGAATACAAGTCTAAGCTGCTGCGTTTGCTTTTAAAAAAGCAAGCAGAAAACATATGACTTCTACAGGGAAAAAAGGTTAATAAGCTTTGCAATGAACCAATACTACAGAGAAGATAGGTATTTCCACAGCTATCCCATACTTGTAAATAGGATTAGCCATCCCATAGTGCACAAATTCAAAAACTCCTTTAGCCAAAGGATTCCCCCCAGTATTATCATGAGGGATGATTCTCTGTGACCCTCCTTGGTCAAACCCCTCTGAGGTGTTTGTTGCCTTTATGAAGCCTGAGACAACTGATGTTAACATTGCTCAGTGCTAAGACTTGCGACTGTATCATAGCCTCTACAATCAATTCATTTGCCTTCTTGCGCCCGAGACATGTCACCCAATTCACTGAAACCCAGCTAGAAGATAAATAAAATTTACTCTGGCATTACCTTTCCACTTGATAACTATTCTGGTTTGCTTGGAGGCCTGATAACCCTAATCATGAAAGCCATCATACCAATGAGGTTGAAGAAGGAAATAAACAACTAAGTCTCTATGCATGATTCAGCAATTCAGAATCCAATTTGTGTCATAAAAGTCTAGGGGGGCTTTTGGGGAGGTTTTTTGGGTTGGTTTTTTTTTTTAATCTCTTAGCCTCTTCCTCCCCTCAAATGCAATAAAAAACATCCCTGGTCTCAGGATTGCTTTTCTGGTGGATATATCCTTACAGTCATTTCAGAATTCAGTTGAGTCTCGGCTGGCAAACAGCATCACTCATCTATGACAACATGACAATTCAGGACATTTCCATCAAGTTGGCAAAGATGCATAACTTAAAAATTCATGTTCAAATTATCAACAAATGAAAGTTAATGATGGATCAAATCTGGCAGAACTATTCTAACATGTAACACAATTTGGTCCCCAGCTATATGATGTGAGATTTAAGTGATAAATGGTTGCTGGAGACCTTTTCAAGATAATTGACATGCTACGGTGCATTAATATTTCTTTCATTAGTATCAATCTGGAGAGCTCATCTGTTGGCAGAAAGCCAAGTGCATTGTGTTAAAATACCCCTACCACAAGAGTCTTCTACTTGAAAGACAAATGACTCAGGAAACCAAATATTTTTACTGTTAGTCAGATAGTATTAAGAATCTGATTTCTGACCTTGGTTCTTCACTGTCATCTCCCTTTGCATTGGTGTCTTTTACAGAAATGATAACACCAGACAGCAATTTAAATTACTTATTATTTTAACTATTTCATTTCTGTCTGAAATTGGGTATTTTGATATGAATATGACCCAAGTATAACCTGCAGTTCCTTTCACAGATCAAAAGCACAAAAAGATTTTGGAAAGCCAGGCTTTTGTAGCAAGTGTGACATAAGTACATTGATTATTTTTAGAGTAATTAAGTTATAATTATAACCTTTTATAGCTGTTCTACGGAATACACTTGTCACCTTACGAGGCTTGTCACCTGTACAAGCAGTCTTCGTAAGAGAGGATATGAACTGGAATCATAGGTCTCTGTGGGCTTCATCCAGCTCACTGTTGTAATGATATTGTCTTCTTTCCATTTTTCCTCCTAATTGTTCCATTTGAAAGACAACATTCACTCACTACAAGCTCCTCACGCTCATTGTCATGGTCGGCATCATCCACCTTTCAGCTCTACTGGGTACTTGTAACTTGTCACAGTGATTCAGGACATAAGATTCTCCCAATGAACACTTTTAGAAAAAGTTGTATTTGTCAAGGTCTTGAGAGCACCAATAGGACTTATTTGCCCTGGCCAGCCTCACCTTGGACCCTGATCCTTTCACCCTCTTGTCCACAGCCTGGGATCTTCATTTCAGCTCCGGCACAGAGTCCTGGCTGGAGTTATGCCATAGGTGTGCCTGTTCCCATTCCCTTTCCCTCACATTTCTAAATCATTGCACAGTTCTCCTAGCTTGACCTTGAACCTGAGTTAACAGTTACCTTATCTGCAACTAGAGAATTACTCATTTTACATAGTTTCTTATTTGCACACCAAATTTTAAAAGCAAGAAAAAAATTCAAAGTTTAACATTTTTCAGACACTGATTGACCTGCTCTTCCTAGTTTGTTCTATCATATTTTTCCAGGTTCTGAGAAGTGGTTATGGCATACACCAGCAGCTGAGGGGGAGACAGCACCGCAATTTAATTAATGTTAAAAAGCTAATAAAAATACTTCTAAACCAATCATTGGTATGAAGTCAAGTAAGTACAAAAGAAAGAGAGATAAGATAAATCATGTGGATACCCTTGAGCCGGACAAGCCTTGAATTCCCAGCATCAATAAAAGGAACAGAAAAAGAAGAAAGAAATGCAGTTGTCCCTTGTGTTATCATACAGAAGTTAAAAAGCTTAAGACCCTTTTCACCCTGCACAATCACAGTTCACTTCTCCCTGAAAAGATCTAAAGATCTTTTGAGAAATGAAAATACATCTATTTTCTGCTGTTACAACCAGAGCAGAGTGATCCTCACATGGGTTTTATGCCCACACACAGGCAGCTAAAAACAGATCACAAAGCGAGCAGCTGCTACCCAAGAACAGTAGTACAAATTAAAGACGACAACACCATAGGGTAAGTTTCTGGCTGCCAAAGCAAATAGCTGCTAATGACATGGTGCAGGTACTGCTTTGGGACCCACCTGCTGCCAACCAGTTCAGCCACAGAAACTCCCATTGCCTGGAAAAGGAGCATGAGAAGCCAAGATTTTTCTATCACCAATCAATAGCATCACATAGGGATTTTAAAGGAATGGTAACAGAGTCAATCTGGAGTATCCTGGAGAAGATCATTTAAGCATAGGAGACTTAATTACTTCTACAACAGAAAGAATTTTATTTTTTTTTCTCACAGGAAAAGAGAACTGAATTAATGACCTGGGACAAAAAGTTTAAAAAGCAGGCAGCAAGTGGAAGTGCAAATGAAGATTATGGTAAATGCATGTGGGACAGAATGTAGGAACATTGCTGAACAAACGGCATAAATCCACCATGCTAGACAGCCACAGAACGGAACTTAGAAGAGAGCCTAAATTAGAAAGAAATGGAGTAGAATATATATATATGGATGAGAAAGACATTAATAAAGAAAAGCATATTGTGCATTTCTTCTCAGTTATACAAACATCATTGCCACCCTGCTTAATTTGTGTATAATTCCATGGGATATGAATTCATCCTGAGATCCACACACATCTGTCTTCTTCATTTCCCATTTCTCCTTCAGTTTTAGCATGTATTACCCACTAAAATGCAAACACATCACCTGCTGCCAGCCACACAGATCCCTTTCTTTTCCTGACTTTCCTGAATGTTTTCTGCATGCACCCTCCCCCCTGCAGCTTTTGGCCATTTGGAAATCCAGTAATCCCACCTGGAATCTTTTCCTTTTTATTTATTAGTAATGATTTATTCAGTAATGATTTTTTCCTGCTTCTTAGAAACTACCAGTCCCTCTGATTTGCCAGTTTTCAGGATGTCATCTGTATCAGAAATGGCACCATCCATCTGTAGGAGTGATTCCTGAGCAGAGAGGCAGTAGCAATAGAGACCTTTGAACTGTGACTGCTTAGGGCAACAGATCTCACAAAATATACCAAATTCCACATATGCTGACAATTGAGGTTTCAGTGGAAATGCCATACTGGGGGAAGGAGAACAAAATGCAGAGGGAATTAGACCACATAAGCAACTGGAATATTACATCAGAAGAATAACTGGCCAAATGCACACCCATCTCTGATCAGAGCAGCCCTCAAAGCGATGTACAGAAAAAGAGAGAAGAAATATAGAGATGTCCAGCACAGTGACAACCCCACAGAAACAGCATGATGCTGGAAATTCAGACACCGCAGGAACTTTGTCATATGTAGAGAAACAAAGGGTACATAGATCAGCTAATACTGCTTTATGGTTTCTTCCTATTACATCTATCAAGGAAAGAGCAAACTGTCTCAGTTGGGGTTCAGTCCCCAATAAGTCACATTACAGAGGCTTGGCCCAACTGGACTTCTCATAATGGATTTCAGTACGAGAAGCCTTGCCCCACGTAACATCATGGCTGACAAGATGGTTTTTATAAGTGTGCAAATTCCACTTGGTTGGGTGCAGATGTTCTTGATTTGGTCAGGTTGAACAGCCTGTGCTTCTCTAGTTTAGTGACGCATAACAAAACTAAATACAAGTTCGTAAGGCTTTCATATAGAGCAATGTTCAGCAAAGGTACCAATAAAGCAGCAGGGATCTTCATTAGTCCTATGGGGGAAAGGTATATATTTCTTCTGGTTTCCATCAGATAGTGGAAAAAATAGACCAATAATATAGGAATTCCAGTCCTTGAGTAAGAGCATCTGTAATATCAAAAACTGGAGGGGGGGGGGTGGGGGGGAGAGACAGGAAAAAAGAAAGAAAAAGGTTAAAAGGCCTCATGTACCTCTGAAGTACAATGATTTGAGACAGGAAATTGTTATCACTATAGCAACCAACATAGTGTCATTAATGACTGAAAAGCATTTTTAAAAGCTACAGGGGTAGGCAACTATGGATGCCCAGGACATGAGGGGAACATTTTATTTACGGTTAAGCAATAAAAACAATCAGCCATATATTACACTGTATTTCTAACAAATTTTTCCTCAAACTTGGCATTATGCAGCTTTGTAATACCTAATTAGTATGGAGTCTAATTATAGATCACAGATGGTGAATTTTTCAATTGTAACACAAAAGGTCTAATTCTAACCAGTCAGCATCTTACTTTGGTAAGTCTGCAGGCATGATATCCAGGTGTAAAAAAAGTTTAAAGTGCCAAAATATCTCCCGTGAAGGAATGACTTACAGGAAACAAAAGCTTGCAGTAATAAGACCAAATTTATATGGAACCCCAGTATGAGGTACATGGAGGTATTAGCCTTGTGTAATGGGTTGGAAATTTCCAAACCATCAGTGAGAGACGTAAGAAAACAATTACAATTTCTCCTGTCAGTCTAATTCCCAGTTAGCTATGGAAGTCCAATCAAGGGTAAGGAAATTGTCCTAAATCCAAGAAAACAATGATGGGCCTCTAACAACAGGTTGGGAGATCAGAAGTGTTGTGATGAAAAAAAAAAGAAATAACTAATTTTCAAATTGATAGGGAAGAATGAAAGTGATCTGAAAGCATGTGAAAATAAATGACAGGAAAGACAGTCAGGATGGTTAGTCTGGTGAGTAGTATGGAAGCCCTGTGTCTCCTCTATAATTACTCTGTATATTCTGCTTTTGATTTACCTGAGGCTACTTAAATGCAAAGATCTTCTGAGAAGACAGTGAACCTAAAGTTTGGTAAAAGATTCATAAAGAGAAAGCTCTATTTTTTTATTTTTCTTTTCTGCTTAAGCTGTCCCCAAAACTTTCACAGACATTAGTTTTTGTGATGACACTTCACATTAGGTCTCTAATTAAACCCACTGTGCTAGATGCCACACGAACACCAAGCCCACAAGATCCTTGCCCCAAATGACTTACAAGTCTAGATAATCCCATATAAAGTGTATATATGACACATTTCATAGAATCATAGAATGGTAGGGGTTGGAAAGGACCTCTGGAGATCATCGAGTCCAACCCCCCTGACAACGGAGGAACACCCAGGGCAGGCCACACAGAAACAGATGCAGGTGGGTTTTGAAAGTCTCTAGAGAAGGAGACTCCACCACCTCTCTGGGCAGCCTGTTCCAGTGCTCTGTCACCCTCACGGTGAGGAAGTTTTCCTTATGTTGAGGTGGAACTTCCTGTGTTTTAGCTTGTGATCATTGCCTCTTGTCCTGTCACAGGGAACCACTGAAAAGAGACTGGCCCCTTCAGTGGGACCCACCCATTTAACAATACTGCAGGGCCCTACAGGCAGCATGTCTAAACTGTGAACTGAGGCGTGAAGAGGAGGGAAGAGGAAATTCATTTTATATGTACAGAATAACTTTGAATTGCTCAGTCTTTTCTTAATCAAAAAATGTCCTTTTTCAGACACAGTGACCTCTTCAGCTAAAAAGCCAAGCCAGCCTTTCCATGCTGGCTGTGAAATAGGCACCCAAGGGACTGCAGCTCTTGTCATCTATCTTCATGGGCCCAGGGAAGCCACCAAAGCTTTACACCCACATGGAGGATAAGGGACATCGTTCATATTCTAGGAGGAATACCAGCTCTACCTGTATGGACCCAGTTGGAAAAATGAGTCAGAAACTGCCAAAGACTGAATACAGGTTTCTTTCTCATTCTATAAGCAATTATTTCAGCATGCTGACAGCCTGAACAAAGCACAACACCCCTCTAGAAGGGTAACCTCAAGATCAAATATTGTGCCCAGTAGTGAGATGGAAAAGCAGTGTTCACCAGGCCTGCTCAGAAGTGTGACCAGTCAAAGAGAGTGAAGAATTACAGGGTAAAAAAGAAAATCCTTCAAGACTGTATAAACAGTAAACACTATAAACACCAGAATGGGGAGCTGGAGAGGAATTCTCTCCAAAAACAAGGAGTAATGGAGATTCTTAATAGCAAAGAACTAAAGGCAGTGCCTTAAAAAAATCCCACTTTACCTAGAATTCTGCAAATTGTACTTCTCCACACTTACGAAATGTAGACAGCTAACAAGATCAGGCAATGGCAGCATTCACTGCTACAGAAAATATGTTTTCAGTAACAGAAAAGACAGGTTTACAACTGACAGACAGATGCTAATTTCCTTGTATGCAACCCCTACAATATAAACAGAAAGGAGCCTTTAATTACCATAGTAGGGGGTTAAAATTAAAACAAAAAAAACCCAACACAGACATTTCTGTTACAGCCAGGAAGACTCTGGATGATGCATTCAAGACTTCTGTGCACTAGGCCTTGTAGCAATTAAGAAAGTCTGAAATTGAGAGGGGAAAAAAAGAAGATGAAGAGACTGTCTAAGATGAAACGAATCTGGGAAAGAATCTGTGAGACAAAGTGTTTTTGCAAATATTGCTGTCATGAGACAGGTCACATCGTTAAGCTTGCAAAGCCCAAGACATCACTGAAATAATTTTCTATTCTCTTGCTTATGATATTTTCTTAGACCACCAAATATCTTCCATTATCATTATGGCTTACATGATTGCAGGTTGTGAATAATCAGGACCAGAACACAGGATTTCTGGCAGGAAAATACAGAATGCTGTAGAAACTACCAAGAACCCATTTTTAAATGTGCATTTCTTGGCTAAGATGTGGTGAAAAGTAATTGTACTCTTTTGTACTGTCTGACTTGGCAGAGAGATCATAACAGCAACATGAAATTAAGTGCTTGTATTTTATTGTGCTGTTTTGATTAGAAAAGTAGCAGAAGTACCTGAAAATTCAGTATTTTAATCACTACATATTTACCACACCTGACGCTATGAATACTACATCTGATAGTATCATCACATATTTTATGGTTACCATAAATATTCCTAATCCCTAATGACTTTAGGTTATGCAAAATTATATTTAAATTGCAAGACACATAGCCCCAGAGATAAATGATAATCAAACCTGCTCCAGCAGGAGTCTGCCTCAAGACTAGATCTTCCAGCTATTCTTTCTCCTGATCTCCATTAATTTTAATGGAACTCTACATTACCACAAGAAGTAACTGTAAACCCTAGTGACAAATCAAACCATAAGGAGTTTGAGGGTTTTTAAGAAAAAGACTCCAAAAAATATTTTTTTTCAAATTTAATCAGCATGCATCTATTTTCCCTTCAAATGTCTGAGTCACATTACATTATTGAAATTAGAATTTTAATAAGGTTACTATTTTGCTTCTGTCTCATTAGTGTTATTACTAATTGCAATGATTGATATCTATTGTAAATATTAATATAAGACACTTACTTCAGGGTTACATTCAGGCCAAACTGTGATTCAAATCTACATTTTATTACATTTAATTGTGTTTCTCTGATACACTCAGCTATCAGATCTACATGGGATGTGCTGTGCCTTGAATTACTTAGAGCTGCTAAGGAATTTAAGTAAATTCAAGATTCGTCTTTCCTCTGGCAACATAGATATTTCCCATTAAAGTAAAATCAGTCTTGACTGCTTATTTTGTATTGTGAGGTTCAGAGCAAGATACAGAATCCAAACAATTCATTAGAGATACTGTAAGAACAGCCTTTCATCCTTTTTTGTCATAGGGAGGAGAAAAATTAGGGGAAATTAGTTCTGGTTTTTGCGTTCTTGCAACACTCTTCATTGAGAATTTCCCAGCTCAAAATTCACCACCCATGCAGCAAGATTTGCAGAAAGATCGCAAGCTCTGAAGTTGAGAATTCACTATAATTGCATTTAGAAGGGGAATCAGAAAAAAAGGCCACGCTAAACAGGGTACTTATCAACAGCATGGACTACAAGAAATCCAACTCAATCCTTCCAGCTTTCGTATCCAGACTAAACTGAACCACAATATAGTATTTTCTTCTGCAAATAAAAAGCTCCATGCTGAAAGATGACAAAGCTACTTTGGTTTATCCTTGGCATGACTACCCTTCATTTTCCATCAACTGAAGTTCTTTGCCCACAAAAACCCTCAAGAGGTGTGCATCTTCTATATAAACAAAAAAATACCAGTGCATGGCAGTGGTCACAGCACAGCCAGCCTGCATCCAGCTCACAGCAGTACCACACATCTATAGGTGCTGTAGAGCATGCAATGCTGAAGTGGGATTGAGGGTGAAGGGAGGAACGTCACCCAAGACAATTTAGTATTGCAAGAGAACTGTGGGTATCAGTTTGTCTACGCATCATGCAGGGACGTTAGCTTCCATAGAAACTGTGATGTTTCTGACATTTCATCCCCATGATACATATTAACATTGCTTGTCAAAAAAAAATAAAAATAAAAATGCTGGAGCATAGAGAAAATTTGAACTCCAAACATCCTGAAGTGACTCTGAACTACATGGCAATTTCCCCAGGTACACTCAGAACACAAAAGCTCTACAGCTTTAAATAAAAGTGTGACAAAGCCAGCAACAAGTAATAGCCCTTGTAGTGATGTCGCTAGTAGATTTCTTTTACCTTTTTCTAAATACATCCAATTCTTTCTTTACTGATAGGTACATTAGAAAAAAACCAAACCAAAACACACACCCAAACAACAAATAAACCCACCCCAAAGAAACAAAACCAAAACAACAAGAGAAGCAACACAATATATCAGTAACATTTTCCTAAAAGATGTTTAATGCCCTTGAAATGCATCTCTGCTCAACCTTTATGCCAATTTCAGGCTTTTCTTTCATTTCCACTTGAATACTAAGCTGCTGCTGTGCAAATTGCTCTTTTACTTCATGGATCATGAGGCCTAATAAAATCCTCATTTTGAAGTTTTGCCTCCAATTAAAAACAGGGATTAGTGCTCTCAAGGGAAGACCAAGGAACATCATCTTTGAGTTCTAGATCATGAGATTTATTTTCCATCTCAAAGGAGGTGGATGCCAATAACCTTGACTCCAGTTGATGATGATTTGAGAGGAATTTGCTTTAAAGATATTCCCATCAGAGCATCTTACTTCACAGCTGAGATGGGAAGCACTGGAGCCCAGCAGGAAAAGTAGTCCCACCTGGAGAGAAGATTTCGATTGTGGTCAGTTGGGATGAGATGAGTGATCAATGTGCACTACCTGTTTTATATGATTCCAAGGACTTCTCATTCAAAGGGTTTGAAATTTTCATCCCCTGTGTAGACACTGAGTGCACTCAGCACTTAAAATAAAATGAAACAGTAGGAGGAAGTCTCATCACATCTGCAGGAATCACTGTTCAGCCAAGCAGCAAGACAGAATAGTGAGTCCTCTTTAGACTTTTAAAAAAAAAAAAAAAAAAAGATTTTATTGTAATTAAAGACTTATACATTATTTAAAAGATACTTATTATTTAAATTCTAAACTGGTAGTGTCATAATACTTACACTCAAAGAAAAGTTCAAAAGACTTCAGCAAGTACACTCTAGCTGTTCAGAGGTCAGAAAGGAAACTGATAGAAGTATCACATACACTTATATGCTTACATTTACACTGATTGTATATAATATACTGAGCATCTAGAGAGAATATATACACATATGGATGCACTCATTAAGATGCTTACTGATTTCTGAACAAGTTTAATCTCCTGATTTTTGATCACTTGCAGTTTGCAGAATACTGCAACCTCTCTGCTTTCACACCATTCCTCTACCTACACAGTGATCCTTATGTTGTGCTCCTTACGAATGTTTGCTGCTGTGGAGAGACCGCATCCATGCTTGTGTCTTAATATATCCAGCCCGGCATACTACCTGGAAGAATAGCTTTCTTTAAGACCTTCTCCTCTCTACAGAGATAGTACACAGTGTTATTAAAAGAAAAATTGATTTACAAGAATCTGTGTTTTTTTCTTCATCAATATTAAGTGTCTGACTTAGAATTGGATTCTGAGCTAAAGAGCTGACAACTCCAGCCTCCATTCTCCTTACTGTAAAAATAAAGGAAGTAGTAAAAATCAGGGCTGATTGTCAACATGGATTTTCAGCCTTAATTCTGAATTCCTTGAATTTTTGAGATCAAGCCATACTCTCACTACTACTTAAATGTTGGTTTATGTTCCTTCTTGGAAATTCCTCTTTTTTTTTTTTGGTTGGTTTTGGGTTTGTTTGTTGGGTTGGGTTTTTTTCCCTCCTTCAGCAGTGTGTATAAAGCCTTACAAGTAAAAACTGCGTTTCAAATTCTACACATGCTGTAACAATGTCTCAACTACCCAATTACTCTGTACGAGTATCTAACAGCTCCAGGCAATGCAAGGCTGAGAAATGTGTTTAAGTGTACTGTTTTAATGAATAAAAACATAATTAGTACTTAAAGCATGTGATGAGTAGAAAAAAAAACCTGAACAGCTCCTTCATGTCTGTAAGGCAGGAATGCTCTTCAGAACACTGTCCTGTGCTCCTGCACCTTGTGACAGATTCAAGTCCTCATTCTCCATGCACACTAGATATCTAGCAGTTTAAAAAGAACATTTCAAATAAATTGTAAGTTAGCAGGTATGGACAACAAAGGGTTTTGCTCAACATATGAGCCAAGTCCTCTTGTGAAGATGTTGCAAACTATGTCAGAAGAAAGCTTCTAAATTATGGGAGTTTGGTTTGTGCCCCTGTTAATTCCTCCTGCCCATGCTTCTCCCAGTGCTAACCTCCCCAAAGTGAAGCTAGCTTCTGAGCTTAGGAGAAGAGGAATTTCATCAAAATGCACAATGTTGAAACGATGTTGACATTTGGGGTTTTTTTCCCTGTATATTGTGAAACATGCATAGCGTCTGTCTCAAACAGCAAAACTGAGCTCAGTCCAAGGCCATGCACACTAGCAATACATCCTCAACCAATGGATGAGACCTTCTGCTCTGTAAAGCTGAAGGACTGCAGGAAGGAGACACAGCTTTTCAAAGCTAAATTGTTTCAGAAGAGCTGGGTTATATTTCAGCTTCTTAAAGGTGTAGACTAAACAGCATTTGCCTGTGCCAGCAGAGGAAGCCCCAGCCTTTCTTGCAGTCAGGATGTGCTTTCACCCTCAGCCTCCACCAGCACTGGGAGCAGGTGCCTACCCTGCCTTCCCAGCCCGGGGTACACCACTCGCCAAGGCGATAGCAGGCAGTGCTGGCTCCGGCCCTGTGCTCCTCTCCAGCCTGGTGGGAAGCTTCTGTCCACCAGCCTCTGCCCACTGCGGTAGTGAGGAGATGCTGGCAGGCTGTGCAGACAAGCTGAGTCCTTAAGCAGCAGAAACCACAGTTATGCATGGGGATATGGGGCCAGGACGCTCATTCAGGCTTGGCCCTGAGCCTCATTAAGATGGCACCTGGCAGAACATCACAGTGATTTTATTACCTCCATCAGCCTGCTCGCCAAACACCTACTCTGTCTTTGCTGAGGCACAGAAACCCGTCTGGCTTTCAGGTTTTCCGCAATGGGGTTCAGTACAACCCACGAGCACATGGTACAGTTTTCCCAGACTATGCTCCGTCTTTGGCTTGTTTGTTTTTAGGAGCATAAAAGAGGCTGTCTCTCTTGTTACAAAACTGTTTTGTGCATCTCAACTGCCTAACAAGAACTCTTTCTAATTGTTGGACGATTCAGCTTGATGCTAATGATTCAATTACCACCAACACCCAGATTTTAGACCTCTCCTTTCCTAGCTTATTTCTTTCACCCATTGCTAAATATATTGTTCTGAAGTTTCCAACACTATATAGTTATATGTGTCTAGTATAATAAGGATGCAACTTGGTTGAGTTCTCTTGATATAATGGGAAAATATTGTTATTCTGTCACAGAATCATACTGACATGAGCCCAAGCTGACTTGGCCCTTTGCCTTTTTCTCTTTGCAATACGAAGCACAGACAGATCACGTTTTTGAGTAAAGAGTAACCTTTTATAAAAATTAGTCCTTTGCCTTCTTACTTCTTTTATATTCTGAAATTCTTCATATTTTTACTTTTTCCATATCATATTGGCTGTGATGACCAGTATAATCTGCTGTGTCACTTCTAAGTGAACTAAAACAGCAAGTCAGCTACATTTTCCAAGTAAAACCATACCTACCCAGCCAAGAAACCTGGTGGACCTGTATCTTAGCAGTAAAGCTGGATAAGAAGACAGTACTTATCTATTACAGTAAATAACAAATAGTCATCCTACCTATGTCTTCTGAAATCTTAAATGTTTGTGTTCAAAAATTCTGATCTTTCAAAATAACATGAAGTGCTGCGAGCAGATTCAGTTGGCAAAAGCATTTCCATATGAGATTAAATTTACTGATCATGTTAATCAAACCAAGCATCTCTGTACTTGAATTTTGAGTTACACTTTCTATATAGGAAAATGCCAAAGAAAAGGCTGCATTGTATCTATCAGAATTTTCAATAGTGATACCAAAACCTCTTACCTGCAGTTTCTCACTGGGTCTTAAGAGATAGCTGTGCAAGCTTACAGTACTTCCAAACAGGGGACAAGGCAGGAAAGACCAGCTTTCTGAAACATCGAAAGGGATGGCAAGCCAGAAGGCATACAGGAGGAGTACTTCTCTACGCCTATTTGTATGCACTGCAAATACTTTCATGCAGCTTTCCTTGTGCCAGTTGTCTTAAGAGACAGCTCAAGTGAAGTGAAGCGAAGCCAGCTGTGCCAGACCTGGCAAGGGCATCCCAGACAGAGTTCTGTGCCCAGATGTAAGACATAAGAGATCATCTGTGAAAAGTCAGTTTGCAAACAATTAGCAAGGGAGCTTTCCCAATGCACTGGTGAGCAATACAAACACGCTGCACAAACCTACAGACCAAACTGTATGCAGACTTATAGACAGAGAAGCTGGGGTTTTCTTAAAGATAGCAGCTCTAATTCTTAGCCTCAGGGCAACTACTTCACACCAGATGTAACAATCCAAGAAACAACTGCTAGGGAAGTGGATTAAAAAAAATTGGAAAAGGTCCACGTGCAAGGTAGTCACTGGTATTCTGAGGATCAGATGAGAAAGATCATTTAGATCATTTACAAGGCAAGTCCCCAATCAGCTGACATTTAAAGACTACGTAAAGTCAAAGAACACTGGAGATTGAACTGCAGAGTCAGGTCATGCCAGGGAAATGAGAAGTGGCTGATACAGAAGTGTAACCAGCAGCAGTTAATAGAGCAGCCTACGTGAGGAGTTAGCCAGATACCTGTTGCTAGACACGGGGAGACACTGAGGGCTGCAAAAACACAGCGTGATCTAATATGAGGCCCTGAAGCAAGTCTATGCATGGGGTAAATCTCATGAACTGGGAATGAATTGGTAAAGTAAAGCAAAAAAAAAAATCCCAAAAGTTAAAAGTTAGTCATAACTCATCACAAGCCCCTGTGACAAAGAGGAAAAACTTACCTGCAGTGGATTGAGAAGCCTATGCATATCTACATGTACACATTTAAAAACAGTATTTCTGATATTGCTGCACCTAAAAGAAAGCTCACCCCTTGGTGACAGCATCGTAACAATTCGCAGCATCTTAACGGAACAAACTTACTTTCAGGTGATGTTTAACTGGTCCCACCAGACACCCCTCCAAAGAATCCCTTTTTAATGCTCAGCCCTTTTAGTATGCTTACTAAGTGATAAGTTGCTCTCTGTGGTGGTTCAGAAAAGGCTCTGTGTAGTGTTACCAAGTCATGTCCCTAACGATATTGTTGGAACATGGAAGAATTTTTAAGCTAAAAAGCTCCAGCTGAGAATGCTGTTTCTACCAATTTCTGATGCCAAGTGGACAAAGATAAAAGCTGGGTAAGGGAAACTAGTGCAAGTGATCAGCAGGTACAGCTGGGGGTGGCTGAAACACTAAGACAGCAGCTGTAAGTAGCTGAATACATGCCTTTCAGTGGAATACTAACTTTGAAATAAAAATGCAGTTTTGTACCCTCTCAGCCATCTGAAGGGAGTGAAGAAGCATTAGTGTAGTCTTCTGACAACATGATGCATAAAACAGCTTGAGGAATTAGTGTTGGCTCATCAATATATCTACCAAAGGAAATGAAGGCTGCTGAGCCTGGAGTAGTTCAATAGCAGTTCAGGCTACTAATCTAGTTAATGATGCTACTGTTCGCAGGGTTTACAGGACTGTGTGCTCAGTAAGGTCACCCAGAACAATACGGGGAAGTTTTCATAATATAGCAGAGTTTTTTTTGTTGTGGAGATTACCATACAGATATTCAGTGCAGATCTCAGTATCTGTAGCTATTCAGATACGGCTACCATGTGGTTCTTCTTGTTTGGTCTTTTGGGGTGGTGTTTGGTCTAGAATTTTAAGAAATACACCTTTTCCAATGTCCCATCTGTTCATATACGCTGGTTTGAAAGGCCTGCTATCTTCTCCAAGTATGTAGTGGAACAGCTGTAGATGAATAAATAGGCTAAAACACTTACAAATACAGCAGTAAAACATGTAATACTTCAGACTGGTCCACTAACCTTCACATAATAAATGACAAGGAATTTGAACTACTACATGTAGCATGCCTGTCAATAACCCGTCAGGACTAGAACTGCCCTCAGTGCAAGTGGTTTGGGATGGGATATGATAAACCATTTATTGCAAGCTTTGAGTCTGAATGACACCAACAAGATGTTAACAGAGATTCTGTCATCTCTTCCAGACACCAGCCAGTAGAGCACAGGTTGTCCCCCTACCTCACAAATTATTTTTGATGTCTCTAAATATGTGTTCCACTATGAATTAGCTTTTCAGGCAACAAGGATGGGAAAGGTCCTTTCTGCTCACAGGCAAATAATATAACAGTGCCTTGTGGCTTAAGGACAGCACTCTTGAATATGAAGAAAGAAGAGTGTTAAAGAAAATAAAGCAATGCATGCCTCACCAGGATGAGAAAAAAGAAACATATGCCTTATGAGGAAGAAGAGGTGGTGGCCCTGCAACTGAAAAAGTAACCAGGGGAAAAAAAAATGGAATATATTCTCATTTAGGTTTTTTTCTGACAAAGCTTTCACACGGTCATTAACAAGATAGTTAGATAATTCCTAATGATTAAAAACGTGGATGAGTTCATACATCAAAAACCACATCTAGATTCTTTGGAAGGAAAGGGAAGATGAAGCATCCCATAGGGATGCAGGGAGGACAGTACAGTAACACCCTGGCATGCTTCACAACACAGCAGTGGGGTATCAGTTCTAAAGAACTGGCAGAATAAACCCAGAGCCTCAACTTGCAGAAGTCCTCAAAAAGCCTTTTTGCTGCCTAGCCACGATCTCTTTGCTTTTCCTTGTACTAGTGGGCAGGTACACACACCTTCTGGATCATGACAGACTAAAAGTAGTTGGGTTCCTGTGAGTAATAAAAGTAACAAAACTTCTAGTTTTGCTTTCAAACTTGTATTAAACAATTGGTAGTGACTGCATCAGTGGACACAGTAAGAGCTATGGATGTCATCTATCTGGACTTCTGCAAGGCCTCTGACATTGTCCCCCACAACATCTTTCTCTCCAAGTTGAAGATACATAGATTTGATGGGTAGACTGTTCAGTGGATAAGGAATTGGCTGGATGGTGCCATCCAGAAAGTAGTGGTCAATGACTTGATGTCCAGATAGAGACTGGTGACAGGTGGTATCCCTCAGGGGTCTGCACTGGAACCTGAACTGTTTAATATCTTCATCAATGATATGGACAGTGGGATCGAGGGCACCCTCAGCAAGCTTGCAGATAATACCAAGCTGAGTGATATGGTCGATATACCAGAGGGATGGGATGTCATCCAGAGGGATCTGGACAAGCTGGAGAGGTGGGCCCAGGTGAACCTCATGCGGTTCAACAAGACCAAGAGCAAGGTCCTGCACCTGGGTTGGGAAAATCCTCATTATCATTACAGGCTGGGGGGTGAGGTGATAGAGAGCATCCCTGTGGAAAAGGACGTGGGGGTTCTGGTGGACAAGAAGCTGGACATGAGCAGATAGTGTGTACTTGCAGCCCAGAAGGCCAACTGCATCATGGGCTGCATCAAAAGAAGCTTGGCCAGCAGATTGAGAGAGGTGATTCTGCCCCTCTACTCTGCTCTGGTGAGATCTCACCTGGAGTACTGCAACTGTTAAGAGCCCTCAACACAGGAAGGACATGGACCTGATGGAGCGCATCCAGAAGAGGTCCACAAAAATGATCAGAGGGCTGGAACACCTCTCCTACAAGGACAGGCTGAGGGCACTGGGGTTGTTCAGCCTGGAGAAGAGAAGGCTCCAGGGAGACCTTAGAGCGACCTTCCAGTACCTGAAGGGGGTCTGTAAGAAAGCTGGAGAGGGGCTGTTCACAAGGGCATGTAGCAATTGGATGAAGGGCAATGGTTTTAAACTAGAGAAGGGTAGATTTAGATTGGACATTAGGAAGAAATGCTTTACTATGAGGGTGGTGGAACACTGGAATGGGGTGCCCAGGGAGGTGGTGGAGGCCCCATCCCTAGAGACATCCTATGATGAAATATAGATGTATGACCTGGTGAAAACACTCTCTGCACCATTAGATACTACTGCTCCTTTATCTTCAGGGTCTTTGATGTTATATTGTTATGGATCAAGGATTAAAAGAATGCTAATTACTGCTGATACATAGCAGCAATTGCAGCTTCCTGAATTCCAATAAACCCTTTGATATCAATGTATAAATATTATAGGAAACATCATCCCATTGAAATGACTAAAAAGACTGGTAAAAGAGGAAAGCATGTGGAGATCAGCAGGCAAGTAGGATGAATAGGCTGAAGAGGAAGCTACAATAACTCTTGTCAACTCTGTCCCTTTTGATCTAGGTCACTTAGGAAATGCTGAGGCACATCTTCATATTCCCAGCAAGTGAGGGAAAAGAGTGGGAATTCTTTGGAGGAAAAACAACTGCGGAAGTCATCTGGCACACAGGGAGACAGCTACAGCCATGGCTGGCTGTTCAGAAGCAAATGGAACTTCACATGCATGGAAAAAGTTTGGGAACTATTTATAAAACAGATTTCAGCAGCATGGGAAAAAGCAGGAATTCTTATCTAAATTCACCTGGGAGGATGGCAGGGCAGAAGAACCTGACTGAAGCATGTTATCTCTTTGTTCTCAGTAGAAACGAAACTAAAGAGAGCAACCCAGATGTTAAAAATGAAGAGGCTGAAATCTCTATTACAACAATAAATCAGTTTCCACTTCCATAACTGTTTCAACCACTTCATCCACAATGTCTGCAGCTTTTATCTTTCTTGCCAGCTCTGCTAAGGTATTTGTTCATTTTAACCATGTATGCATGTGCTTGATCGTACTTAAGCAGGACCTCTGTCTTTGTGGACCACTTACCTGGAGAAAAATGGTGAGCTGCTCATTTGTCAGAAAAGAGATTCTCCACCACTCCTCACCTAAGATCAGTTCTGACCTATAGGTTCAAGTCTCACTGAGCACAGCAAGTGCAAAGGAAGAACTTCAAGACATGGTCACCAGTGCAGAAAGGGCAGCCATGGACCTCCCCTCCAGCTGCCTAATGCTTACTAGAAAAGGTCACAGGGACATGGAAGCACCATTATCAGGTTGAAAGTCTACTGTGCTGACTTAGCAGTCCCAGATGTACCACACACCTCTCAAGTACTCAGCACCTTTTTTTCTAAACACTTACTTGCTTTTCTACCCAAAGTTGCCCAAATCCACATTATTTATATGTTCTTCCAATAGGAGCCCCTCTGTTTCCACGAACAACCAGCTGTCAAATACCCACACAACCTGTATAACCTCAGTACATACAACCAGACTCACAAACCCATTTTCAGTGCCACTCACCTCCTTGTGACTAAGTAGTCCATCCACACACAGCTTTCCTGGCAGATGCCTCAGGCACCTCCCTTGCTTGCAGGAGATGTCAGTCAGAGGTTGTATTTCTTATACACTTCCCCAGTGTCTGATGTCTCCAATCCCTCTCCTACATGTACAGTATTTGGAGTAAGAGTCACTGATGAAAATCTGGGGTTTTGTTGTAAATTCAATTACAAATAGATAGAATTTATTTCATAAAGTCTTCCAGAACAATCTGCATGACATACAACAGTAATTTTTTTGCCTTACCTAGCTAAAAACCCCATCTTTTTACTGTGGGTGGGTGCAGATGCGTGTTGAAGTGATATTTTCCTGTAGAAATCTTAACAAATATAGCATTACAGTTATTTATAAAATTAAATACTGTTGCTGACAGTTTTTATGCAAGCTCCATGTTTTTTATGATTTATGAAGTCAGAAGTTCTATACTAACTAATTCACAGATGGAAACCAAAGTAGAGAACTAAAAAGTATTGATATTCACCAGTATTAGCTCAAACAGCTTACCTGTTTTCCCAAAGGTTATCAGCAGTGGGAGTGAATAAAAAAGAAAACTGCATGTACACAAACCACCGTGACCACTTTTAATACAAGCTATGCTTCTGCCACCAGACTCTGTCAAAATTAATATTCTGAAAATTCAGGTATCATTATAATTGATGTATGTTTGCATCAGAAACTGAGGCCGTGCTCATGTCAAACTCCCAGCCTCCCACTACTTTATTGGTCAGTAGGACATGGGCATAGTCTTCTCACTAAAAATCCCTGGAATTACTTAAGCTAGGCTAAAGGACATTTACATCAGTTCAAAGGTTTTTTTAGTTTGCTAGCTTTACTTATTGATTGATTGAAAACTGGATATGGGGGGCAGGGGAACACTTCCCTCTATTATTTGTCAGCATCTGCTTTTGGTGGAGATAAAAGTCTGCTGTTGTAAAGCTCCAGGTCCATCACCAGTGTAGCCCTGGGAGACCTGCCCTTCGTGTTGTGTGTAGTACTGTAGAGATTTTGCTGACTCTGGGTTTCTAATGACTGTCATTCATTAGTAAGGGCAGGACAAAGATGATGATGATAATGACAGCAAAGAAATTAGAAGGATACCATGGCTTTCAATGAAACGAAAAAGATGCATTTACATTAAGTGAAGGTCCCTAAAAAACAAAGTTATGCCCTTATATAAAAGTGTAAAAGAAAAATCATCTGTAAATACCTTCAGTATCTACAATATGTAAAGCATTTGCTGTAGTACATACCTGCGTGCACAAAAGAATAATGGATTCTTAAATCAGCTTTATTATTTCACTTTATCTAAAACTGGTAAGATAGAGAACAACAAATCTTCATATTTACAATCAGATGTTGTTTGTAGTAATTTGTAGGTAACTTCATTAGCCCAATGTCCTTTCTAAACATACAAGTCAGGCACTTTATGGACACCTCTCTCTAGCCAAATCATATACAACATATTCCAAGCTTGAAGACTAATAAAAGCATATACTGTCACTTAACCAGCAATCAACCTAATTTCCAAATGCAGTAAATAATCTCTTCTGCCACTGAATTCAGTAGGAACTGCAAGTTATCAGGATTCAAGAGATCTAAGTGGTTTCTCTTTAGCAATCTAAATTAATTTGAAAATGTTTACCTGCTGGGCCCAAACCTTGAGCAAATGACTTGTGACTTAAACAGCATCTTCCAGAACATAATTAAGAACATTCACTGGTAACAGAGCACTTAACAAGACACCAGGGGGCCTCTATGTAGCCAACAAATGGGGGGTTTTCAATTATGAAGTTGTAACTTCACACAACCTACAAGCACATAGCTGCTGGACAGGAAGATTAGCCAGAAGGGGGGGGGGGGGAATAAAAAAATTAAATAAAATAAGGGAAGAGAGCAAGGGAGCAAGGACAAGAGTTACTGCAAAAAAAGGTATTTGGATAGATTCTGTTATTTATAAATGGATCATCATTTTAAACTCAGGACATCTCTACTCCATCCTGTGAGCTCTTCTCTGTTAGGCTTTACTATAACCAAGCCTTCGTACCACATTCTTTACTATACAAAGAAGCAGCAGCCAAAACAGTAGCAGCACCAACAAAGCACAGTTAAAACAGAACATGAACTGCTGGGCTTCATGGTTTGCAGAAGAATTATCAAAGAAAGAAATATATCTGGTGATGAAAACTGCTTACTAATTAACAGATAGAGGAGCACAGCCTCCCCTTCAGAGACTGGTAGACACTTTCACAAAGGCCTTCAGAAAGCTGAAAAACTTAGCTCAAGGCATACAGAAAAAATCAGGCCTGTGCCTTGCTCCTCAAACACTTTGGTCTCTGCTGGAGTCCTCTCCACTCCCGCCAATCCAATCCATCAGCCATTTTCAATACTGTCATAAATAGTGTATGTTGAAATTCTGCTAACACTGGAGGAGGGGATGAAACCATTGTTTTAAAGTTCCAACAGAAAACAGAAAAATCTTAACTCACAGAAAAAAAAAAAGTCTCAAGCAGTAGGAAAAAAGGCATTTCTAAGGATCTACAGTCAAATCTGTACTTTTCCGAACTATTCCAGACAGTTACCATTTATTCTCACACACAATGTGCAAAGAAGCCAGTAATTATTCTACATAGTACCCTACAAATGCCAGTCAAGGAAAATATAATTGGGCAACCAGAAAAAGGCAACATCCAGGACAAATCCTGCCAGGACCCCATATCTGGCACAGACAAGCTGAACGCCCTTCATTCTCACTGACACAATTCCTCAGGAGTCCTTTGCAAAGCACAGAAGCAAGTCTTTAATCTTTATTTTTTTCTTCCAAACTAACAATAAGTATTTCCTACTTAGAAATACAAGAAAAGTACATACTACCTAACATCCCTACTTCAGTTTTCCATCATGCACCTCTTTTTAATCATTAATTACTGCTCTGAGAGTTCATTAGCTAAGACTTGTAAAAAGTTTTGGAGATGAACATTAGTAGGTAAGGACAACTCTTCTTATCCAAGTACAGAGCAAGGGTGATGAAGTGTCTAGCAAATTTGTGCTCCATGATAAGAGCTTTACTAATTCTTTTTCCTCTCCTTATGAATTCTCTCATTTCACGAAAAGAGGTTGCAGCAAGGACATACTACTCATCAGGCTCTTCCAATGATGTTTACTGACACCAAAACAAAGTATCAAAGAAGGCTGAGGGGAAAAACTCATGGTTTAGAAATAGAAAGTTATTCTTCTATGTAAATCTAACACCAAACATCTCCTGAATATATACATTTTGAAAATATTGATGGATAGAAAGACATCAATTGTATCTGTAACGGCTCTTGTATCTGTCTGGTTCTACCAGCCTGGTAATTCTGTTCACTGGTGACATGCATACGTATCTCTCTACCTGTATAACAAAATGGAATTGAAACAGATCTGCAGTAGTTGTCACTTTAATTTATTACAACATAAAACTCAACAATAAGGCAATACATCTGTTGGGAAAACAGATAGGAAAATGTTAATGTTGCCGCAAAGACCCAAACCATCCAAGTGCAGGGTGATTTCTCACTGCAGCAAGACCACATGGACATGCAAAGAACATCCTAATTTGAGCTGATCAGTGGGCAGCTAGCTCCTCTCCAAAAGCAAGGATTCAGGATTTATCACAATTGCCTCAGTCTATTTTTTAAACTGAGATAAAAATGGTACAGGAACCTGAAAATGCATCGCTTAACAATTGTGGCTAATTACCATTCAGGCTCCTGCTCCAATCCCAGCTGCTCAAGGATAATTACCCTTAATGAAAGTGGTGGTTGCAGGCTTCTTGGCTCTGCTAAGTTTCATTATAATAACAGACTGCCAAACGCATTTGGCATTCCGTACACCTTGCCACAGAGGAACAGTATCGATCCACGCACCGTGGCATCACATTCAGACTAAGAAATTCATTTGTGAAAAACATATGATAGACTCAAAAGCAGAGGAAAACATCACTCCCTGAGACCAGCTCCTCTGTGCCGATAGGCTGTCTGAAACGCAGCTTGCCCACAGGACAGCACAATCCCTTACCACAAAGCCATCTCACGTGGCAGCGAAGTAATGCTCTTGGTTACAGAGAAGCTTGGACAGGTGAGGGTGGTAACACACACAGCAAGCTCAGGCAGGGTTAGAGCAGACCCCGGCCTCCTTGGCCACATCTGTACAGGGAAAGTTTTGCCTCTACAGCCGTACTGCTGTATTAGAGCAAAAAAATTGCTCATGGTTGAAGACACGGTATGGTTCAAAGGGGCCTGAGATTTTTGTCAACGCAGGTTATTCTAACTCAAATTTCCCTTCAGCTCTGTATTTGCTTTTTACCCAAATTGTTATTGGCACACCTAACTTAGCTGCCAATCTTACCTCCTGTAAGGAGCCATAAGGCTTACAAAGCCAGGCAGTACTTTGACCCAGAGATCCTGCCTGGGGGCACACTGTCAGTGGCCATGGACAATTATCCCAAAGGGATGTAAACCTACCGTGCACCTGATGATACAGTCCACACACATCATTATTTTGTAATGTGGAGAGGAGGAATAATCACAAAAACGACTTAAATTCATGCTGCTCACATTAAATTCCAAACCAGGATTCAACAGCACTGTTTCGGTGCAAGAGATATCATTAATGTGCTGTATTAAAGTTTCAGCTTCAGGAAAAGGTTATCAGTAATTCCTGATCAAGATATTCTCCCGTGATGTCTTTCCCTTACCTGTGCTACACAGCAAATGGCTGCATAGTAATTGCTTATGGTTTTGAGAAGGAATGATTCACATTTGGTCTAACAGAAACAGCAGAACGATAAGGCTGCTCGCCCTGCTTTTCTACATAACCATAATCATCACAGATAAGGCAACCTAAGGATACAGTTTTGCACAACAGAGCCGATGGGGAACATTTCCAGAAACTGAGCCTCGTTTTTGCAGGGAGAGAAGCAGCCCGGGGAATTAACAGAATAAAGCAAATATTATACAGCTTCATCTTACAATGCGTTTTTCAAACAAACTGTGCCCTTCTTGGTTTTCACCTGGAAATTGTACTATTAATGAGTGTTATACCAAGACAGAGAAGAATGACAAAGAAATGAAGGTATGGACAGGGGAGAAAGATACATTCTTAGATGAAATGTGAAGCACAAGGGATAGTCAATAAGGTGAGTTGATGAGGTGGAGAGAATGTGAAGAAATTGTTCCAAATAGAAGAAGCCAGAAATAAGGAGTTTCTCTGACAGCAGGAAGACTTTCTGATTTGCCAAGGAAGTGGTCATTGAGATGCAAGCACAGGAGGCTGAGGAAAGTGATACAGAAAAATACAAAATTGGAAATATGTGGAACCTCTTGGGATTTTTTTATTTTTACGAATATGAAAATCATCAAGTCCTATTGTTATTGAGATAAAATGACATTTTTTGCCTCCAAGTATGAAAAAGAAAAGGAACAAGGAAAAGAATAAGTACTATAATGAACAACTAAGAAGATAAAGTCAATAAAAACACTGGTTGAGAAGATATCCAATCAATACAGCAGCTAATGTTATAAATAATGTTTTGGAGAAAATGCTATTCTACTTTTTTTTTGTTGTTGTTTGCATATGAGAAGCCTCGGTAACATTGAAATTTATGATTATTTGGCAGTTTCCTACTACTGGCCATTTTCAACCCCTGCCTTGGGAAAAATCAAGTACTGCCCAGCAATGGAGACTACAGGAATCCAGCAGTTGTTTTGATGCAGCATTACATGTTTTACATTCTCCCTGACTGTGCTTGGTTTACAGTCACATTCAAAGTTTCGTCTAGACAGATGCCTAGGTGGATGGTCCCTAATTCCGCAGAATTTGAACATCACACTGCTAAATTTTGCTTACACTCCCCAGACCCTGAGTATTATAACCTATGGCCCCACAGTCTGTAGGTTCCTACCACAGATGAATTATAGCATCTTAAATTATGACTACACATTATCACCTACAGGATCAAAGACCATGTAAATGATCTGTAATTAAACTTAAATACAAGCCTTTTGAGATGAGATCATACCTGTAAGGCCTGTGACAAAAATGGAAAAGAATTAAAAATCAATGCCACTCTTGATGGTCCTTGCAGCGTTTGGGTAATAAGTGGTCTCAAAGTGACCTCAGTAAGAAGTGCCATGGTTCAGCTGCAGAGCATTTCCGTTTCTGCATCATTATACACAGAGCATCTGCAGACAATGTAGTACAATAAAAACTAATTTAAGTCTTAATTCTGTAGTTCCCTGATACGGTATATTTATATTTGTCTAGGAAATTATCTGCATTACTTTTTAATAAATATTTATCTTTCTATAATAAAATTACGTA
>WUAM01000321.1:1534079-1561105 GCA_024336885.1 Actenoides hombroni
TTAATTTAAAATACCCTTAAAGACATTCATCATAATTCAGACTCTCTTAAAATATTTACTGAATATCAAAATATCCCAAATTAGAAAAAACATTTTAAAACAGGCACCTTTCTAAAGCGAAACAAAAGCATTTCTACACATCTGGCAAAATTCTGCTAGAACTGCTGTTGTCCTGTTGCAAACACAGCTCTTTCTGATGAATAACAAGGAAGGGAATTTGGTCTTTTTTAAAAAAAAAAACACTCCATATATATTAGAAGAAGGTTGATTTTGTTTCCAAATGTTGAGGGTCTACAGACACCGTAAATATATACTCTATACCATCTGTACAAAATTGAACACCAAAAGAATATTTCATGTCTTTCAGTGTAAAAACTAAATGAATACTTGGAATCATTTCCCTGTCTTCCTTGTCTACATTTCCCATTGTCCAGCGGGATGGGTACCAAAAGTCTGAAGTGCAGACACAGCGTTCAAGAAATAAAGAACAAAACAAATCTCTTCTACAAAATTGTGTAAATCAAGTATTTGTAATAATTTGGGGGTTTATTTCCATGAAAAATACCATATTTAATATAAGCTTCCTCTTTCTCTTAAAGGAAGAGCAGATTAAACTAAAACTCCATTTAATTTCAGGAAAAACCCAGCACAGGATAAACAATATATGTGAAAAGAAGAAGTATTTCTAGCAAGTTAAACACCACATGCAATAGAGAAAAAGCCAAATTATTTTTTCCCTAAAATAGGGAAACATTTTCTTGGCCCATTCCACCAAAATCAATGGAAGCCACAGTGAGATCATACTAAACCTACAGTCTTTAAAGTCTCCAAAACAATAAAAAGACTTATGATCAATCGTCAGCATTTTGTTTAAATCCACAAGTGAACTGGTACTTTGCTACAGTTGAAAGCATTTGTCAAGAAATTAATCTAATCACCAATTACCCTTTTAACAAATTTTACTATAGCAACTAGGAAGCCTTTTCCTTTCTCTTATAAAAGTAGCTCCACATGCCCTGATCAAGTTACAGGAATCACATGTAAGTGCTCAACAGATCTTACTGTTCCAGGGAGCACTCTACAAAATCCCAACTTTCATTAGTAGATTTCATGAAATATTTTCCTGTCTTTAGACTCTCTGTTAGTCCCATTTTAATTACAGTTGCTGATGAGTTAGTGTACTAGATGTACACTACCCCTGAACGTCATCAGAAGAAAGCAGTAGTATGAACTTGGCTTTGTTCGGCAAGTCTGCTGTGAGCCACTGAAATTTTCCCTTAGAGTTTTATCTCGTTGTGAAGAGTTCCGTGCGATTCACAAAAGCCGGGTAATAGCTTAATGACAACGTGCAATGCCAGTCTGATGACTGATGAGACAAAATAGTGAGCGTTCAGAATCAAATACCATCCCTGAGGACTGCCCAGATTATGCACAGAGTCAGTTGGGATACACATAGTGATTTCTTCAGCTATTTTCCAACCACTCCAAAATGCGCAGGACTGACAGATGTGAACATGTAGCGCACTTCATTTTTTTTCTTATGACCTCTGATATGGCCACCCCCGTTCTTTATTATTTTAGCATGGGCAGAAACACTGCATTGACTGAAAACCATTTGTGGTGACTTAATTCATGGATGGATTCTATTCCATCCAGCTCCGATCTGTTCTACATCCACAAATAGCTGAAGACATTCAACACCTTTTACCTCTCACTGATTTACCTCCAAGGAGAAGCTACTCAGCGAGGTATTCAGGAACTGCCAATATAAGGCTCTAGCTTTTCTCTGATTTATTCACTTTCTATAAAGGCGTATCAAGTTTCTAAACACTCAAACACAGGAGGAGTTCCAGCAACACTGACAAAATAAACTCCATCTTTGGCCTTTTTTAACTGCTCTTATAGCATCATTCTGTAAAACTGAATTTCTTTTTCTACTCAATATGTCCCATGCAACGGCTGCAAGACATTACCTAGGATTAAAATCAGGTCAAGAGCGCTAAGAATAAATAGCCTTTTAACCTAAAGAATACAAAGGCACCAAAACACCCCAAAATGGCCATAACTGATCTGTTTCTCTAAGATTCAATATTCTCAGTGGCAAGTCAGTGTTTCTCTTGCAGTCTTTATGAAGAGTAACAATGAACACCACTTAACAGATAGATATTTCATTGAAGAACATGATGAGGTCATTACAGGCTTTTAAGGTGGAAATGACATTACTGTTATTCATGACGGGATAACTCCCAGGAGCTCTGATCACAACCTGGGCACCACTGTGCTAGTTATTTTTTAAAGAATGGGACATGAATGGAGCTATTGCATTAAAAATATATTAAATATATAGCTAGTGGAGAATGGGCCAGAGCCTCAGGGCCACAATGTCTCATATGAGAATTTGGGTCCATACAGTCAATCAATTTATTTTCTGACCTGCCCACAACACCAAAAAACCCCTTTTATATTAGAACCTCCCTCACAGGTAGTACATCTGCATGCTAGATGTACATCACACTATCTAGGCAACTCAAGTTGTCACGGTGAATAGCTGCACCTAAAACCTTAATCAGGGAGGACAGAAATAAAGTATCTCCAGTTAGGTCCAACTCCAATCAAGTTGGTTAAACTACACAAAATATGTAACACTTTTCCCCCTTCCCCACCTAATCTCCAAATACGGATTTTACATATGGATATCCCAATTATGGATGCATGGATATCTCAACACAGTATCAGCAAATATTAGTTATTTCAGCAGAAAATCCTCTGTATCAAGAGAATAACAAGAACTATCATTCTTGTTGTCAATGGAGTTAGACTAAGACTTTCTGATCTAAGATGAGAGGTAATGGGCTTAAGTTGCACCAGGGGAGGTTTAGGTTGGAAAGAATTCTATGCTGAAAGAGTGGTGAGGCATTGGAACAGACTGCCCAGGGAAGTGTCACCATCCCTGAAGGTGTTCAAAAAACATGTAGACATGGCACTTCAGGACACATTTCAGTGTTCATGGTAACGTTGGGTAGACGGTTGGACTTGATGATCTGGGAGGTCTTTTCCAACCTTAATGATTCTGTAAAGCATGAGATGTACAATATGTGCTGAAGAACTAAACCCACTTGCTGGTAGCTTAAGCAGACCTAAAGTATTGCTGGATAAAGCACTGTGGTGAGAAATGGAACATATTCTTGGCAGGGAGTCACCCCAAGTTCTGTGGGTTTATTTGGGCTCTTATGGGAAGTGAATGCATAGCTCTATACTATAGAGACATCCACCAGTGCCCTCTACTGGCTGCCATGACAAAAAAATAACCAGCAATTAATAAGAGGTTAAGTTAGACGTCTCCTCACGTATATTAGTTTGTACTGACTTGTCAGGTAGAAGTCAGTCGTTTTAGTATTGAAGAACTCAAATAATGTTCTTCATGGTGCATGTCTGCAGTTCTCCAGTGACAGACATACCAGCTTGTGACTGACTGTAGATAATCACGTGCTTTGCTGGGGGAGCTGTTCATGCACTACGCTCCTAAAGCTAACAACTCCTATGCATGACTGCTTCTCTGTGTCATTTTCCCTGGACATCAATATAATGTCAATGATGAAAACCAACACTAGGGAGGCAGTGCCCTCCAGAGGTCAGGAAAACATGCCCTGGAGCCTGGGTTTTGTTCCCTCTGCCCCCTCCTCACCAGGTGACTTGATGATTTGACTTATTTACATTACAGTAGGATCTGGAGACCTCAGGACTGGGGCAGGGTGGGGAACTACTATGGTATGAACCATAAACAAAAAACAAGCTTGGCCTTTCTAGGTAACAAAATACAAAAGAAAGATGAAATAAATACGTTGTAATAGGGAGCCAGAAATCTGTCATTAATCTGTGCTCCAGTTCCCTCATCTGAGAAGCACTTTGTGATGTTCACATGAAAGGTGAACACGGATTTTTAAACACATATTACATTACAGGGAGGGAAGTTTGACACATTTTCTCACATTAGATTTTTCCACTGGAACAGGGAAGAAGCTTTCTGTAGACTGTGTTTCCACAATGACAAGATACAGGACTGTGCAATACATTAAATGTTTGCTTTATGATTAGCAGTAAAGAACATTTGATACCTTCATCCTTGGTACTTTGCTCATCCATAGCTGCAAATGATCACTTACAAGGGAGATTCAGGAATAGGACTTTCAGACAAGGGTTTTGCTACCTAAAGAGATGCCCATTGAGCTGACAGGAGAGACACGACCTCAGAAGTTTGAAAAATAAAATTTAAAAATATCACACGAGGCTTTTCTTCTTCTGATTTCACCCCCTGCAGAGCTGCTTTCTAGGCATGTGTGTCCACAGTTCCCTTCTCACAGACACAGAAAAACAGCTTCAACGCAAAAATTCAATCCTCAGTATCAGGCTGTCATCACACTAAAATGAAACTGCTCATTTTTAACCAAAGGAAGCCTTTTTATTACTTGTTCCCCCAATAAAGCCATCACCCCATGCTAACGAGGTGCTGTGATGCAGCTCACATGGTCAAGCTAAAGCGCTGCTCCTCCGCTGAGCAGGAGGCGGCTTCAGCGCAGCTCCCTCATAGCGGGGAGAGCTCACCTCCTCCTGGCCCTGTCTTTGAGCAAAATAAAGAGCCTTTCCACTGGAATGAAGTGCTTCAGGCAAACATACCCCGAGGAAATAAGAAGAGATATTCAAATGAGCAAAGCCTTACAGGATGAGGCCCTGTCTCTATCCCCGATATTCTTCTTTCCAGTTCTCCAAGACTGTGTCACTGCCAAACCTCAAGAATGCAGCTTCCACATCACTGATGTTCAAATGAAAGGGTTTGTGGGTTTTGTTTAGTTTAGTAAAATGCATACAGCTTAAGTGAAATTTTAACTTGCCACTTATTTGTAGTTTGATAACATGTTTCTAAACACAGGTTGAAAAAAAAACCAAACCAAAATCTCTGCTGCAGTTTAATTCTATTTAATTTTCTTAAAATTCTCTCAACAAGATACCTTAAGGGCAGCTAGATCTGAAAATGATAAAATCCTACATTTATAAAAAGCACAAAGAAAAGAATTAAGGGAAGTTACTCAGGTAGAGTGGCAGCTCTGACTTTTTTTTTTTAGCTGGTAGAACTCCCTACAGAAGACTTTGCATCTTCTGCAAAGCATGCGTATGCTAACATACGCAACTCAGGGGAGTTTTAAGAGAACAGTATCATACCAAACAAGGTCAATTTTCATTACTGTTATAAAGATAATATTAGGGAGAAAAAAATAAGAATATTTTGATGTAGTATGGTGGAAAACAAAATATTGCAATTATATTTAATAAACCTTGGAAGAGTTTCCCACATGCTGCTTTGGTTTTGTCTGTCTCTGTGAGCTTGGGAATAGCCACCAAAATCCCCACTAGCAGCTAAAAATCACAGTAGTATATGTGCTTTCCATGCTTAGCACAGCAGGGAAATACAACTCAAAGGTTTTGCAAAGAGTTATAAAGGTCCGGTAGGTAGAGACCCCACTTTTTCAAAGACAAGAGCCACACCAGTGAGGAAGTTAAATCCATCCAGCTTGATGGACCATGTCTTGTAATTATCCACCAGAAACTCTCCTGCCCTGTCCACCCTTCAGTTGCAGAACTACTGACACTGCTGAACTTGCCAAAATAGGACAGGTATGAAATGCTGTAAGTCTGGACTGAGGGGTTGCTGCTGTAAAGCCAAGGCTCCTTAAACTGCCCCTACCTACCCCCTGAACTCTTGCAGGACTGAGACCATAATTTAGTACAGATCTAAAATATTGCTTTGATCAGCCAACATGTCCTGGAGAAGTCTTCTCTCAAACAGGCACATTGAACTGCTTAAACCTGACCTGCATGTGACTGCAAAAATGCACCTGAGATTTATGAAGCTAACCAAAGAACTCCTTCACTTCTAATACAACAGGCAACCACAACTCTGGTTTCCTCGGAGCACATTTATCTGTTCTCAGCTAAGTAAGTATCTCACATACACATCTTCAAACCCAAGAGTTTGTGGTCCCCACTGCCCCTTATTTTATTTGGGACAGAAAGCTGCAGTATGCAAACACACTTCTAACTTCATACCCCTGGGATGTCCCAATCTATTTAATGAAAACACCAATGCGATTGGACAATTTGGAATTAGCATGTTATGAACGTGTTTAGCAATGGCAAAGTTAGGAGCTGGCTATCTATAATACATCCCAGGACATCAAATCACCTTCTATCACGTTAATGAAAGTCAACTGACTTGGGTTCTGTGGGACTGAGGGTGGCAGCAAGTTTTTAGCCATAGCTATTTGTGAAATGTCTAAATACAGAGCCTATGCTTTGTGCCTGTTAATAAATGTGTCCTTGTAAAAGCCCTGTGAAGTAGAAAGTTGTGTTATCCTGATTTTTCACAGATGGAAAATGGAGACACGGAGAAATTAAAGGGGAGAGGCTGTCTCTAGGGTAAGCATGACGCAAACCAGCCAAATCTTTATAGGTCAAAACTGCCACTTTGAATTGCACCTAGCAACAGATGGGAAGCCAGATTCATTCCATTATGTGTCCTTTTCAGTAAGGAGACAGAAAAAAACCCCGAGTGTAAAAAAAAAAAAAGCTTTATTTTTTCTATTATTGTTTGTTAGGCACTGCTAGAACAAAATGTGCTGTGGAGGAGATGGAGGGGAGATGGCGATTATTGCAAGGCTAATATTTACCTACAGATCTTGTAACCAAGGAGTTGCTTTTTGCACCGGTTCATTCCCAGCAGCTCTGAAATCTCCCAGATGAGTAAAGACATTTGGTCTCTAGCCCAGTGTTCGCTCAAAGGTAGTATAAACAGAAAGCCAGGAGAAAGGGAAAAACCATGCTTATCAGGCTGTTGCTGCTCTATCTATCTCTTGCTGCCTTCCACAGTTTGCAGGGCACATGAAAAGTAAAATAAATACCCAGTTACATTTTGCTTATCATCTGACACATTTCACAAAAAAAAAAATAAAGGCATCCACTGAGGGTTTCCTCTTTTTAATTCTGTCTGGTGCTGACAGAAGGGGTGCTTAGAATTAGACAGAGAAGATAAAATGGTTTTAAATATGTATATATTTAAGAGGTTATCTCAAAGGAAAAAATATTTTTCTGCTGTGGTTGGCTGATATCTTAGACCCACTTTAAACATTCATCTGATGAAATCATTGCATTCCTCAAAAGAGATGGTTCATGAATCCTCAGAGTTTTATGGCTAACAAATAATTAAATAGCCCAAACTCTGCACTTTTAACAGTAAAGTGTCTGACTCATGATGCCTAAAGAGCCATCAGGTTCAGTGTGCCAGCCCAGCCTGGCTGGGGTAATTCACTGGCACACAGCAGCCAGCGGGATGGGATTTTGTCCAGCCCCCTCAGCTCAGGGATCCCACACCCCTTCCACCAGCCCCCGCAAACAGCACATTCATTGCAGAGCCGCGCCGACAGCCAGGACAAGAGGCATTAACATTGCAGAAGTTACACCGAGATGAATTAAGGACATCGGCTTTTCATTGGGATTAGCTGGTTGGGAAAAGCATCAGCTTTTTAAAACTGCTTCTCATTTGAGATCTTGCGGTTTGAGAGCCTGTTTTTAAAGCTACAGTTGTGACCCCAGTTCAGACCGCAGCACAAGTGCTCTAAGAATTAGAAAAGTATTTGTTAATATTTACAGTTTCTCGGCATCCAGGTGTCTCACTGTATTTTGGAGACATTCGTGAGCAGAATTTTTAGAAACTGTAAATCAGATGGGTGATGGCAAAGGAGGCAAAACAGGTACAGAGAATTTCAATGACTTCCATGAGGCTGGCTGAATGTCTGAACGCCTAAGTCAAGTTCTTTACACTCCACTTTCATGTGGTTTTATTTCTTGGTAATTTCAAGTCCTGTCTATTCATTTGGTGATAGGGCAGTGTCAAACAACACGCTGGCACCTGCTG
The DNA here is from genome assembly GCA_024336885.1 of Actenoides hombroni. NCBI lineage: Eukaryota > Metazoa > Chordata > Aves > Coraciiformes > Alcedinidae > Actenoides > Actenoides hombroni. The sequence continues at coordinate 1,542,046 of WUAM01000321.1, forward strand.
CTGTTGTTTCCCTGGCACTTCTCTTTGAGCATTTCGTATAGCATTAGCTGTTGAATTGCAGGGGAGGAAGGAATGAACACAGTACTTTCTTAAGAGGAATCACAAGTAATTACATCATTTCTACAAGTACCCAAAAGTAGGAGGGAATGTTACTTTTTAACTAATTACATTAGATTAATTCACTCTGGAGCAAGCCATGTAAGGGAGAAACAACATGACTTGTCATTACTTTACAAACATTCTCAACAATAAGCTAAAGACAGCTGTCAGACTGATGGAAAACCAGAAGGATTAACAGAGATAACCACAATGACATTTTCTATCCAAAGAAAACCCTGATGTCAACCAATTTACAGTCTCTAATGTATTTCAAAACCTTCACATTTATACACATAATGGCCCGTGCGTGTTAGAGACATGGGCTGTTGATTTGAGATGCTAGTAGTCTTCCACGATGCCTCTTTTCTGTCAGCATGAATAGAGGTGGCTGGTACGACAGCCACAACTTCAATTACCTCTGAGGACATAATTCTAGGTGCATGCTGTCCTCAGGGTGCAAAATGCATGCCATTTCCAGGCTCCAACCAACCCCCATTTTAACAGGAAGAGACTAAAAATTCTGCAGGCTGATCTGAATGAGCTACAAGCTCAGGTATCCTTTAAAAATTGGTGAGGGGAGGAGGGAAGCTCTTTAATTAGATTAATTTCATTAAAAATAACCTGCTAGTATGCAGTTGATGGAGGTGAGCACTAATAAGCCCCGTGAGAATTAAAAAGGCTTGAAGTCAAGGATCTTAGTTTAGCTGACAGGGCAGAACACCTGCTTGCCTGCTTGGTCAGAAGGAGCTTGGTCAAATCTATACATCCAATTCAATTTCCTAACAAGTACTACAGAGAACCTTACAAATTAATTACAAGGTAATATTTTTAGCTCCATGAGGGAGATGATACCTTAGACAGTATAAAGATCTCTGACATTCAACCTACATTCAGGGTTGGGGGGGGGAGGGGGGGAGGTAAAATTGCTCAAACACTTCTGGAAACTACCTGCCAAATGTTGCCTAAGTGCAAATATGGACAGAACAGAAATAAAGTCAAGTCAAAATAAGACAAGCCAGGTCACTGGGAAGTACATTTTCGCCTTTCATTTCTATGTAAACAGGTAAAGGAGGGAATCTAACACCTTGAGATCACAGTGAAAAGCCTAACAGAGGTGGAGTACAGTCAATGACTCCCAGAATCTGTGTCAAAGAAAGAATGCAACATTTGTTTCCATCCCAGGAGAACAGATTCTGGAATTGTCCCTACTTCAGTCCAGTAAAAAACTGGTAATAAAACTATACTTTAGACTACTAAAATGCCTTAACGAAGCTATGCAAGAATGGAGTGCTTTCCATGTTTGCTCTTATTTAATCAAGTGAAAAATTTCATTTCACTGGTTTACTCTAAGATTTCATCAATGCACAGCAGTAGCAAGTAACTCAAGCATATGCGTTTCACAGATCTTAATCTTTACAATGTAGTTTTTTAAAACTGCCACTTTCCTATTTTGAGGGTCTTAACAACAGAGAACATTCATTCAGTCCTTTCCCAACCAAGCAAAACACTCACTGGGATTTCCTTTTCAAGCCTGCTAATTGAAAACATTCTGCAGCTTATTAGTCACTATACAGATTATCTGCTGACATGCAAACTCTCACTCATTCCAGACTTGTTAATTAACACGTAATTACTGATCCCACAGCAACTGGACTGCAGGTGTGATGCTCTGGGTCCTGCCCTAATAACCGTTCCTCTCTGATGCCGGCACAGATGGAATACACAGCAACTGCATTTTCCCAGAACACCATCCTGCCCTCCCCAAAAGTGCTCAGGCTCTGATTTGGTTTTAGTATATTTTGGGGGGTTTTGTAGGTTTTTGTTTTTGTTTTTTTGTTTTGATTTAAGTTTATGGTTTGTTGGTGTTTTGTTGGGGTTTTTTTTAGGGGGATGTGTGTTTATTATTATTATTTTGTTTGTGGTTTTGTTGTCATTGGGTTTTGTTGGTTGGTTTGTTTTATTTTTTTGCTGGTTTGGGGTTTTTTTGTCTGGGTTCATTACGTTCAACATCCACACACAACCTATCACAGAGAAGCAACAAAAATCTGTGCTCTCCCATCAGCCTGGCTCAGCAGGAGCTGGCCAGGGCAGCTGTTCTGCATGGTGAATTTGAATAGCAAGACCTAAAGGAAAAAGAATGGCAGAGAATGAAGGCGAGAGATATATATGTCCAGTCGCTTCTCTGACTACCTAAATGATGATGTCACCTACTAGTTTATTCAAGGCGAGGCGATACACAGTCACATCTTTCATACAGCATAAATCTTACCATTAAAATACTACCTTCCATTCAATCACTCCCACATGAAGCCCCATGGTACCAGAACTATTCCCTCTATGTATTCTTTGCATAATGGGATGTTCAAGAAGAAACCTTTTCCAAATCTCTTTACACTGAATTTCCTTTTAAGACATTAAATGTTTTTAGAGAGTCTTTGCTCAAGTAAAGCAAAAATGTTACCAAACAGTACAAAAGTGAGAGTATAAAGGAACTGCCATGGAAAAGCAGGTCAGATGAAACCACTTACAAGTTGATAGTTGTTATTAGCAAAGGTATGGTGGTCAAGAACAAAGCCCAGAAGGAACTTTTTTAAGCAAAGTACATTTTCCAGGGATAAGTGTAGCCACATTTAAAACAAATAGGTAACTGGATTGTTCAAATAATGTAGAAAAGCCACATAATTCTTCTTATGGGACAGAGGTACTGTCTGGGAAGTGGCTTTATATTTGCATCAGAGGAGAGAGCAACTCTGTCTGGAACAAAGGTGCAGAACCTGCCAGCAGGAAGAGATGGGAAACTTCTGTGTGATTGATGATTCTGAGATTGTCAGATCTGGATCAAAGTATTAAACTATAACAGTTACTATTAGTAAACATGGCCCATTAACAACATTAAAGACCAACAGTGCCTCAGTAGCAATGGAATTGATAGAGAAAGCTGTAGTGACATCAGCCTTTCTGTATCAGAGCAGCAATATGTTTCAACCTGGTCTTGCATATGGACATTATAGGACATACGTTTTCGAGTCACTGGCTTCAAAAGACTTGGCATGCAAAAACTAAGCAACAATACAGGTCACTGCTCAGCTACCATATGGCAACAACCTTCTGAAACTTTTACACTTCTTGGCAAAATCCAGATTCAGCCAAGTATTGAGTCCATGGTCACCACCTGACCCTGACCTTGCCAACTGCTCTCTACTAGGAATTCAAGAAGGGTCTCTTGACAAACCTCCCATCTGTAAAGGTTTTAGAACAGACTCCCTGCCATGTACTTCACACAAATGAATTTGCTGAAATCAAACGATGCACTGTAGGAAAGTGTATTCGCTAGAACTTGATGGTAATTCCTACTTTCCACAAAAAAGACTTTTTATGCAACTGAAGTGAGCCAAAAAGAAAACAAAAACTCTGAAGAAGGGAAATGTAAAATAGTTGTTCATGATGTGATGATAGGTGGGAAAAAACAGATTTATATAATGAGTGATTAAAGTGATGCATTCACAGTAGACACTTTCTGTGAACTGTTCCACAAAAGTCAGCTGAAAACACTGCCTACAGAGTAAAAGTTGAGGCAAAATCCAGTTCTTCAAGAGTTAACATAATTCTATGAGAGTGAAACAAATTCTGCTGCTGACCCTGTCTGTGATACATCAGTCTTCATCATCTTTAAGCGGCCTGACCTCTTCCTCCTAACAGAATGATCAAAAACAGATACTAAAGCTTCTCAATTTCAGATCTCAGCTTCTATGAAAAAGGTAGCTGTCACCCTTTCTGGATAAGAAAACATGGAAAAGAATTACCAGAAAAAGCCACACTCAACCACATCTATGAAAGGGTTCAAAGGCTTTTTCATACCTGGATAACATTGGAATGGGTTTGTCAGGAGAGCAACAGCACAATAAAATGCCCCAAGTGGCTTCCTGCCTCTACTAGGAGACAAAATGGTCAAAAGAAAACAGGTCACACGCAGTCCTATTTCTCCTTACTTCGCTGAAACCATTATTCACAGGCACTGACCTGAAAGGGATCCTCTACATTTCCAACTCCAACACCCACACAGCATTTTATAATAATTCTCCTACCTTAGTTTCAAACGATATCAAAATGAACCCATTAGTCTTTTGGAAAGATGACAAAAGGACTATCTACCAACAAACAGAATCACATAATGACATTTGGAGAGAGAGAGAGAAACAGAAAATCTGAGCATTGTCCTAAATTGTTGACGTGTCAAAGGAGAGCTCTGTATTTTTACTTCCTTGCTTCCCCATACACTGACAGACAGGACAGCAGAAACCCAGACAGACATAGATGACAGAGTGAAAGCATGAAGCCTGCTGTCCTCATCAACACAGTGGGTCCAGCATGACAAACCGCAAGCCTCTGAGCAAACCTTAAGGGTCTGCAGCAAAATAAAACTTGGTTTGGGTTCAGCAGTTGGTACAGCACCATCAGATTGCCACAGCTTTGTAAGGCACGATAGATGCATGTGCAGGAAGAATTATACTGAGGTTTAATGCCTACTTATACCACCCAGTCAAGTGGCAAAACAATACTCTACACCAGTTTGGGCTGGATTAACTAAAATGACTGGATTCAAGTCAACAGGAGGATGCCTGCAGTCCTGATAACCTGTTTCTCTTCCTTTTTCAAATTAAGCACTATGTGAATGAAATTACTTTAGACTCAAGTGTGCAAAGAAAATTAAACTAAATACCTATGTAATAAATTTACGCACTTTGCAGAGTACCACAAGAATTCTACTACAGATTTTTCATTTACAAACTGGTGTCTGTAATCCATTGAGATTTTTTTAATGCACTCAGAAAGAAAACAACACTTATGCCCACGCACTCTTCATTATCTCAAACTCACATTGGCACAGCACTGGTATCCCTGTGCACGCTCTTAGCCCACAGCCAGGTAATCCCATGTAGCTCAAACCTCTTACACTGAGATAAGGTAGATTATGTTGCTGGGCTTTCACTGCTGTGCCTCAGATGATGCATGGTAATTTATTAAGCTGTAATAAACTGATTACAAGTCTGAGCCCTAAGTTTCCCCTGAAGGTATGGGCGCTACACTGAGAGTCATGGTGTCACAACCTCTTAGGAAGTTACCACTTACCAACCATACTGTGTGCGTACTTACGTTAAGCATCGCTACAGGCATCTTAAATCAATTTGCTTCGTCTTCCAATTACAGTAATTCCTTACTCAGTTGTGTCTATACCATAAACAATGTACCTTCAAATAGCATTAACGAACCACATGAGGTTGCCCTTAAAAAAATAAAAAATACTTCTGACTCAGGTAGCTTTCATTTCCATAAGTAAACCTTCTTTAAAACAATATACAGTTGTGCATGGAAGAATATGCATTCATTAAAATACATCCATTTCTTTATAACCAAAGTAAATCGCTAACTAAATTTAGAAGTACTTAAACTGTTAGATAACACAGCATATCTCTAAAATACCCAATTAGTTTCACATAGCTTCTTGGATTCTTAAGGATTAACAACCAGAATAATTATCAAAGAGTCAAACAGCAACTATCCCCATTATTGTTTTAATCATATTATTTTATATACAGCTTCATAGGGGAACCTTCATTATACTAACATGAAAAAACTAATGATGAAAGCTAATCCAGCCAGGAAACATTGAATTAAATTTAAAAATCCTTCAACAGAACTGCCCGTTAGTGATTTGCTGTAAGGTTTGTATATAAAACATCATTCCATTATTTCATAGTATTATAGAATCATTTAGGTTGTAAAAGATCCTTAAAATCATCAAGTCCAACTGTTAATCCAGCACTACAAAGTCCACCACTAAACCATCTCCCTAAGTGCCACATCTACACATCTGTAACTCCAGGGATGGTGACTCGACCACTTCCCTGGGCAGCCTGACCAGGGCTTGACAAACATTTCAGTGAAGATCCTAATGTACAACCTAGACCTCCCCTGGTGCAACTTGAGACCATTTACTGTTGTTCTATCACTTGTTACTTGGGAGAAGAGTCCAACACCCATGTCACCACAACCTCCTTTCATGGAGCTGTAGAGACCAATAAGGCCTCCCACGAGCCTCCTTTTCTCCAAGCTGAATAGCCCCAGTTCCCTCAGCCACTCCTCTTAAGACTTGTGCTCTAGGCCCTTCACCAGCTTTGCTGCCTTTCTCTGGACACACTCCTCCACCTCAGTGTCCTTGTAGTGAAGGGCCCAAAATTGAACACAGTATTCCAGGTACAGATTCACCACTGTTGAGTACAGGGAGACGATTACATCTCTAGTCGTGCTGGCCACACTATTTCTAATACAAGCCAGGATGCTGTGGGCCACCTGGACACACTGCTGGCTCAATACTGAGACTGCTATCGACCAACACCCCATGTCCTTTTCTACCAGGAAGCTTTCCAGCCACTCTTCTCCAAGCCCGTAGCGTCTGTAGAGCCCTTCTATCTTCAAGCAGATCAACACTCTCACCCACCTTCGTATCGTCTGCAAACTTACTGAGGATGCACTTGATCCCCTCATGCAAAACACTGGTAAAAATATTGATTTCAGTAGTACAAGCAGCAAATCACAGAATCACAGAATTGTAGGGGTTGGAAGGGACCTCTGGAGATCATCTAGTCCAACCCCCCAGCACCACCAAAACAGGTTCCCCTAGGCCAGGTTGCACATGAACACGTCCAAGTGGGTTTTGAATACCTCTAGAGAAGGAGACTCCACAACCTCTCTGGGCAGCTTGTTCCAGTGCTCTGTCACCCTCACAGTAAAGAAGTTTTTTTTCTTATGTAAATCTACAGCTTTAACTAGTATTCCTCATCTCTTTGCAGGTGTGCCATCTATTTTTACAAGTCTGTGGATTTCCGTGTTAAAGTAAAAAGTGATTGCTGCCAGAGCTACCTGTCTGAAAATTTACATTTGCTATCAATCTGAAAGAAAAAGAGTAAACCTAGAGAAAGTGTAAGCAAATCCATGACTTTCACAAGAAATGTGAATATCTGTTATTTTCCAGAAAGGCTTTTATCAGCTGCAGAGTTGGAAACATGAAGAGAATTTGGAACCAAGAACCCGCTAATGTTTCTGTGTAAACTATCAAAATACGGTGAGAGTGGTACCCAGCAGCATTCCTCAACTGGATGCTGCAGGCAGCACTGGTAAGAAAAGGTCCATAATAGAGGGGTAGAAAATGAAATGTTTGTTATTTATTTAACATCTGTGTAAACAGCAGCTGATGCTTTATCAACACAAATGTCCAGAGTCAAACCTGAATTTAACCAGCAAAATCCAAATGCTACCAAATCGTCTAGCTCAGATTGGTTTAGGTGTATTACCAACTACCATGAAACAAAAACCATCACCATTTAAATACCTTCCTTGTGTGGAAAGGAAGAATGACATAAGTCTGCACAGAATATAATTAATATATGCCTAATTCTTTTCAGAATCAAGGCATAAAGGTATAGATTTAGAAAGTATTCAGATTTTATAATATTTGAACAAGGTTCTGAGCTGTTCATCTGTTGTACCTAATCTTGCCTCTCTGTAAGACAAGGACCATAATGATGAACTACAACTGAGCTTTTCATTTGGAAATCACTTTAAATGTTATCCAGTCACTAAAGATTATAATAGAGCAGCACATATTTCATTACACTAATCTAGATCCTGGTTGACAGGATACCACAGAGAGACTGCCTGCTTTATCAGAAAAAGCAGAAGAGTATCTCCTGGATTTTGGCAGAGGATCAGTCCAGAGTTCTTGGGAGTATACAACTATTTGCAAAGAATCTGCAAGAATCCTACAGACTGCAAAAAGCTCGACTCTCTCAACTCTCCAGAATCCAATAAAAAATAGCATGCTAGAAGAGGAACAAAAATGTGTGTATTATCTAAATCATTTCTCTCCTCAAGCTGTGTGGATATTTAAGTCCATAGTTTGGGTCAATATCTCATTATTCTATGAAATTAGAACCCAAAAGGTTAATCCAAAATTAAAGGAATTCTAGAATCCAGGTGGAATCATGCCTGAATCCAGATGTTTAATAATGGAGAGAGTATGACACAGAGCAGGTAGAAAAGGAATAATTTTCTTTGGATCTACACAGTCTGTACTTGTCACTCCAGTGTACAGAGAGCAATGAAAAATGTTATTTTTAAAGAATTATTCAGCAGCCTTGTTTCAGCATTGTCAGAGTTTGCAACGTAGATGTCCCAAATTACTGAACTCCTAAATGCAGTTATATGGCATTAAAAAACAGAATCTGAGGGTGAGTGTAGAGACCACAGTGGCATCAGCAGCAGGGATCTGTTATTCCCTCCATCTGCTGCAGAACATGTCAGGTAGTCAAGGCACAGGAAAATTGAGTATTGATGAATCTATGTAACACTTTCTTGAAGTGATGGCAAGTTAACACACAGGTCCAATCAAAGCTTTCAGCATGCAAAAACAAAATCAAAGTAGGGCCCTTGAGATACTAAATATATCTCCAACTCTAAATTTTCCAACAAATGTTGCCACATAGGAAAATTGGTCTATCCTAATACAGAATCTGGAGCTACATCTGATCTTAGGGCACCTGACTACCAAGCCTCATTTTAACCCACTGCCTCCAATATTTTAGTTTATGTCTTTCATTTCCCCTTAAAATGGCTATTACAACTACTATCAATTTGAATCTGGAAGTACAAACCACAGTCTGGTGCTATTAAAAAAAATACATTAAACAGAATTGTGTGTTAAATCACCCTACACACCCTCAAAGCATTTGCTAAGAAACTATGGCATTATAGCTTTGAAAACACTAGCACGTGCCTTCTCAGAGACATGTACAGGCATGAGATCATATAGATGCGCACACTTAGCAATGGCTCACATGTATGAGAATGTAGGAGTACTCACACTATAAGGGAAAAGGACAGCATCAAACAGTGTCTGGTCTGCAAGTAAAAGGAACAGTGAATGAAGAAAAGAACTACCTCAAATCTGCAGTGCAAGCACAGCAATTTACACTTAGAAAGCACTACATTAGGCAGCAGCAATTCTTTTTTTAAATTAGAAGCAGGTAGAACAGCCCAATGGGCTGTGGCAGAACCTCCCTGGTGTCTCAGCTCTGGCTGCAGCACAGTGTGGATAGTTGGTACTCCAGGCTGAGCACCTTCCTCACTTTATTTCACAATATGCACCTCCTGGACCACACACCTGCTGCCTTGAGGGTGGATTTGGTTTGGGATTTCTTCTACCAGGCTTGCTCTATTCTGATAGGCACTGAACTTTTCTTACTGTAGCTGAAGTCTCAGGGCATTATGCGCATATGATCAGACTGATGATTACGACTGTTAAGAGGAAAGAGGAGGGGGAAGAAAATAGAAATCAATGACTTACTGTACCAAGAAAGAACCAATTATTCAGCAAATCTGCTTTTGCTAGTTCTGTCACACAACCTCATCTATTGAAATTCCATCATTATTTGAATTAACTGTTGCTGTCACAGCAATAATATTCACAATCAGCCACTCGCATTCTGCAACTACCTAGCTTATATTAGAACCCATCTAGTGATACTGCCTGCATCTAATGAACTGGTTTGTAGTTCAATTATAGTGCTTACCAGATAATTTATTAGGCAGCAATAAAGTTTAGATTTACTTCTCATGCAATACTGCTGCATTATTAGAAGATGTATACACAAAGCTGCATTTTGCTCTCAATTACACAAGTATAAATCTTGAGCAACTCTACTGAAGTCAGTAGTTATTTTCAACTGACATGCATCTACTTTGCATTCAAAAATCTGTAATAAAGAGCAGAGTTTTGTTCCATGTCTGTGCATTACTTAGAGCACTCCAGGTGGTTACTTGGATAATGATACAGAACATTTTTATACTGTTGAAATAAATGGCAATCCTGTTACAGAAAGTGGTTTTATAATAAGGAAGGAAATGAACAAAATGTTTAGTGCAAGCAGCAGCATTCAGACAATTCCCGGTATACAAAGACGATTAAGTAAAAAGGAAAACTGTTCTCAGAAAGATAGATTCATTTGCTTTAAAACCAACTCAGTGAAATATTAGTAAGCAGAAGCTGTTGTCTAAAAATCTGACTTTGAGATCAGTTAAAGTATTAACAAAGCTAACAGTAATATAAAGGATTGATTTTTGCAGACAGATAGAAATAAATACAATTCAGTAGAAAGATAAATTATAATTTAAAAATAGTATTGTGATCTGATAAATATAAGTGGTTTAGTTCTAAGGCTACCCAAACTCCAATGTTTTCACAGTCTGAACCTGGACAAACTCTACACTAACAGATAAAACTTGCGTTATTTTATTTAGAATACTGGTGGAATTTTACAGTTGCTTTGATCACATATAAGCTATACAGCAGCTTTCAGTCTTTCACATATCTGTCGTCTAACTAAACAGTGGCATTTATACCGAAGACTGTGATTCTGGTCATATCTTAGAGGTGAAAGTTGAGAAGGGAACTTCTGTGAAAGCAAGAGAATTCCTACATTAGCCTTATAATCCCTCTGGAATATCTGGCTTGGGAATGCCATAGAAAGCCCAGTTCAACTCTCTATCAGTTCTCCTTTCACTACAACAGGTATTAGAATACTGACAGTTAACTTACCTTGCCAGTATATGAGAAGACTGACTACCTTATGCACGATTTTTAAATGATTCTGACCTGTTCAACCAGATTCATATTTTCAAGAGATTTTGCCAAATCTGGGCTCTGCTCCTGGGGATCCAGGCCTTGAGCAGATGCAGAACATGTAAATCCAAATTGCCGAATTTCCCCACGCGTATGCCCCCCTGTTTGCAAAAGGGAGATACTGGTATTGCCTTCACCTGCTGCAAATATTTGTATAGTTAGGCTGCAAACCGATTCACTCACAATGGTTTCTCAGTTTGCTTCTCTAACAGACAAGGTGTTAATTTATGGTGGAGCAGGTAGATGCCACCAGCATAAAAATAACTAATTACAAAAATAGTAAAATTAGTTCCTCTGAATGCTGTATGGCATTTTTTAACACTGGGGAAACACAATAAAACGCACTAAGTTTAAAAATGTAGGAAGCATTAGAAGTCTAGGAAGCCTAGACTTTTAAGAAACATTACACATTCTTTCCCATGGCTTACTTTTAACTCTCCACTTCAATTTTTAATGAACAAGAGCCTTTTGGCTAGAACACCCCAGGAGATCTCAAAGCCCTCAGCAGCTTCCATCATATCAGTAACTTCAGCCCAAGCTGCGAAACTTTTGCAGGCAGGATGACTTTGTAGTAGCTGGAGTCCTGTGAGAAACATGGTTTTGACCTAAAATTTGAAATTTTAGAAAGGATAGGCTGAAGAAAAATCTGAGCAGCATCCAACCTCTGCCCCAGTACTTGAAAGTGTGAGTTTTATTTCTCAAACGCTGTCTCCTGAAGGTGGTTTTCTCCTCAGACTAGAGTGCCTTCAAATGCTCTGTACATCTGCCTAAGCAGCAGGTAACGAGAAGACTGCTGGTTTATGGTGCTTACCTCTACATGGATTTTTATCCTATAGCAACTCTGTATGTGTTGGAAATGGTAGGAAGGCCTTGGAAAAGAATAGGAGGAAAGAAAATTACAGAAAAGAGAATTGTAAAAGATTTGATTGGTGGGGGAAAGTAGTACGTAGGTATGCACACGTTCACACACACAGGATCAATACCAACTTACCTACATTTCAAAGCTGTAGCTGATAGGAAACCAGGAAAATTTCTGTCCTGAGATTTTAAGTCAGCCTACTCCAGAGTTAGGGGTTCTTCACAAAGTTCGATCGGAGTTTGGATTTCTGATATGTACAAAAGCTCAGAAGCTGGGCTCACTGGCAGAAGAAGAAACATCTTCCACATGAACATCTTTTGTCTGCATATTCACCATGTCAGATTCCTTATCTCTTTAACCAAATTCCCAAAAATTTTCAATTTGTAATGTAAATGCCATTTCTTGGTGTCATATAGCAACAAAAAGAGAATGAATAAAAGTAAAATAGATGAGAAAGAAAAGAGAAGAGAGTGTGTAGGGGGGAGGATGGAACAGTTCACATTCATCTCAGCATCACTCACCCAGATATGCACATTGAAAAAATGGCAAGACCACTAAACACAAAAGAAATCTAATGTAGGGGGACAAAATAGAACTGAAAATGGTGAATTCAATCTACCCATCTCCCACCACTGATGAACTAGAAGTATACCAGCCCTGGTGACACTGCAGTCAGTACTTGCTAGTATAGCTAACCTTGCTGGGCCTTCACTACAGAAAAATTATTACATTGGATTTTATCATTGTAGCTTAAGCTTCACACATAAGACCACAAAAAAAAAAAAAGTTCATCCATCAATCCTTAAAATCCACCTATATATTGCACTTGCAAGAAGCAGCCAAGTATTCAAGAAAACCACTTGATCATATTGTTCTTGTGTGCCTTGCATTTATATACTGATCACCCCTGTGAAGTGGCCACATGGCTTCAGCATGCTCCAGTCACCAGTGATCTGTCTCAAATCATTTACAAAAATGCAGCGATCAAAGGTATTATTGACCTTGCTCTCCACACTGAAGTCAAATTCTTATCTTCTCTTTACCAAGCTCCCCTACCTCCTGCTACCTCTCCCCCTTTAGGCTGTCACTTCCAGCATTTGTCACAGACAGAAAGAAAGCATACACTTAGAAATAAGATGCCTAAAGAAAGCTGCATAGTCTCTCAAAAAGCTGAAAAGAGTTGCTCCATCATGTCAAATGCAAAATAAATGTAACCTCATACCGATACCAATAAATGATGCAAGACAAATTAGAAGGGCAGGCAAGAAAGCGAAAGCTCCCCCCCACTGTCCCCTTCACCGAGTCCACCTCTGTGTTGGACTCTGAGCTCTTTCAGACCTCTCTTGGACATGCAAGTAATATTTTGACAATGATGTATGCCACCCCCAGTGCTGCACTGAGTTCCACTTTCCTGCAGCAGTCCAGCAGACGTCAGAGACAGTGCTCACTTCTGCCTTAGGCAAAACTAAACTAGAGCATTTCTTGGTTTGAGTTTTCTGTGGCAGCCCAAGCCTCAGAAACCATGGCTGTCAGTGGGCTCCCCAGTAATATCCCATATGCAAAGTTAATATTAATTATTACATTTTCATACATTTTTGACCTACCTGCAGTTAAGGCTTCATCTAAAATGACAAAGCCAAGAAATACATACAGTCAAGTTCCACAAATTGATTTAGAACTTGTTATCTGAAATATTTTGGTACTGCAGAGATTTAATGACAAAAATATGTCAGCCTTCAAGATAAAAAAGTAAAACATTTCAAGTAAGAATCTAAGATAAGGCTTGCGCAGCTTTGGTTTTTTTGGCACCAGTCTGTTCCACAAACACATACAAGCTGTATTTGAGTTACTCAAATACAAGACATTGGTCATTTCAATATGTCATATCCATAGTTTTCATATTTCCAGAAGCTTTTTTTGGTCAGAATAGTTGGATTTGTCGTAATCTACAATATTAAGCTATTTAGTCGTAAATACTGAAGGGCAGAGACCCTCTATGCGACTATTGCATAAAATCTCTATTTTGATCTGAGCCATACTGAGTTTAGCTATTTTAATGATATCCACTCTCACCAGGAGAGCATGCAGTAAGTCATTTCTCAGGCAGAGACTGCAGCTAAACCGAGACAACAGCACCAATACAGTTTTTTTACTTTTCCACTTCATACTTTAAGGAGAAATCTTTCACACACAGTTCACCTGCTAAATATCATGCGAAGATGTCACTCGTTCGACTGAAAAAATGCAGAGCATAAGACAGGCCTAAACTACAAATTTACTAATTTTAAGTTAAGTTACTGAAGATTTCTTCAGAGGTTTGGTTGGTTTAATTCAGCCACTAGTTTTTACTCCCTCATAAAAAAGAACGGGTCAAGCACAAAGCTACTACATAGCACCCTGTATTCTACATGAATAATTATCTGTAAATCCAGGGGTTTGATTGAAGGACTGTGGTAGTAAAGCCTACTGATACCTGGGGAAATTTGGAAGGCCACCACTGAGCTCTTCATCAGTCAGATTACCCTTTTTCTTCACCAGTTTTGTATACGAGTGAAATGCCATTGATCCAGTAGATGCACATGAACTTGAGAAAGACACAAAGCAGCTGTAGGACCACTGTAAGCAAGATGAGGATTGGGTTCATGATCCCAGCCTATACATATTTTTAATTTCTTATTTTGACAAGTATCACATCTTGCCAATTAAGCAAGAACCTCTCCTCTGAAATTTAAAACAAACAAGTGTACTTTTGCAACTAATCCATGTACCACAATTTAATAAGCATTTTTAAAAATCAGCATACTACTGCCAAACTAACACTGAACAAACACAGAAACAATGACAGAAGATACGCAATAACTGTTATTTTTGACTCAGAGCCTTCATACTAGACTTCTCCCAAAAGTTAAGTTCATTTTCAAAGCTTAAAATTCTTGAAAAGCCAGAAGGACTTTGGAGAGTTTTCGTCCTCCTCTGAATACTGGATTACACCACATGCGTGCAACTCACCCTGACAACTGGAGAGAAAAAAAAAAAAGTATTATTTATGCTTGAGTAAGATCAAAAGTGTATACTGTTAACATTTCTGACAAGATCAGGAATATTCCTGAATAAGCACCCCCTGGAACTGGGGTGGAAAAGGAGAGCTCATCTTCAGCTCTTGTACAGAGGCTAGTAACAATCCCTAATCCCTCCCAGAGCAGAGGAAAGCATGAGGACTGAAGAGATCTAAAGTCAGATGCTGGCCCTGAGTCAACATTTCATCTGACACTGAATACAGAAGATTTATTTTGTATGTAAACAGAAACAAAGCAAGTAAGAAATGCATCTTCAGAATATGACTGCTGACAATCTCTCAAGTCTGCAGGATTCTCCAGAGAAGGCATTTTATTTGCCTTGATCATCCAGCACCTAATATCTAGAGGGGCCCCATACTGTCCCACATACAGCACTGGTGTAACCCTGGTCACTTCTCAGTAACAAAGAGCCCAGCAAATCACCAGAAGCACTAATGAGAGTACATGTCGGTATAACTCAACAGTTAGAGCCATCAAAAAGGGATTCTAAGTTGGGCATCATCAGCCAGCAGAGTTAAGACTGTTAAGAGGTTAAGAAGATTTTGTAGCTGTTTCCTTCCAGCAGCTCCACCAGTATAACCCTCTGCACAGGCAGTGGTGAAACAGGGACACTGGCTGCAGCAGAATGGCACGGATGTTACAGCCTGGCTCCTGCTTCCTATACAACAAGTGTTTGGGTCTTTAATCCTCATTAATACTATGCTCATGTAAAATCCCACTAGCAAAAAAAAGGAAACCTCCCTTTAGGTCTACACTTTCTACCTTGTGAATGGAAGCATGGAAGTTTTACTTATGTTTTTTATTTCTAACATTCCTGCAGTGCTGCTTGCATTGTCAGTCTCAGTAAAACATACCATGCAATCTGCATCAACATGCCCAGGCTCTGCCCAGCCCAGCACACCACAGATTTCTCCTGAACATACTTAGTGTGGTTAGCAATTTATTTCAAAACATGTTAAGTGACCACATTTGTTTGTCTTCATAACCTTTACCTCTGTCCTACTCATTCCTGGTGAATCCATGTCACGCTGAGTAACCACATAGCTGGTTCTCTGGGCAGGCAGGGAACTACACACACCAGGCAGGGCTGCTAAGCTGTGACTTCAACAGCCGATTTAATTTCCTCAGTGTACACATTGCATATCTAGATTTGAAAAGGGGAATGAGATGGCGCAAGCAAGGTTGATGACAGCAAAAGCTGGAAATTATTCCAAGTGAGGACATCTTGCACCTGCCTGTGCAAAGTTCAGACCTCATGCTGCCACAAGCCCCAGATCAACACTTTACCTCACTATGTGTCAACGCAATGAAGAGCTTAAACAAGCTGCATGTAAGACAACTCACAGCTGTCTAATTCTGCACCCTCTGGGCATACAGTGCTTACAGCAGTAAATACCTGCCATCAAATACAGGTGCCTGAAGTACACATGAAGAATGAGCTATATCCTTGTTTGACCCGAGATGCTACTCAGCACAACTGAAGATGGAAGAGCTCAGCTTTTACGAAGCAAGGAACACGTCTGACTTAGCATCACTCAGAATGTCATGGCAGCCATTAACTGTAAGTCTACAGTAATTCTACTAGAGATGCTGGAATAACACCAGCTTAAAAAAGGTGAGATTTAGAAAAGAATTAAGTAATCTCCTAGTTTTGTTTTGCATGGACTAATTAACAATAACTGCAAGCAGCACTAATGAGGCAGGCTTTATCTAAGTTTAAGCAACAAAAACTAACCTCCTAAGCAATTCCCTGTCTAAACATTAGGTCTTCCTCAAACTTAAAAACACATTCCACACCAATTTATTTTAATTACCCATAAGCAAAGGGGGGGCGGGGGGGGGGGAAGAACCATTCACATCTTAGTCATTTAAGCCCAAATTTCACTAGTACACAGATGAGTTACAAAGACCTCCATAACACGGCTCAGGAAACGCTGACAAGGTTTTGAAGCCAATGATGCAACAGAGAGATCAAATTTGCCTCACAAACCATTTGAATCCGGACAGAGACAGACGGAAAAAGTATATCAAATGTCAGTATTTCAGGGGGAAAATTTGAAATAGTGAAAACATAATTACAAAATCAATTTAGGAAACATAAAATGTACTAGGCTCTGAATCCTCTAGTCCACAGAGGTCTCAAATGCAACTGCTGAAGGATCAATGCTACAACTTAATTGTGCAGATATTCTGAATATGCATATTAGAAATAATAGATGTTTCTACCCAGCTGCTCCATACTCCATGAAAAGAGAGCAGAGCCTCATTGTCCAACCACGGGACCTGGCTTCAAATGCTGGCTTCAAATCCTGGCTCTGATTCTACTCCTTTCTGAGACTTTGGGAAAATATTTTAACTCCTAATGGCCCAGTATTAATGCTGACTAATCTGGCACAAATCCTCTGATGTATCAAGATTTAACCAATTAATTCTTTTGCAGCATGAAATTTAGCCTGATGTTACTTTTCTCTTGTCCACTGGGATAGCAAAAATTCAGCCACTAAAAGGTCTCCTTTCTCCTCCCAACAGCAAATCCTCAGCAGGCACAGAGTCACCATCTCAGCTCTACCCAACTCCCCTTTCCCTGTACTTGGGAAGACTTGGACCCTGGCAGACAGCACATTACCCTGGCTGCTCATCATGCAGGCACCAGCCCAGGCAAGGCAGGAACCAGAGCCACCTGCAGCTCACCCTAGCACAAGACAGGCTCCTCTTGGTCAAATATCGTACTGAGAAAAACTCAGACAAATTTCAGTCATCTCAATCTCCCTCCTTTACAATGTGAACCTAAAATTACTTTTATTTATCCAGTGGACAACTGTGAAGCCATTTTATCTAAAGAGCTGCATATCCTAGTCCACAAAGCTGTAATACTATCCTGGTTCTTGTCACTGAATTCAAAGTGATGGAGAACTAAGAACAAGTGAGCAAAATCCTTCTCCTATTCTAGCTCTTCTTCAGCTACTATGAATATTAGCCCTGCATATCCTTAAATAACTTTTTCAAGTCTTCAGTCATCTTCATATGATTAAAGTAAAACCTTCCTGTTCACATGCAACAGCTTTTTCTCAGGGGATGTTCAACCTCTGCTCAGTATCTTTATTTTCATGCTGCTAACAACTCAGTAACTAGTGATGGCAACTGACTCTGCCACCTATTCTTTGCTTGAAATTACAGGATGGGACCTGCACAGTACATTTCTGTAGGGACAGGAGTGCTAGTGACACCCAGCATTAAAACCAGGTGAAGTACCTTCTCCAGCACCAACGTGGCTCTCAGCAGGACACCTTTTACTCATCAGTGGAGAGCTGCCCACCTCACAGAAATAACCTTTCTCTTCATCTCCCTAGCTTTGCAGTTAGCATCCTTGATAAAAACTACAGAAGAAAGCAAATACTATTGGACTCAAAAATTTCCTTTCCCAGATGAAGGTTTCATCAAGAGGGTTGCAGCAACATGAGTAATATGTTCTTCACATGACAGAGGGGCCATCAAGACACTGCTGCATGCTTACCAGCTGGCTGGGGGTGAGGTGGGAATAAAAGAGAAGCACATGCAGAGGAGTGAGGAGGGTGACCCAGCTCTATGCATTTACAGGCCAGCACACACAGCTGTCAACCAATTCACAGATGATATGGCAGCCCTGACTGTACCACATGCTGTACTGGATCATGCAGGTCTTCTAAACCATCTCCTTGAAAGAGTCAGATCAGCCTGTCTATGCAACATTTCTGGTTCCTCCAGCTCAGCATGTAGGATGAAACTCAAAGCCAGAGAGGAGAGAATCACAAACCTCCACAAAAATACATTTCATAAATTCTGACTTTAAGACCAGAAGGACTGCTGTGATATCTCATCTGACCTTGCCTCTGACAGAATGGAGCCTATAAATCCCAGAAATCTCTCAATTCCTTCCAGTACAGCCTTCAGAAAGCCTTCCTACCAGTATGAGACAGAGCAGCATTCCCTAATGAGATATTCCTATGGATAACACACACACACTCCTGTTAAAAACCTTCTGCTCAAATTTGTCTAGCTTTGGTTTCCAGCCACTTGATCGTGCCATGTCTTTGACATGTGGATTGAAGATCCCTCTGTTCTCAAAAGTTACTCCCTGTGTGGGTAATTATAACTATCACACCACTCAGAAACATGCTAGATATCCTCACTTATACCACAATAACTTAACAACTAGAACGAGTCAATTCTTTTTCAAAATAGGTGTTTATAGACTAAAATGGGAATTCTCCATAATTACAAAGGGGGGGGGGGGGGACACGAAACATA